>CM076574.1:74982808-75572599 GCA_034641835.2 Pinus albicaulis | reverse complement strand
ATAAACGATATTTATAAGGACTTGTTAGGTATAATGGTCTCTTAATTCCCCATTTTTTTCAAAGTGAATATGGTTGATTGTAAATCCCACCATTTTCCTCTCACCATACTTTCCACTATCTTATAAATTAGTTGCGGGGAAGGGATTATGTCACTCTTTGAACTTCCACATAATCCAGAAATTTAATTCGGCATTTAAAATTCCTGCAAGTTTTTTTTGTAGACGACCGCAACCATATTTCTGTACAGGATTGTATTTAAACACAACAACCAACATTAACGCAATTCACCAACCAGAAATTAAACAAACAGAAATTTACCCCCCAGTTTTGTAAATTCAAAAGGAGGACACGTGGAGCATTAATATTGGATCGCATGAAATTGAAGGGAATCTGAAAACCTGAAAACCGGACCCGAATTTTTTATAAGGCACATTGGATTGAGAATTCATGTTACAAATTAGGCAGACGTCAGCATCCCATTTTGGAACGCGAATTTGGTTTGAAATTCAATCTATTCAGACTTTTGAAGTCTGACGGAAAGGGTTCTTTAATGTTTTGATAATTTAATTTTATGTATGCTTTAATATATACATATGTTTTAAACATATGTTATATATATATCATATGTGAAATGAAAGGTGGGCCATAGAATTTAGTTTTTATTTTATTTTTTTTAAAAGAGGGTTTATTATAATATGTTTTATATGTTACGGCATATAAAAATAAAAAGGACAAAAAATCTTGGTAGTTTTTTTTATAGACGGTACGTAAATTTTTTATTACACAGCAGTGTGTAAAAAGTGAAAGACTGAGTGTAACTTTTTAAGTGTGTATGCACAGCAGTGCGAAAGTGAAAAACACAGCAGAGTGTTTTAGAGACAGAGTATGTTTGTTTTGAATAGACAGTGAGTTGGTTTTATGCACTGCGTTTTGTAGCAGTCATAATTTTGTAATCCCTCTCAGTGAGGAAGAAGTGTAATAGTTTTTTTTGAGTTATTGAAGGGAATAGAAGTTTGTTTTCAAAGTATTGAAACTCTGTCTCCTGTCAAAGAAATTTTTATTTTCTCTGTGTTAAAAGAAGGGAGATTTATTCTCCATTCATTGTTCTGGAATTTTTCAATATTCCAACATGTGCAAGAACAACTTTACATGATGTAACCTATGAAATCGTAAATGGAGAAATCATAGTAACAATAAAGTAACCTATGTAACAATAAATTCGGATTCATCCTGGGAGTGGTAACGGGAGAAATCATAGTGAACAACAGGAAACATGCAGAGTTGCTTACAATCAAATAGATGAAAAAACACATACAAAAAACCTAGATAATAATCATGAACAAGCTTAATATTGAATTGTGAACTGTAAAGGAACTTACAAAATGTGACATTACGAACCTGGTCAAGTGCACAAGCAAAAATATCCTGGACATGACCCTGGTTGACAAGTTGTATTGCTCATGATGCAAGAGGATTTGTACATGCACTGCCAAGTCAATCAAAATCCATCATTATCTATACAATAAATACAAGTATTGATGTAGTATTTTTTACTCTAAGATGCATTCTTATGATAATGTTAGACCATATGTTGAAAATGTCAAAACATACCTGAATAAGCTCCTCTTCATTTCAAGAACAATTTATTGGAGTCGCATGAACTTGGAACAAGCCTCCCACGATATGAAAGAGTAGCAACTAAGTCAACAGTGACTTTTTTGTTGCTACGCTGGATCGAGGGAGGTTTGCTCCAAGATTAAATCGCTCCAATAAATTATTCTCTACTAAACAGGGCCAACCACGTGAAGGTGGAAGCTCTTATGGCCCCTCCCCCCCCCCCCTCACATCATTCTCAATTCCCCAATACCCAATCTATATTTCATTTTTTACTTTCATGAGCATAAAAAAAAATATTCAATAACTAATAAAAAAACAATTCAACAAAAAGTACGCAAGGAAACATTTCAATTAATGCTTGACATAAAAATAGTATGATAAATGAGTTTTATATAACGCAAAAAATGTTCCAAGTATGGTAATGTTTGTCTTATAATAATACAATATTTTACATTGTCAAATTTTCTTTTTCTTCTTCCTATTTTTAAAGCTCCTAATTACATCATCAATATCATCGTGCTCTACTCTTGTTTCGTGCCTTTCAACCCGCACTGCTGACCTAGTTGCGTATTCACGATGTCTGGGCTCATCCAGTGACGGGGCATCGCCTACAAAAACAGATAATATTAAATTTTAATTGTCAGTTTTTAAATGTCATTGAACTAGTTCGGTAATATTAATAAAAAAAATTGCAATGAGATTATTTACCTGGTGCACCAGTTGTCGCCGCTGACCTAGTTGCATAGTCACGATGTCTGGTCTCATCCAATGACGGGGCATCGCCTACAAAAACAGATAATATTAAATTTTAATTGTCAGTTTTTAAATATCATTGAACTAGTTCGGTAATATTAATAAAAAAAAATGCAATGAGATTATTTACCTGGTGCACCAGTTGTCGGCGCTGACCTAGTTGCGTAGTCACGATGTCTGGTCTCATCCAGTGACGGGGCATTGCCTACAAAAATAGATAATATTAAATTTTAATTGTCGGTTTTTAAATATCATTGAACTAGTTCGGTAATATTAATAAAAAAAATTGCAATGAGATTATTTACCTGGTGCACCAGTTGTCGCCGTTGGGACTGTTGCCCTGTCTTCCTCTCTGGTGGTAAGATCCTCAAGGGAAACATTCTCTGTCATTTAAACAAAAAACGTTATAAGTACAACCATCAAGGTATAATTAGAAAAAATTATAAGTGGAAATTAATTACCGTCACGGCCCTCACTGATAGTAGCATTGTCGGCCTGGTCCCCACTACAATGATCAGGTTGCACATGAGGATCATCTACATCTGGCTCTAAAACTGGGTTATTTGCCTCGTCGGTCGTGCTTCTCCCCTGATTTAAACAAAGTTGTTAGACATTAAATTTATGGACGAAAACAAACATATTTAAAGGTTAATGTTTTACCTTATCAGGCATTCTGGATCTTGGGACCTGCCCCAAGCTTCTGCGACGTTCAACTACGGCTTGATAGCCGAAATGGAAAGCGATATTTTTATCTTCCTCTGTAGTTTCTGTTCCGAAGTCATCACCCTACATTACATATGATTATGTATTTTTAATCATATTTGATAGGATTACAAAAACGTTGGAAGGCGATACAATTAATTATAAGATGTTTAGCTACTTAATTACAATTCTTGCGGCCAATTTCAAGTAGCCGCCCTGGCCTAGCTTGTGATGGCCCTTTTTTCAATCCTAGCTTTGGTTGCCTTTGAGGTGTCAGGAAACCTAGCATCAAAAGATTGAAGTCAGATATGACGTAGCACACTTTTATTTTAGACATAGAGAAAATTAAAGCTATTGAATTAAAGTTGTGATTTACCTTGCGGGTCCAGTTGGCATTTTTCCTTCTTTCTTTTCCCTTTTCTCTTTTCCATCATGGATGAGTGCTCTCCACTCACTCTTTGGAACTATGAGAGGACGCTCGTATCTAGGGTTAAATGTCAATTGCGTCCTATAAGTGTCCCTGGTATATTTCAAATATTTGCCAGCTACCCGAGCCACCGCTGTTCTGTCAAATGTGCCCACCCAAAAAAGGGCTTCTAGATAATCTAGAAGTTCTTTTTTCAGGTTGGAATTCTGGGAATTCCACCTTGTGCATATGGTTGGGCCAAAAATTACCAACGCATGGCTCTCCAAAAACCTGTAGAACTCATTGTTTCCTACACAGAAAAAAAAAAAGATATTATCATTAATTTAAAAATAAAAATCATGATAAATATGTTTTAGATAAAGTACATGAAATAGTTAAAATATTAAAATTTACCTAGGAGTTGTACATGCTTTATAGGGACACCTTCATCGGTCACCAACAACATGCCATTAATGGTCCCTGTGGAGCTGACATGTGTAGCTCTAGGAAACACAATAATGTAGTTGGCCATATCAGCCTCATCATTGCCAACACGTTCAGCGGTTGGCTGGGTGTCTGCTTGGGCAGGGTGTGTTTCTTGCCTGGCACCTAAAGGAGTAGAAGGTGTACAAGAGGGTTGTTGGGCAATATCTTGCCCTTGTGTCCCACTACCACCAACACCGGATTCAGCAAGTGCCGGAAAACGCTACATACAAAAGAACTTTTTGTTAGTTTAGTCAATGTAAAAATTAAAAATCAAACTATCACAATTCATCTCGTGCAGAACAAAAAAAATATCCTTTTGACTTTTTATTATTACCTGATATCTTTCTAGCTGGCTCATAAGTTGTTTTATCTTCTCTTCTGTTTCAGGTGTTTGAGGCGCGTCTATCAAAGTATTAAATTTCGACCTTGCATCTCGTGCCTTTTTTCGCAACAAGAACACTGGAGATAGGGATGAAGAAATCTCTTCCTCAAAGAGGGAATCATCAGGCGTACCATGGCTAGGTGTCTGCATATTTGAACAAAATTAATATTATTTCAACTATGTAAATAACTAAAATACCTAAAGATAGAGCAATGCTGGCACTTTACATGTTCTTCCGCTGGCCTCTTTCCGCGATCATCCTGTCTCGGGGTTGTTCCTGCACTGCTCTGATCAGTCTGCCACATTGCAATAAAATTATAAATGTAAAAACTTGAAAACAATATCTAACTTGAAAACACAAAATGAAAACTAAAATAATTTCTAATAAGACACCGAAAGATAGAGTTAGAGTTTCAAATATGCCTTGCATTGAATTCAATCCTGGAAACATGTCATTGCACATTAAGGCACCCAAACAAGAGACGAGTTGACAATGAAGACCTTATTGAATATATTGTTGGAGCAACTTCTAGTAAACTTGTTGTGAAGACCTTGGGGATATTTTTGGAGCAACATTGTTGAAGTTGATGGTATAGCATTGTTGGAGACGATCTTGAAGGGCCTTGAAGTGAAGCTTTTGGAGCAACTATTGAAAAATCCTTAGAGCATTTAAGTAAGGCACTTTCTATCTTCCATCACCTTTTTCCTTTCAATATCCTTTAAACGATTTTGTTGATATTTAATATTTGAAATCACGTTATAATTCCTTGATTATATGTGTTTGGGGACTTTCCCTTTGAAATTACCCAAAAATACCCTGGCAATTTTATCTTCAGGATGCATGTCTGACCCTATTGTTCAATATTTTGATTGATAGTAGTAAACATAGAGAGTTAGGGGCTCTTGACTTGGTTTGGTTGGGCCATTAGATCCCTAACATCTACTAGGGAGAACCCCCCTTGAGTTGGAGGAGAGCTAGCCTGAAGTGAAAAGAGGTTGGTGAGGTGACAATGGGGCTATTCAATTACACATGGTATCACACTTTAGCTTTAGGACTTTATCTTGATAAGTGCGAGATTTTGCTATATCAATTCTCAAATTGTTTACAACACTATTGTTAAGAACTAATAAGAAGTGATGTTGAGGGGTTTTTGGGTATAAGAAATAATACCATTTAAAAACTAGGGTTCTCAGTCCTTGGCATTCCTTCACCTGGGCCTAGGGGCACACTAGAATAATTTCACACTAAACCATGCAAACTTAAAAGTAACTTAACAGATCCATAAAGTAATAATAATCATAATTCCTAATTTTCTATTGTACGATATGATGCAAATTATTCAAACATGAAGCAATGAAGACATGCAATGTCTGAATTTCAAGATTGATGAACCAATGCAAGAAGTTAGAAACTACAACTTTGATTCAATACTCTGTGTCCTAACTCCAGGAAGGAATCTAGTTTGTAGTACAGAACATGCATCATGTATTATAAATTCTTAATTTACAACAACTAAAGGTCATCTACCTCATCAATTCCTTCCCATTTTGTGTTTTTATGTTAAATTCCTTATAAAAGTGTCAAATTTCTCTCAAAGTAAGCAACCACTGAATAAAATAAAAAATAGTTGAGATATGATTGAGAAATGGTCATTTATTTCTTGAAAGGATCTTCACAATTTCTTTGGTTGTTTTTCATCTCCAGAAACAAGAAATGACCTAAGAAACTATCGTGATGTAATATAAGAAACAACACGGTGCAATGGCCATTTTCAAAGCCAAATGATGTCCATTGAGGACATGGCCTTTATTTGGTTTCTGTTTCATAGGAGTTTTGGGTAGAAATGGAACTTTGTTGTACCATTTCCAGTAGTAAAAAGGGAAAACCTTCTTTTTCCATGGGAAATAATTTACCTTTCCTTTTTCAAGATAATCCAAATCACAAAAAATATGAACTATACTGCACACATTCTTGGATAATGTGAAAGTGGAAAAGGAATACCCTACACAAGTGATGCACACATGTACATTGGATAATGTGAAAGTGGAAAAGGAATACCCTACACAAGTGATGCACACATGTACATTTTGTAGTTGAAATGCAATGCTTGTTTTCATTTAAATGTAGGGTTCTTAAAGCAGGGAGAAATAATGGCTGCCAAATTAATAAGCGTTTCTTTGGGATAAATTTAAAATCTTGTATTGGGTGATGAAGATAATAGAGGGTATTGAATCTTGATTCTTGACATCTAGAGAGAACCCTACAGCCTAACACAATCCAATGGAATTTACCAAAAAACCCAAATAGAGTCAACCCTACTATAGGAGGAAGGGCCTACAATAAGAACTTACCATTTTGCAAGAGCTGAGGGCGAATGCTATTCTGCAAGAGTTGAGGGCGAACGTAGAGGGCGAATGTTGAGGGCAAATGCTGTTCTGTAAGAGCTGAGGGTGAGAGCTGAGGGCGAATGCTGTTCTGAAAGAGCTGAGGGGGAATCCAGGGTGAATGCTGTTCTGCAAGAGCTCAGGGCGAATGCTGAGGGCGAATGCTGTTCTGCAAGAGCTCAGGGCGAATGCTGAAGGCGAATGCTGTTCTGCAAGAGCTGAGGGCGAATGCTGAGGGCGAATGGTGTTATGCAAGAGCGGAGGGCGAATGCGCGCGTGACATCAGACGTTAATGTAGCATACATGTACATTTGAACACTAATAGATTTTTGTAGTTGAAATGCAATGCTTGTTTTCATTTAAATGTAGGGTTTTTAAAGCAGGGAGAAATAATGGCTGCCAAATTGATAAGCGTTTCTTTGGGAAAAATTTAAATCTTGTATTGGGTGATGAAGATAATAGAGGGTATTGAATCTTGATTCTTGACATCTAGAGAGAACCCTACAACCTAACACAATCCAATGGAATTGACCAAGAAAACCCAAATAGAGTCAACCCTACTATAGGAGGAAGGGCCTGCAGTAAGAACTTACCATTTTGCAAGAGCTGAGGGTGAATGTTGTTCTGCAAGAGCTGAGGGCGAACGTTGAGGGCGAATGTTGAGGGCAAATGTTGTTCTGCAAGAGCTGAGGGTGAATGTTGTTCTGCAAGAGCGGAGGGCGAATGCGCGCATGATATCAGACGTTAATGTAGCTATTGCGACGGATACGAAACAATAAAATCATTTTTATGTAGCGCGCATATAAGTGTCGTTATACCAACGGCGGAAAAAGCGTCGCTACTACGACGGCTGCCTCCAAACGTCGCAATTGCGACACTTAGACATTGTGTCGCACTTGCGATGTTTGGAGGCAGTCATCGCAATAGCGACGCTTTGGGCCATAGTGTCGCAATTGCGACGTCTTCCTCCAAACGTCGCAATGGCGACACTTTTCTAAGTGTCGGTATTGTGACACTTTTCTATAAACGTCGGTACAGCGACGGTTTCGGGTGGGGTGGAAAAAATTTGTGGAAATTTCCGACATTTGGTCAAAAGCGTCGGAACCAAGTGTCGGAATTTCCGCCAAATGTAGTAGTGTGGTAATGGAGGTTTTGGCAGAGCTTTTAATGGAAATTCAACACAACTAAAAAAAATGGGCGGCTGGAGGTTATTACGGATGTTTTTTCATCAGTGCTCTTATCAGGTTTTAACGCACCAGTACGTATCGGTAGAAAGCGCACCGGGGCGGTCGAAGGAGAATGCACCGGGCCGTTAAGGAAAACAACAGCATCGGGCCTGGTGTTTGTGATACAATGCACAGGTCCATTCTAATTGGTCTTGGGATTTGAGCGGTGCCCATAGTTCGTATAAGCACACCGGTGCGTGTATCTTTATGAGGCACTGGTGCTCCGTATCACAGAAAGGAATCGAGATTTATAATTGGTATCGGTATTCGTGCGGTCCACATGGCATCTAAAAATGCACCAATGCTTATAGATACATAAACGCCCCGGTGCGTCGTATCACACAAAAGCACCGATATTTATAACTGGAATCGGTATTAGTGCAGTGCCCATAGAATCATAAACGCACCGGTGCGTATAGACACATAAACGCACTGGTTTTCTTTTTGTTTTTTTTTTTAACATCCACCTCTGACAGTCCAATTATTGTGATTGTTTTAAATTCATTATTCATCAAAAGTCGACACATCTTATAACAATATTCATATTAATTACATTTTTATTAATTCATTTGAATGTGTTGTCTAGATTAATTTGTTATATCATATCAGAATTATTGTGGTTTTTTTAAATTCATTATTCATCAAAAGTCGACACATATATATAATCTTATAACAATATTCATATGAATTAAATTTTTATTAGTGCATTTGAGAACGACAATGGAGAACGCAATAGCGACAATGGAGAACACAATAGAATAAATTAAAACATATTTTATGATTATATATATATATATATATATATATATATATAAGACAGTCTTTATCATACAAAATGGGACAATTATTTGTATCCCTTTGTCTTTCAATTGGGACACTATGTCCATTACATTAAACAAAATGTCTGATTTCACAGACATATTTCAAAAAATAAAACTCCTTGCTTTGATATCCAAATTACATAGTGATCATCATTCTTCGCTTGAACTATTGTCACTGCTAGAGCTACTTCCATGACTTGGGTTATTTTCAAAAATGTTGTGTTCACGGTGTTGATTGTTTTCTTCTTCTTCACTTTCTATCTACGAACATAAAAATAAACTAAAATGAGTGTATATACATTGGTGAGAATAATGAAAATTCCAATATTAAATAATATACATCAATCTAAATCGAAAAGAAAAATGGCGTACCATAGCAACAATTGACTCATAAACTATACACATTCTTTCAAAACCATGTACCATGCCATCTTTCAAAATCTCATCTGTTGGTGCAATTCCATACTTTATTTCCTGCAAGTTTTATACCCCATAACAAATCATATAATTAATATAAAAGATGTTTTTGTTCTATTAATTATAGACGGAGCTAATTAAAACAAGATCGATAGATTCTTACAAATTCCACAATTAAATTCTGATATGCCAACATATACTCACAACCCATATTCAACCCAATTTCAATCAATTCGTCTAATGGTTATTATTTGTATGTTAGCACCTGTTTGAAGACATTCAATGATGATTTTTGTAAAACAAATTAAAAAATACAAAAATGAAATCTAGTTAAGTTGTTATAAGGAAGTAACAATTACTCACAAACTTAGTGTTACACAGTAATTTGTCACCGTCCCTGCAATCCCCCGTCCCGCACATTGAAGGGCTTATTCCATGACCTGTGAGTAGTGACATGACCTGAAACCACTTTCATGGCATCCCCCTTGACAAGGAAAATCATTTCCCTGAAGACAATTTCCTGTGAAAAGCCCTAAAAATAGACCTTTTGGGCTTGGCGCGACCAACCAGTTAAGCCCTCGCGCCAATGGGGGAAATCCATGAAAGAGGGCGCGCCAACTGGCACTCTGTCCTAGTGTGTTACTCGCACTAGGCTTAATAAGGATTGTTTTTTAAAAATAAATGGTGGAAGTTTGATTCCAACCAACTCCTGAACGAGTCTCTAAAATGGGTTGGGAGGTTTGGCTCCGGATCTCCATGTAGGGGAAGTGGTTTTCCACCTATCATGGAAGCTTCCTTGAGGATAGGGCCAATCCCACCATTGTAGGGATCCCAACTCCCCTTCCACCATCTATATAAGGTTGTCATTTTTCCTTTGCAAGCTAGCTTGAATAGAGCTAAATCAGTAGTAAGGAGATTATCGTCAAACAGTCGAAGAGAGAGAGACTTGTCCCATTCCTGACGAGCTTTATTGAGACGTACTCCGCTGTCGACCCGCCGAAGGAGGATCCAACATCAGAGCTCAGGTTGTATATTTATTTGTTCTGATTAATAATAAACGACTTCGATTATGGTTCCATTCATATATTCATGTCTTATGTTATGAATTGTATCTTCTCTGACTGATACATAGTTGCATGTATTAGGTTTTATGCTTGTGTGTTTGTTGTTTCTTCGTGTATGTACGAGGTGTTCGAACGTGCTGGCGGTGGTCTGCTAAGGCGAAGGACGGAAGAGCTATTTTTCTTAACAGCAACAACGTAGGACTTAAGGTAGGCCTCTTGTCGCATCTTGGTCTTGTGTAACTATGAACTTTGCATGTTAGCGTGACTCGGTTATTGTAGACACGATACGGGCTAGTAGGGAATCGCCTCTGTCCGCCGAAGGGATTTACCTCTCCAAAAACTGGTCACTCCTTTGGGGAGTTTAAGTTATGAACTTGTCTTGTCTCTTTCGATTTGCTTTTGGCTTCCGGTTTGCTTGATTTACTCTTGGGTCTTGTCTCCTTGGTGTAAAACCTGCAATGTTTGAAAGGTTCAAATCCCGACCTCTTACTTTTATCTATTTTACGAATTTTCATCTTTTCATGGTTGGCTTGATTGGCGCGGTTTCCACCCTAAAAGTCGTGCCCATTGGCGCAAGTTTCCAGTTCATCACCTGCGCCATCCCATGTCTGGCGCTGATTACAGCCAGATAGTCGCGCCATTTCCTGTAGGTACTAGGGTTTTCCCTTGTTCGGAAGTTTTTTTTGGTCAATACTTTTGCTTCTGGGTTATTTTTAGATTTTTCTTGAAGTGGTGAGTCTGGTCTTGGTTGGGAGAAATTCTTTGTTTTTTCATTTTCAGGCATTGGTGCTTGTTGTCAGTTAGCAACCTACGCTAATTGGCCATTGGTGCTAGTTATCAGTGAGCAAGTCGCGCCAGTTGGCGCTAGTTTCACCCACAAAATTTGTGCCAATTTCAGGGTGTGTGAAAATTGAGATTTTTTCCCTAAATCCTTCACTAGTGTGTCTTTCCCTTCCGGTCTTTTCTCTATATGAGCATAGATTACATTGCTCATTGTTCAACTGGAATACCTTCTTTCCATGATTGCTTGATGTAAAAGGGAATGAATGCCTTGTTTTGAACTCATGCTTTGGAAGTCCTTTTTGTGCTTGACCTCATATGTCTAGTATCCTTTTGAGGAATTTTGTTACAAAGTGTTTAAAACAATGATTTCATTCTTAGTGTTTGTTTGCATCCCTTTTGCATTCATCCTTTCATTAAGGAAATTTGTGTTCATTTAGTTTTCGTCTCATAGTTTGCTTTTTGTTAAAATGCATTATATCACATTGCATTAAAAAGTATTTTTTGAGATTTGTCATTGAACTTAGATCACATTGTTTAATGATTGAAAGCTAAAAATCGCATCGAGTGCATTCTCTTTCATTAAAATCATGCATTAAGTAGATTCTCATTTCATCAAAAAATGCATTGAGTGCATTCTTATTCTTTCAAAGAAAAAGGAAATTGTGCATAGATTCAATTGCATAGTTTTCAAAAAAGAGGATTTTGCATAGATTACATTGCGTAATTCGCATCGTTGAATGTTCGAAATTACTTTTGGATAGTGAAATTCATCTAGTTTGGAAAAAGTTTCATTTTCAGTATTGATGTTTGTTTCATTATTGTTTGAGACTCTTCCCTTAACTAGATAGCATTCATCGAATTGAAAGATTTCTTTTCTCATATAGCTGCATATAGGAGATTGTCAGATGACATGCGGTAGGCCTTGAAACCGAGACGCAATTCAAGATCAACAGACGCAATTGAAGATAAACATTAAAATTTATTCAATTTACACTAAGACAGCATTGAAACATTAACACAACATTTAGAGGTCTAGGCTAGAGATGTGTTCCGGCGTCCTTAAACCTAGTAGCTGTCATTCGCCTCTTGGCTTTAGACAGTGCTAGTACGGACTTGTGCTCCCCATACCGTCAAGTATATAAAGGGAGACCCCACTAGGTTTCTATCCTTTATCCATAGGAAGGAGAGTCTGCCGCCCTATACCCATGATACACTGGACACAGCATTCGGGGAGATTGCCTGCACGTATGATAAGTCCTTGGTTGATTTCTCTTTCATTTTGAAACCAAGGTGTATATTGCAGTTCACGGATATCTGGTACACCCTTTGCCTAGAGTTCCAAAGTAGTCATTTCGATCTTTTCGACTCTTAAAAGATGAAACAGCAAAGTTTTGTTTCAATGTTTTAAAAATTAACTTCCCATGAAATATTCATGGTTAAAGTTAGTTTCCTTAGGGTGTTGTTCTAAAGTTGTTTCTAATGGCAACTTTTTCATAGTTCACCAACCAAGGAATCCCCTCCGAAGGGAATCTTGGTCCTTTTCCTCCTTTTGGAAATGTTGGCGCTCCTTATATGGCAATTTTGTCCCTTCCTGGGTTAACTGTTGGGTTGCCTGTTTGGTTTTTTTCAACCTCTGTGATCCTGGATGTCCCGACTACTGTTCAATCAGTTACTCCGCCTGAACAACATCATGTTGATTCCAACGTGGACCTCTCCCCTTCTTCGCATATTTCTACGTCCTCCTCTTCTACTTCGCCTGGTGAAAGTCTGGATTCGAGTAACTAGATGGCTAAGAAGAAGAAGAAGAAGACAAAGAAGGAGAAGTCCAATAAGAGAGAGGCTAAGGCTGCAACTACTTCTTCTGAAACATCTCCTCTTGATAAACCTTCCAACCCTCCACGGAAAGTCAAGTTCCCTTGCATGTTGTGCCAGGGAGACCATCTTCTTCGATACTACCCTAGCATTCCCAAGGTGCTCGAAGTATGGTCCAACGGTCATCCACCGTTGCCTTTGGCTTCTAGGAGTCAGGTTGGGGGTACGTCTTCAGCTAGTGTTGTTAAAGCTCTTAAGTTTCAGGGTAAGCTCACCAATCCCTGTAATTTGTGTGAAAGGCATCATCCCATTCACCTTTGTCTGTATATGGATGAAGCCAAATGAGTTTTGGACAACTTGACTGCTTCTGCACCATGCCTTGCGACTAGTTACAAGCAGTTGTCTTTGAGTCCTCCAATAGTTGATTCCATGATTGGTCAAGAGTCATCCTTAGTAAATCATGCTCCCCCAGAAATTAAAATTCATGAATCCATCCCTGACCAACCATTGGTCGTGGGATCAGTTGAGTTGGCCCCGTCTGCAATGCACCAGGTCTTTTCCGTTGAGAGTGGATCTCACATCCCTCAGGTTCTTCTTGTTTCTTCATATTCTTCAGACTTGGAGAAAGATTCTCCTGTCCCTATACCTCAAGAAGCTGCTCCTCCGCCTCCCGTGATGGAGGTCCCGGATGATACCCCTCCCAACTTAGTGATGGAGGTCGTGGAGGATGCTCCTTCTTGTACCGTAACACCAGGAGAAGACCATCTTGGTTCAATGGTAGCCCCTCCAAGTAGTTTGGTCACTTCCTTCGATTGGAATCGATTTTCAAGTTACCGCCTTCCATCTTATGTGCCTTTTGAGATAACGGTATAGACCTTTGATCTGGTCGTACCTAGCACTATTATAGATGAAGGCACGTATGTTAGTATCTTATCTTCAACTACTTGGCAATCGTTCGATTCACCACCGCTTGTGCCTATTACGCAGAATCTGTTGGCATTTAACAGAGGAACTAGTCAACCCTTAGGGATCCTTCCGAAGTTGCCTATTACTTTGGGAGGGAAAACCGTCCATATGGACGTGATGGTTGTTCCTGGACCCTTGGAATTTAATTTACTCCTCGGCCATGATTATACTTATGGCATGGGAGCGCTTGTCTCATCCCTCTTTCGTGTGATGTGTTTTCCACACCAAGGTCGGATCATGACCATCAATCAGCTTGCGTTCTTTGGTCCTCATATGGAAGCTAGTCCACCATCATCCTTGCCGGATCTTTATCTGTCGGTTGTGTCATCCCCGCCGCATGTCAATTATGTGGCTACCTGTCATGTGCCCGTATTCAGTGATAGTTCCATTATGCATCAGGTGCTGGGGGCATTGGGTCCTGATTTCCGGGATGTTTTTCTCCCATCGGATGAGAACCTCTTGGAAGCCATGACTTCTTATTCATTATGATGAGGTTGTCGGAGTAGAGTTTGTTTTCTTGTGTCAAGCTCCTTAAAAAATGAAACAAGCTTGTCAGAGCAGAGTTCATTTTCTTGTGTCAAGCTCCTTAAAAAATGAAACAAGGTCGTCAGAGCAGAGTTACTTGTCTTGTCTCAAGCTCCTTAAAAAATGAAACAAGGTTCTTGGAGCAGAGTTCCCTGTCTTGTGTCAAGCTCCTTAAAAAATGAAACAAGGTCCTTGGAGCAGAGTTCCATGTCTTGTGTCAATCTCCTTAAACCATGAAACAAGGTGTTCCGAGGATAGTTCGTCTTCTATGTCAACCTCGTTTAAAAAATGAATTAGGTTTTGAGGATGGTTCTTTTAATGTGTCAACCTCGTTAAAAAAATGAAACACATTCCTGTTCAATTCGAGTCTTTGATAAGATCTTGTAAAATCCCAGTCGATTCTTTCCCTTGATCTTGTAATTTGAACCTTCACTCCATCTGCCTTTCATATGGATTGAAGCTTGGGGGGCATGTACCTCGAATTGAGTCACCATGTTGGGGGCATGCTTATTTTTTCAAGCATAGTTTGCTTCCATTTCAAGCTTGTGTAAAAATGAAACTGGTTTCAAGCATAGTTTATCTTTGTTTCAAGGTTGTGTAAAAATGAAACCAACTTCAAGCAGAGTTTCGTGAATTCAAGCTTGTGTAAAAATGAAACCATTCCCATTTTACCTCTTGTGATTGCCATTTTATCAGCCTATTTTGCCAGATGAACCTTAGTTTTCTCATTCCATCATCCCCATCTGCTCGGCCGATCATATACCTTCACTTGGTTGTTTTACCCATTCCTGAGGAACCGCTGCGATGAGTGGTCTTGTTAGCCAACCTCTTGAATTTTACTTGTTCTGAGTAGTTCCACCATTACCAGAACCAGTTGCTACCCTTTATACCACTCGTTCCTGTAGGAGGAGTCAACTTTCAGCTCTTTTCTGACTCTCTAAAATTGAAAATATTGTCGAGTCGCTTGTCGTTTTGATCTCATTAAATTGGCTGTGAAACGACATCTACCCAGTATACGTTTACCCCTTTTTCGGGCTGGGATAGATTATTTACGAAAAAGGAATAACCTAGTCTATCGCGACTAGGAGGTTTTCTCAGACATATTTTTCTACCTTTTCAGATCTGAGGAACTATCTTCGAAAAGGGACTGTTGGAGTTTAATTTTCCGCTGTCTTTTCAAACTCTCTAAACATGAAAAGACGTTGAGTTCTTCCTTTGTCAGACTCGTTAAACCCTGATGACATCGAATTCAGTCGTAATGACGATATTCAAGTTCCTCCTTCCTAGGGCTCGTTAAATGTACTAGGATGGATTCGTCCGAAGGATGAAATTATATGAAAAGCATATGGTATCCTCTTCAAGCTTGTGTAAAAATAAAGAGGTACTCGCCAGAAATGGTGGGGGAAAATAGAACCAATATCACCGTCGTGTCGGCGGTATGTCGCTCTTGAACATGGCACTTGTCTGCATTCGTGTCGGGTTGGGGACATCTCATCTCGTTTTCTGCTTGCCTCCATGGATTTGGGTAATCTCTTTTGACCGCTCATCTGCTCTTTGCCACGTCATCATGACCTCAGATCTTTTGATGTCAAATACTGCCAAATCCAGTGTCGTGCCGTCGGTATGTTCAAGAGAAGTTGACCTCCGCAGTTTTCAACCCTCCTCTAATTCTCTACTGATCCTAATTCACAAACATTGTGTTCCTCTGTCTCGCGTCGATGATGTGGGAAACATTATGGCCCACCTTCGATCAAAGTTATTTTTTGTCGAAATCAGCTCATTATCCAGGAAGCTGATCTAGAGACTCCCTTCTGGTACCTTGGAGCCTGCATGCCTCAATGGCAGGTTCTTCGCATTCGATGCAAGGTTTTCATCATTGACCTTCGATCAGATGATTCTGCGGGTGTTCAACGCCAGCTCACTGTTCACATTCTGTGGATTGTACCTATAGTACCTTGAGGGCCATTATCATTACTGGTGGTTCCTCTCATGCCTGTTAACAGCTTTCATCATTGGCTAGTAATCAGACGATGTTCTTGCATGTTCGACTTCAGCTCACATATTCACATGCTTGGACTTATACTCTGTTCGGGTCGAGATGGAGCGCAAGACCCTAGATTTTGTCTGTTAGAATCCAGGCTGCGATTTTGTGGATTATTATGATTGGTTACATGAATCATTGATTAGATGGTTGCGACCATGCCTGAGTCTATTTATCGATCCTTACTGGATGGCTGCATCCATGCCTTGGATCTTGATTATTGCATACTCTGTTATGGATGGCTGCGTCCATACCACATATATCATTTATTTGAGATATCAATTGTACTTGTCTACGCAAGTTTTTCGATGGCAGTGTTTTCAGTTGGACATGTTCTCGTAAATAATTTCGCCCCTCTCTCTCTCTCTCTTGGGCCTCATGCTTTAGGAGGCATCTGTTACACATTAATTTGTCACCGTCCCTGCAATCCCCTGTCCCGCACATTGAAGGGCTTATTCTGTGACCTGTGAGCAGTGACATGACCTGAAACCACTTTCATGGCATCCCCCTTGACAAGGAAAATCATTTCCCTGAAGACAATTTTCTGTGAAAAGCCCTAAAAATAGACCTTTTGGCCTTTGCACAACCAGCCAGTTCAACCCTCGCGCCAATGGGGGAAATCCACCAAAGAGGGCACACCAACTGGCGCTCTGTCCCAGTGTGTTACTCGCGCCAGGCTTAATAAGGATTGTTTTTAAAATAAATGGCGGAAGTTTGATTCCAACCAACTCCTAAACGAGTCTCTAAAATGGGTTGGAAGGTTTGGCTCCGGATCTCCACGTAGGGGAAGTGGTTTTCCACCTATCATGGAAGCTTCCTTGAGGATAGGGCCAATCCCACCATTGTAGAGATCCCAACTCCCCTTCCACCATCTATATAAGCTTGTCATTTTCCCTTTGCAAGCTAGCCTGAATATAGTTGAATCAGTAGTAAGGAGATTATCGTCAGATAGCCGAAGAGAGAGAGACTTGTCCCATTCCCGACGAGCTTTATCGAGATGTACTCCGTTGTCGACCCGCCAAAGGAAGATCCAGCGTCAGAGCTCAGGTTGTATCTTTCTTTGTTGTAATTAATAATAAGCGACTTCGATTATGGTTCCATTCATATGTTCATGTCTTATGTTATGAATTGTATCTTCTCTGTCTGATACATAGTTGCATGTATTAGGTTTTATGCTTGTGTGTTGTTGCTTCTTCGTGTACGTGCAGGTGTTCGAACGTGCTAGGTGGGAGAATTGTGATCTGCCAAGGCGAAGGACGGAAGCGCCATCTTCTCTGCAAACAACAGCAGCGTAGGACTTAAGGTAGGCCTCTTGTCGCATATTGGTCTTTTGTAACTAGGAACCTGCGTCTTAGCATGACTCGGTTGTTGCTAGACCCGATCTGAGCTAGTAGGGATCGCCTCTGTTCGCAGAGGGGATTTACCTCTCCAACACTCAGAGATCAACCATTTTCTTCCTTTTTGTCCTGTTTTATGTGCTGAATGGGTTCCATTTTCTTTTCTTTTCTGCAATAAAATTCTTGAAAATTAATATTTAATGATAAATTGTTTATTTATTGTACCTAATGATTGAAAATTCAATGATTACATATTAAATTTGAAGCACGTTGTTGTATTCGTTCCACTAGATCCCTCAAACTTTTGTAAAAAAATTTCCCCCTTTCGTTAACTTCCAGCACCACTTCAGATGAGCCAAGGAGCAATTCATTTTCATTTGCATGTTCTATTTTTTTTCTTTTCTTAGAACAACATTCCTTTTTTGAGTTGTTGGTCCCTGTAGAACATTAAATAGATGTGAATTAGTAGATTGTTTAACACATGTTATCTAATAATTTTAAGTATATCATTAATGATAATTAAAAAAATAAACTCATATTGGATCGATAGTATTGTTTCATTCACCTGATTCATCTTTTTGCAATTTTTTCATTAAACTTTTACGCTCTTCTGGTCGTAGATCAAAAATAATCATATCGAGCTTCGTCATTTTGTGGCTCTGCATGATACACAGTAAACAATACATATTAGTTAAAGTTACATATAGTTCAAAAATAATATTTTTTATAAAGAATTTACAAAGAACTTGAATTTTTTTCTTTTCTTGATGTGTTAACAGTATTTTGGTTACTTGATATCTTGTCAATCATTTCTTTATCAACCTGAAACCTGTAGCATATCATTCATTAATATATTTATAAATAAATTCTCAACTTTTCAGGTAGAAAATAAATCGCGAGACACCGGTGCGCCTTTTATGAAATCCGCACCGCAAAACAGTATAATACATCGTATGGTGCATTCAGTATTATAAACGCACCGCAAAAATAGTGTAATACACCGTATTGTGCTTTCCTAGTTAAAGAAAGCACAGGTGCCCTATTTCAGATTTGGCGCACGTATTTATAAAAATGTTTTCAATTTTTTACGACAAAGAACTTGCGCGGTGCGCTGTAATAATACAGAGCACCGGTGCGGTGGCATACGCAGGGCACACCGATAAAGAAAAATCCATTTTTTCAAAAATTCACGCAATGGCCGAATGGATTGGGATCCGACTATGCAATTCGTCTCGTGGGTTGTACATCAATCTAACATGAAAAAACCCTAATTCTGAAGTCACAGAAACAGGGAGAAGAAAGGGAAAAACAAAAAAATGAAGGGTTCAGGGTAAAAATGGATAAAATTGCAGAAAAAATAAAAAACTGCAGAAAAAAAATAAAATAAAATAAAAAAAGAATTAAATTTAATCACGAAATGATTTGAAATTCTATGATAAAGGGCTTGAATCACCAGAGTTTTGGTTTCTGATTGTCTGAATACTTCTATTCGAACGTATTTCGCCATCCACATTGCCCTCGTGCTCTCTTGCTCCAGGTCTGTCTCCTGCAAAAATATGACTGAAAATTTTTAGCAAAAATAGTGAAATAATGAAAAGTGTTTAGTATTTAAAGAATTATTTTATCAAATTAGATTTTCGAAAATATTTTGCCGCCCATTTTTCAAATTGTCGCTTTTTTTTAACTTAAACAAAATAGAGTTGTGTTTTTTTATTTGCGTTTATTCGTTTCCGATGCGCGGAAATGTGACGCACCGATGAGTTGTATTAATACGACGCACCGGGGCCTGTTAGGATGATAAGCGCACCGGACTTCTTCTTTTTTTTGTATGTAAGATCATAATAAAATAATGATAATTATAAAGTACATGAATTTATTTTCATTATTTTCTAAACTTTATATATGTAAGATCATAATAAAATAACGATAATTATAAAGTACATGAATTTGTTTTCATTATTTTCTAAACTTTATGTTACAAAAATTCGTATTATTCTAGATTTGTTATGTTACAATTATTTGCAAATTTACAAATTTAAATATTTTAATAAAATCATTTCACATTAATACAATTAAAATTTTCACATTAATAGAATTAAAATTTTACAAATTAATATTTTACATACAATTACATTAATTAAAATTACAATTACAATTAGAATTAAAATTACAATTACAATTTTACATTAATTTCACATACATGAATTATGATTAGAATTAGAATTAGAATTTTAATTTTACATACAATTACATTTACAATTTTACATATAATTACATTTACAATTACAATTACAATTTTACAAATATTTTACATACAATTCAATTAAAATTACAATTACAAATACAATTACAATTTGTGAAATTTACATACAATTAGAATTAGAATTACAATTTTACAATTTTTCGTATATACAATTACAATCATTTCAGAATAAATTAAATATTACAATTACAATTAAAATTTTACATTAATAAATATTTTACATACAATTACACTTAAAATTACAATTAGTACAAATACAAATAAAATTTTACAATTTTACATAGAATTAAAATTTAAATTACAATTACATTCACGACATAATATTTAATAAATATCATGGTCATTTAATAATATTAAATTAATTAATAAACATCATCACGATCATGATAACTGTCGTACAAACATCATATTCGACTAATAAACACATTCAATTAACATCAAATTAACATTATATATTAACATCATCACAACACAAACATCAAATATACATCTCAATATAATGTCAAATAACTCATGCACCTATCACATATACACATCTATCTGCAAGCTAAACATTAAATGAACATATCTAACATGACTAACAATATGCGCCACATCATGATGATCATCAACATGAAAATTAAGTACAACTGCAACATGAGCATAAAATACATGGACCATATATATATATATATATATATATATATATATATATATAATTGAATAATGTTAAAAATATACAACTATAATATAAATCATGTCATGGATCAAGCGCTGGTAGTAGTAACAACATCAATAACACTAGTAGAAGTGGATGCGGCCTGCTCAGTAAAGCTAGGTGTAGCCTTGACAGTCGATGGTTGACTAGCCTGCTCATGATCATGATGATCACTAGTAGTGATGGATGCATCCGCTGGTGGTAGTACAACATGATCAATATGAGGCGCAGTAGTAGTGGAGGTGGCCTGCTTAGTCAATAGTATTGCAACCTCGGCGGTCGATGGTCTAGCCTACTCATGATGATCGTGACTAGTACTCATGATGGATGCTGACTGGACGTGGCCGATGGTCCAGCCTCATCTCCATGATGACTAGTGTCAGATGCTGGCAGTGGAGCCTCATGCTGATCATTAGGCGCACCGCGAGGTGAACGATCACGAGATGAATCTGAGTGGCTGCTCGCAGACTATCCATCACGTGCCGCAGCTCGACTACGCCTATAGCTACGGATAATCCTCTTCAATCGTGTAACAGCTATCGTAGCTCCTAAAACATGTCACATCAGTCCATACATGTCACGCGACATGCCTCTCCACATCCATATCAATCTATCATCGCCCTGTATCTCTCTGTAAACTAATGCCCGCATCTGAAATCAATCCACGGAGTTGGCTGCCCAAATCCATCTGGTATCTGATCTCTAGTCAACTACGCCTAGCAAAAGGCGATACCGGTGCACCATGAGGTGCATGAGGATCAGCATGTCTCTCTGCTGCGCCACCGGCCTCATCCTCTGGCGCAACAAACCATCTCCTGATCGTAATCATCAAGATCGACACCTGGATCCTGTGGTGGATCCGGCATCTCATCGCCATCAAAATACCCAATGTCTACAAAATATATACAAGTACACAACAATAATTAGACAATTTCATTACATAATTTAATAAAAACAAGTTAAAGAACATGTTAGAATAAATATAAATAAAACAGTAATATTACCTCTATCATCTGGTGGCTCATCAGGAGTGAAGAGGATGTTGGGACACCCTCGCCAATCTAGTCCAGCATAAGGACATGGGACCATAATGAAGGGATGTAGCTCGCCAACGTTGGCTAGTAAGTCCAGCGAAACATGTGATATCCTTGCTGGAAACATAATGTCTCCCCTCTTGGGCATCATCTGCCCCCACATGCGCATTCAGGCCTGCAACATCGGCCTATGAGGCTGTCGAACAAAACTAGGTCTCATCTCTAGAAACCTCTCAAAAAATAAACAAAACAACTTTGAAGCAAAAGGGAAGTTGACCCTCCCTTGTGCATGAGCACAACATCTATCTAAGGCCATACAAAACTGTCGCAAAAAAATGGCAGACCACCTGACAAGTCGTGGCTACTGTACTAAAGAATCAACGTAATATAAAAGCGAGCAACTAATGCGTTGCCCGTCACTGGTGTTGTGCGAAATGATCAAAGTGATAATAGAGAGGCACTGCACGTCCCGTATACCAAAAGCACCTATACGTAACTGACCTCCAGGTACCTGAAACTCTGAAGGAGACAGTACATGTGCTCCAATGTACCTTTGGGAGTAAACTAATTGACTCCCTGCTACACAACCAGGTGGCACGTCTGGGAATGAGGGAAAATCCACCCCTCTCCTCGATAGTCCTGTAATAAAATAAATGTCCTCCTCAGTGGGTGTGTACCACTGGTCAGGACCAACCTGAAAAGCCTATCGGTGGGCATTCCACCTGCCGATAAGATGTCTCAAAAGCACACTATGGGCCTTTAGGCCGGAAATAGCCTCCTCATAGAACTTGAGGAGGCCTACCTGCTTAAGGATCTCCTGGGTATCTGCAGTAATAGGGCGAGGGCATCCATCTCTCTCCCTCTCTCTAGACTCCCATTGGCGAATCATGTCATATTGTTCTGCTTGTTGTTGCTGTTGTTGCTCCTGTTCTCTCTGAATCATTTCCATATTAAATAATTTTTTATTATTAAAAACAGAAATGTATTTATAAATATACATATATAATTTTTTTTGAAAAAAATACAAACATACAAGTCACTTATCCATAAAAACAGTCACACACCGCTGCCGGTGCGTCCTAATATTTTAGTGCACCGTCCCTGGGGCCCCTAATGAAACAAACCGCACCGAATTCAGTGCAGATGTCTACTTTTCAAGCATCGCGGACTGTGTATAATTCAGAATAGCAGTGCGCTGACTGAAATATACACCCTGATAGGTATAGTCATGTCAGCGCACCGACTTCATGACAATGACATAGTTGATGGTGCGGTCTTTTACCTGGCCGCACCGTTGACCCTCTCGGAATGCAAAATGCGGTGCACTGACATAAACCAGGGTGGAAAATGAAGTCAACGCACCGCACTATGATTTCCGGGGTCAATGGTGCGCCTGGATAAATGAGCACACCGCCTTTTTTCTTTTTTCTTTTTAGTTTAAAATTATTCGGGGCACTTTCTGGCACCGCCCCGGAAACGGTGCGGTTAACGTTAGCACCGGTAGCGGTGCTACCTGTAAATTTTACAGGTAGCACCACTATCCAGTGCGAGACGAACAGCTCGAGCACACCGTGCGACGATTTTTTTTTTTTTCCTTTTTAATGGTTATTTTTAAGTTTATTTCAATTTCTAATCTGCTAAAAGGCTTAATTATAGAAAAACTAGAAAAATACCTGTACATTTCGCCGTCAAGGAGGCATATTGGCTGTAAAATTTGGAAAATAAAATTTTCCCACTTTTTTCAAAATGCAAGCTGGGATTGGTGGCCAATGCAGAGCAGTAGTGCGTGCAATGGGTGCAGTGAGAGCACCGATGTTAGGGCGGCTCAGAAATAAAGAAATAGCATCGGGGCTTGAGAGCTCTGGAGCACTGAGGAAAGTGAATAATGAAGTTTTTTGGCTGTAATCTTTTTTTTAATTAACCCTATTTCGGTGCGCAAGGTTTTATAAGCGCATCGGTGCGATTAAATAAAACTTCACCGGGTGGTATCAATTTGGCGCGTTGTTTATAATGCGCCGGGGCATTTCCCTAACCGCGCACCGGGATGTTTCAGTTTCGACGCAAAAATTTGATGATGCATCAGGGCGGCGTAATGGTAAAGCACCGGTGCGTAATAGTCGCAAAGCACTGGTTTTTTGGCCTCATTTTTTTTTTTAATATAACGTTATTCCGGTGCGTGCGGTTTCTGGCGCACCAGTGCTCTTAGAGAAGAACGCACCGGCTCGTTTATGTTTTGGCGCGGTGTTTTATGATGCACCGACGCGGAAGAGTATTGACGCCCTGGTGCGTTACAGTAATTCGATGCCCCGGTGGTGTGTGTACTTCGCGCATGCTGTTCAGTGTGCCAATGTTTGGTGCGCACCGATGCGTTCTATGGTATCATGCGCACTAATAATTGATAGCTCAGGAGCACTGGAAAACTAAAAAATCCAGGTTTTTTGTCGTAAATATTTTTTTAATTTAACCCTTTAACGGTGTGCGTTGTTTATAGGTGCAATGGTACTGTTTGCTACAAACGCACTGGTCGGTTTGTGTTTTGGTGCATTTTTTATGATGCACCAGTGCGGTTTCTATCTATTGCACCCGGTGGTATCGGTGTTGGCGTTGTGTTTTATAATGCACCAACACGGACGAGTTGTGAGGCATCGGTGCTCTATTATATTATGACGCACCGGACGGGTGTGTACGGAATGCATGGTGTCCAGTGTGCCAATGATTTTGTCTGCACCGATGCTTTCTTTTCTTGAGAGCACCGGGGAGAGTTTTAACAATAAGAGCACCGACAGGAAAACATCCGCAAAACCCTCCGCCCACCAACCTCCTCTAGTAACTTCCGCTAGAAACGGATGTATGGGGTATTTTTATTTGTGGTTCCTCAAAAACATCCGCTAGAGGGTATTTTCCTTGTAGTGTCATCTTTTTAAAGGGGCTAGGATGTGTGCGAGGAGGATAGCAATGAGTAGGCCTCACACACAGCTGCGTGCCATGTTCGATCACCTAAGCAGGCTTGAGGGAAGGGGGATGGCCGCAATACGGGTTAATCATGGTGATCATTTATGGTGATAGATGTGAAGGGATGCCCTGGACAAGGTGACGCAATTCCCATCGTCTCGTCATCATTCCTGATTCTGTAAGTCTCATGCGAATGGCTAATGGTTTGAGGATCCGCAGCAAGTGAGGCTCTGCACAAAAGATATTAATCCTCTGGAGTGTGTGAGATATGATTGTAAAGCATGTCAGTTCTATCACCCACATCCGGGGAATTTAGATCTATTATTTTTAATACATTTGTAGATTTTTTTTGAAGAATTATATATTGTTGGATATCTAATTCACTCAGGGTTATAGTGTAAAGATTATATTGTGGAAGGTGAACTATTAATGGGAGTGTAGGAGATAATGGAAGTCTAAAATACCTTGAAATATGAATCGAACCATCACATAATATATTTATGTTTAACACCTTTCTAAATAATAGATAAATTCAGGCTTGTCATTCATATCTAGTTACACATTCCAACGGTGATATCAAAACAAGTCTGGCTCAGAAACCTGTCATATTTGCCTCTCTAAATTTATTAGGTCTGCCATTCGAAGTAGGTGAATCTCTTGGTCATTTCTACGCCTCTCTCTTCCATTCACATATCCATTAGATTTACCATTTTGGCTTGAGTGCTTCCTGTTCTAGCTTAACCATCCCTAGCTTCCTAACGCACCCATCCAATGTGCCTATCCATTTCCTTTCTGAGTATCTGACCATCTCCTTATTTTACACCTTAGTCTCACTTACCCTGCTATTGGGGTTACTCTGACAACTTGTCTCTTACACTCCCTTGAATATTTGTAACTGCAATGAGTACTCAGCCTGAAATGTCAAGCTAAGGATAGTATCGAATTCAATTTCTCTCCTTTTGTGACGTACTGAATTTTCAAATCCCAACGAAATGTATTTTTTGCTATATCACAGGGTTCGCCAGACCTAATATTTGAGGTTTGGAAGTAGGAGAACCTCAAAAAATTGATCAACATTCATTTAGGTTCGATTTATCTTCATTTATCTCTGCGTTCAGGTTTGTAATAACAAATTTCGTTTATCTCAGCACAAGTTTTGGTAATAGCCAATGTCAAATAGATGGGTCCAATGATCGGGAAAATGACCTCCATCTCTTGTGACGACATTCACTCCAGCAATTGGGCACATTTCATTGCAAAACATCCATCCACTGGTGGGTGACAAAAATATGGGCGTCTAGGCAAACCACGATGATTACCCACATCTAATCCTTCAGCTTAAGACTTTCTGTGAAGCGTGGCTTTGAAAATCCTCGAAGAGATTCCAGTGGTCGAAATACCTATGTTAAACTCCTGATTTCATTGATTACCATGCTGAGAAATGTTAAAATGGCAAATTACATGATATGTGAGGTGTAACTTTTATATAATAATACTATTAACAAATTATTAAGTTAACCTATTTTAAATAATAAAATTACTATATATAAATATAAATTAACACATTTTGACTTATATATAATTAAATTAGTTATTCTCAACATATTTTGAGTTATATAATATTAAAGGAATTAGGTGTATTGTTAGATATTTTATTAATTTTACATATAAATGTATTAATATAATATTAATTATAAATATATATTAATTACATTATATATAGAGAGAGAGAGAAAAAAAAAAAATTTTGAATATGTATATAAACAAACTTAATGGGAAATCTCTTCGGAAATTTTGAATTCGAATCAAACCTAATCATTGTCAAATTTGAATTCAAACCTGAACCATGTGACATAGGTTTTTTGGACGAAAGGAAGGAAGAATGGGACCTCGCTCCTCGTGAGATGCAATGTAAGGTTGAAGTCTTCTCAAGTGCATGGCAATGCATTAAATCCATATTTTAGGGAGAGTTGTTTCCGTCATCATGTTTTTGGGAGGACACTTCTTTCAAGGAAACTTTATCTTCATGTGATTCTACTGTATTTATATATTTTTATGTTATTAATTGTTATATTTTAATAACAATGCTTTACTGGCTCCACATTAGATTCATGTGGGAATGGACACTAATGGAGATGTGGAAAATTCTATTTGGATTTTTGTTCACATGTTGGCCTTCCTGTGGTATTGGGATTATACTAATATGGGTGCTATAAGTTAAAAACATAAATCAGATGGTTTATGCTCCACATTCGTGGATCCTTGTTATTCTAAATATGATTGTCATGAGCACACTATTATAACCTTAGATGGATTTCGGTTAGGAATCACTCTGTTATGGATAAAAGGGGTAATGTTTTGTTGAACCATGGTGTTATAAATTCATCTAAATATCGGAAAAATAGTTATTTCTATGCTATTTGCCTCGTGAGTATTAAAAATGTGTGATTAGGATCATCTCAATTTAACCACTTGTGAAGAGGTTTATGTGTCAAGTTTCATGTGTCTTTGATGATCAAATTATGAGTTAATTAACTTTTAAAAACTCATGAACAACAAATGAAATGCACAAACATAACTCACAGAAATCACATAACACAATCTATGATAATGGAGTTCACCCCTCCTGGGCTACATCTCCATGGACCTGCTTTAGCTAGCTAGGCCCTCTTGGGATTATGAGTCAAATTTATGATTACAATCATATATGATGCTCCAATGGATTTTATTATTGTTCCATTGGCTTGAGAAGACATGGAAACCCCAAAAATGACTATTCAATCTCTGAATTTGGTTACCAGCCCCTCTAGGGTTGACCTCACATCTTGGTGGCCATGGGCTTGTTTAATATCCAAATTGAAAAAATCACCTTCAGATGTGCTCCAACGCCTCTGAAAATTGTACTACTGCTTTCAGAACATCAAATACATTAAAAATTTACTATTCATTCACTTCATTTGGCCTTCAGCTGATTTAGGCATGGCCTTCCCTCCTGGTGGCCCTAAGCTTCAAAATTATTCAAGCTGCAAGATGGTCCAATGGATTCAGATCATGCTAATATTCTAGGAATGACTATTCCTGAGCCAAAATTGGTCGAAAATTTCTCAAGATAGGCCTCATTAAATTTTCCCCTAGATTCTTCCTCCAAATCTGGAAAACTGCCAGTTAGCTCCGACAAATCTGGAAGTGGCATTGGATTTGGAGGTGTTGCTAAAATTACGCCAACTTAAAACTGAGTTAATTAATGACTAAATGTATATTAACGAATAATAAGTGCGCACTAATTCGCGCTTAGTTCAGGTGTTGGTGTGTGGTCACATGAGAAAGTTCATGTGGAGGAGGGCTAGCCTGCAGGTTTGGGCCCCTCCTTTCTACCATTGGATTCTGAAATAACACCGAAATAATAGTTATGTGCCTTTCTTTTCAAGTGACATGGGTGTGGTTTGTTGGTGAAGGTGCTTGAGCAGTTGGGGGAAGGTCACAGGGTTGAACCCCGACCTCTACCCCCATACATTGTTTTTGCACCAAATATAAAACATCGTTCAAACCTTTGAAACGTTGGCGGAAATACGTGCCATAAAACCTTTATCAAACGCCCATATAATTTAATCCGCTCCACCATGTATTATATCACTCCAATATATCATTTGAAATCATTTTTAGGCCATATACTATGGTTAATATTAATGTAATATGATGCCAACATAATTAAATTCCAACTTTGGCATGGTTTACATACGCTCCACCAATAAATGGGCTTTGGAATATTTAAATGCCCACCTTCGAAATAAAATTTGGGTTATTATATATATAATGTGTGGAATATTATAATAAAGTTTGGATTTAATACATATATATTAATTTCCCGCACATAAAAATTCATGAACTCACATTCAACCTTGGAGGACATTGGGCAAATTTCACCTTCACAAACCAAACTAGTGAATCCAATTGTGACACTTGTCACAGTCCCATTGGAAAAAATCTAAAGAATATTATCTGCATATTGACTGGGCTGCCATGTCATCAGCTTGTCATGTTCTGCAATTTTTTTTTTTTAAATTTGTTTGTTTCGAACTGCAATCTGCAGACCATAATTTATTTATTCGAACTCGGTTTTCGAATTGCATTGGATTCCTAGCGACAGGGCGGTCGTTGTCGTTCTGGTTTGGTGCAATTCTGAGCACTTTCATTTTTGAGAAAAAATTTGCCCCTGTTCCAGATTCCAATTACACCTTCCCACTGACATGCTTATGGACCCAGAAAAGTTGCTTATCTCATAAGAGTTGAATACTCTTATGTTTCCCAAGTTCTATCTTATTGATTCGACTTGGAAAAATTGTTATGGCAACCACTTTGGTTCACTGACATGCCTTGACTTGCCTTGCAAATGGCTTGGCTCTTCAACCACTATTTTCCTTTTGTTGTTGACCCAATCCAACACTTGTTGGTTGCTTTCTGAACTGAATCAATTCCTTGGTGCCTTCCCACTGAGAATCATGCTCCTCCTTTGCACAATGAGTGAACTACAGCAATGACTTCCAACATCAGTAATAATAAGAAAAGGAATGACCATTATTTTACCTCCATGGTTCCAAATTCCACATCTGGAAGAATGCATTCACCATCTCCTTCTCTTCTTGCTCAACACATAAAAATGGTCTATAATGGCTGCAAACTCTTTGACATCTTGTCACAAACACAACATGCTCGAAATTTGAAAAACACATCATGCAAGAAGCATAACTTGACGACATATCCTCTTGCTCCTTCAAAGCAACAAATTTCACATCATGTGAACATTGCCATGTACATTCACATCTTGATGTCAAAACTTATCGACCAAACACAAGTCGAAAAAACATGCCTCTTCAAACAACTGAATTTCAAGTCAAGCATAAGCATGTGTTATAATTTGACGATTCTTTTCCCAAAACAAAAATAATTTCACATCTCATGGAATGCTTCGTCAACATCTCCTTTTTATCCTTGGAGAAAAAATAAACCCTTCCAAGTCGATATGACATGCATGTACACACAATCAATCAACACAAGTCGACACTCATGCATGTGCAAATGATCAACACTCTCAAGTTGACAACATACATGTTAAAGAAAGAAATCAACCAACACAAGTCAATTGCTCGCATGTTGACAATGAAATCATCAAAATTCCACTGTTCATACACACAAACTCTCATGCATGTATACAATTCTTTAACTCTCTCGCAAGTACAAGAACCCCATTCATATGTACATGTACTTAAAGCTTAAATGAACAAATTTTGCTGCAATAAAATTTTGTACTATTTAACACCCCCCATTAATTTTAAATAAATGGGGACCCTTTAAAAAAATAAATAGAAATTTATGAGCATGATTTCATCTTAGCCTAAGTCTAAAAAACTTTAGGAAATAAAGGTTTTTTCTCTTTTCGCTTTGATTTTAAAAGATCTTATCTCAAATCACATAACTTACAAGCTGAATAATTTAAAACACATATAAGTGTTGTGAATTGCGATATGCGCTTCAACCTTTACGGAGTTATATAAAATTTCCATTGCAAATGATTTAAAAATCCCTTTAAAAAGGAATCGCATCGCGCCTTTTAAAAGAATCAGCTTATGACAATTCGATAAAGATTGTGATGAGTCGGACTTGAAGAAACAATAAAGTAAAAATTATAAAGATCTAAAGGTCTGATAAATCGCAACAACGTGACTCTTTAGCGCATTTCGCATTTCACGACAAGAAACCAAATGGAAATTTTTATTACCGCATGAAAGTTGCGATGTGTGCAGATCGCATTTCACAAGATTCAGCGGTGGAAAAAAACATAACTAATGGTAACTGTTTAAAGTTTCCATATGCGATATTAACACTTGTTACTCAAGTGCGCAAAATGATTCATATCTAATCAGCCTGTTATAAGATCTAACGTCTTAAATTGAAAGATTAGACATATTACGTAAAGATGTGTAAGATATTTGATAGAAATAGTTATGGGTTATTAAAGGCATTTAATGGGAGTAATGTTCAAAAGATTGATATCTACAATGAGAGTGTTTTGAATAATTGAACACCAGATTTTTTATTATATTGTTTAACTCTATCCTTCTCTCCATTCATCTTAGATTTGAGTTTAGTCTTTTCACTTGAATTTAGGAAACTGCCTAACGAAGTGAGAATAACTAGATTGACAAAGAAAGGCAACGAAATTTCCCAAACATCTGTCGTTGAAGAAACATGCCTCCATTGTTCTCAGATACGGCCTGCAATAAGGATTGTGGCAGTTCTTCATGGGAAGAAATGTACCACCTTTTTTAGGAAAAAAAACCAAGGTTAATAGTTAAACTAGCTACATAAGATGTGACAATTTCCTCAGACCCATCCTACTTCGATGTTACATGTTCGTTTCTTCACAGAATTGCAATGAGGCCGAAGATTCTCCCCTACACAAATACGATAAAGTGGGTAATTGACCACCTTAACATAGCAGATAGGTAATTCAAGAATTCAAAGTTGGATAATATTGGTTCATTCACTACAGAAGATTTACGAACAATGTACTGCTTGCCCATGCCGCAGAATAATTATGATAAATATCTTGTCCAAATATTTACAAAGAAGAATACAAACCTCGTGAAAGTAATAAATGGATGGAAGGATGACCAAGGCAAGCTGAAGCGGGACAAACTTGGTATGTACCCGATAACACAGTTACCCTCCCCTTATTGTTATGTTGCTGGAATGTTATGTAGGTTGTTTGCAAAACAAGATACCACTAGGTTTCCCTAGACTGGGTCCCTTTAATTGATGCAATTGTCAATTCCTTTGTTATGAATTGGGCGAGCATTTTGTCTGATAATTTGGCCAGAAATATCATGGATTATAGAAGTAAAAGAAGTGTTTACTCTAGGACAATACCCCCCTTCTACATGAGTGCTTAGACTATGGCAATTGTCAATTCCTTTGTTATGAATTGGGCGAGCATTTTGTCTGATAATTTGGCCAGAAATATCATGGATTATAGAAGTAAAAGAAGTGTTTACTCTAGGACAATACCCCCCTTCTACATGAGTGCTTAGACTATGGATGCAATTTTCTTTTGTTCAAGCTTTCCTATCATGGGATGGAAATGGACAACTCAAGACCCCACTCCAATCCATATTTACCACAGAGCCCTTTGGGAATCTAATTTCCATTTACATTTCTACAAAATTTGCAATGGAGTCATGTTACCCATCCATCAAATTATCTTTAATGAAAAATCCCCTAGGATTTCTAAGGAGGCTAGCACAGACATTTTACTAGTTGCTAGATGGTTTTCTGAAGAGAATTTCACTTATATCTGAGTTTTTGGGAGTTATTCTTCTCCCCATGTTTTGCCCTATTATGTTGTTGATAAGCTCCTAGCTAGGGAAATTGCATACCAACTTCTAGTAAGTGGAATTTCCAAACAACTCAAAGATGATGAGAAGGACATTTGGCCTACTTTCCCTTTACAGCGCGGCACTCTTTCCCTTTTCGATATTGGTCATGCATTCAAAGAAATTTCAAATTTCACTTCATTGAATTTGGCTTCAATGCCAAAGAGGCAATTTGATCCTAATGATGTGGTTAAGAATTTCACCACTGAGCTTAAATTGAAACCTTTCTTGAATGAGAAAGATATGTTTGATGATTTCTTTCAAGGCATTGAGAATTTCACAGATGTATTGAAAAATGCATTCAGTCAACTCAATAAAATAGACTTTGAGGCTTTCCAAGCATATAGAAAATAAAAGGCTGGAAAGAATCCCTTTGGATTTGTTATTTATTGAAGATGTCAACAGACCAACTCCAAGCATTAGTCTGGATAATGAAGCCAAGGATATGTCTAAAGATGAATCCCAAGAGAAATAAAATCACGAGTCAGGGCAATCACAACATAATTCTCACAATTCGGATCACTATGAAAATGAATCCGAGAGCAGGAATGAGAGCCCAAAGAAAATAATTGATAAAGTGATTAAAGGGATTGAGATGAAAATGGAAGGAGAAATTAATCGAGCTGAATCATCATCTCAAGATGTTCAGCATATCCAGAATACACCCGACTAGACAAAAAATTCTCGGTCAAAAGATTTGAATAAAGAATGGGAAAAAATTTCCAATGCACTAGAAACACCACCACTAAAGCCCAATGTTGATGAATCAATAAGTTTCCAAACTGCAGAGCATTCTCAGAATTTAGTGGAAACTGAAATTCCACTACAGTAGGTACCTGAAGTTCATGATCAGGAGATCATTCCGGTATACCCTACAGAACATATTATTTTACAGATTGAAGAGACACCCTCACTTGATGTCTTCTACAGTCCCAGTCATAAGGCTGTAGTTAAGAGAAGAAAGAGAAGAAGAATGGATGAAACGGTTTCAAATCTTATGAATGAATCTATAGACGTTCTATGGAAAGACCCTTTGGATGATCCTATGGAACATTTGACTAAGTTATCACAATACGTAGGAGCATATTCTACTGCTACCATTGACAAAGCCACAAAGGTACAACTTCTACTGAAGCAAAAAGAAGACAAAGTACAAGAGTTTGAGAGATTTTTAGAACAGGAAAAGTTTAACTCCAGTAAGCAGATTGAAATGAAGATGTCTCAATTTCAAAAGGATTTTGAAAGAATGAATTTACAACACCAGGTACAAATTATAGAGAAAGAAACACAGCTTGAAGCAGCAATGGAAAAATTGAAAAGCAAGCCTCAACTAGAGTTGTTCATAAGAGAAGCACTGGAAATGAACGTAAATTTAAAGCAGTAGCAAGAAACCTTTTGTCAACATATCTCAATCACCGGCTCTTACTATGATACAAGCAAAATCCTGATCCAACAAGTGGCTAACAGGAGACTTGAATGCGAGAAAGTTGAAAAGAAGATTAATGAGCTCATTCAGTGGCAAGGATCTGACGCAGTGAAGAAATTTGACCTACCTCAAATAAATAAATTTCACAAAGAGATTTTATTTAAGGATTGGGAAATACAGTTGAGACAAGCAAAAAAGGCAATGGCAAAGGCATCAAGGTTAAAAAATGAAAGTATTGAATCTATTAATGAACAACTTTTGAAAGCTGAACTTATTAAAGAATCTACAGCTTAAGTGCTCCCAAAACTCAAACCATTAGAAGCACAGTGGAAGGAGAATATAAAGATACAGGAGCAAATTATTAAAAAGATAAATAAGTTTGATTCAGAAAATTACTGGAATTTTCTGATCAAACCTTATCATCAGTGCTTAACTCTATAATCATTAACTGATTCTACAAATAAATCGCAGCCAGAACTTTGAATGCAGTGTTTGAAATCCAGATCAGATCAGGGATTACGCAGCCAGAACTTTGAATGCAGTGTTTGAAATCCAGATCAAATCAGGGATTACGCAGCCAGCTCAGCTAAATCCAATGATGGATATTTTTCAGCTCTGAGATCAAATGCGCAAAGAGGATCAGCCCACATAATCATGTTGTTATTTTATTTCCTATATTGTAGTTTAAGTTTACTCTTTACGAGGATGGTTGTTTGAAACCTCCTCCATTTTTTATGTAATAATATATTTTAAACATATTATAGTTTAGTATTTAAACCCTTCTCATGCATTTAGAGAAGGGTCCAGAAATTTGTCAAAATCATTTACAAAGAATGCACTTTTGTAAGTTTGTGAATGCTTTGATGAATTAATGGAACGAAATCTGTTAACTTTTGACATTTGAAGTTGTTTAACTGAAGTTGCACTATTGTACTCTTTAAATTGCTTGAAAGTGAAGAGGAGCATAAAACTATTGTCAGTTTGAATGAGTAGGACCATGTATATATGGTACTTTTACACCTTATATTTAAGTTTCTCTTTTTAGATTGACAGATATCTTTTTATCTGCATTATATATTAGAACTGTTATCATAAATGAATGTTAAATGTACTTTTGTACTGATTTTTGTTTATGATTTCTTATCTTATATATAATTAAACATATAAATGTGATATACATTTCACAATTCTTTTAATTAAACTATTTTGTTAAAAGAATTATTTTTACATATTTTTCATCTCTTTCAATTTTTAAATAATCTTCATTACTAATCGTTGGAAGATTTTTTTTAGATCGCATAAAGGAATGAATATAGTAAAATAGATAGTTTCGATAAATGCATATGATAGATTAAATCATTTCCCATTTGCATGTTATATAAGCAAAACACACCCAAAATCATCCTTATTGGGAAACTAGTCCCTTTATCCCTAGTCGGAACCACCACACCAAACGGAAAAGTACTTGCTCTAAGGTCCAGACTGGATGGTTTTCCCCCATGTTTTTGAAATGGAATTCCGAGGCCTCAACATAAAGTGGGTCAACATACTCCACTTTCAATCACCTTATTGGCGTAAATATGCAGCATGCATTCCATTAGCAAAGAAATGCATCAACATCAAAAGACATGCAAATCCTTAACTAGATAAGAAATTTAACCATCTCTTACCAAACCATTTCAATGGTGCTTCTTTTAGCTACACATCATCATCATTTGAATCATCTTTACCGACATCAATTATGGAATATTCTTTTCCATTCTTGCCATTCTCTCTCTCCACCTTCTTCAATGTCGTGGATGACTTGTTGGATACAAAGTCCAACACTTGTATACAAGATGACCTTGCTTATGGTAATGAGTGCAAAACAATTGCCTCTTATTTTCAACATAGTTTTCTTTGTCTTTGGCTTTCTGCCTCCTTTGCTTTGAAAGTTTATAGTGCATGGCTATTTTCTTCCAACACCTCGAAACATTATGGTTATCCAAACCAAAAAAGGAACATGCAAACTTTCTCCAAATCTTATGTGAGAATTTGTCATGTTTATCATAATCAAAAGCAACTTGATTAAAAGATATTTATACCTCGAAAATTCACCTTTGTCGCATTCTTGAGGAGGTGAATTTGATGAGGTAGTGGCTCTCTTCGGAATACCAACAGTGCATTCAATGACATTAGAGCTTTCAATATCCTCTTGTTCGTCATTCTCATTAGTTGCATGCTTATGAGCACCTTATTTCAAAGTGGGTGTAAAACTTTTGCACTCCTCATGAGACAATCTTCACAATATTGAGGTAATGAACATGAAATGAAACTCCTTCTTGGAACACCTTCATGTGTCTCCTTGGCTTTAGAGCTTTCTCCATCATGTTGTCCATAATCAAGACCCAAATACTTAGGCCTTTCCTCAAAAACAATTGGCTCAACTATGCCTTGTGCATGTTTTCTTAACCCTTTACCTTCATAGCCCATCTTCATCAATAATTTGGACCCTATTCCTCTAATGTGTCTTTCAAAAGCACCTACACATTCATTTTGAGAGGAAATTGAAGATAAACTTGAATTTCATACCTCTTTTTCATGCCCATACATGGCTAAGGCTTCCTTGGCATCATGGAGTTGAGTCTCCATCTCATGCATCTCTTCAAGAAGCTCTTGCTTCTCCTCCTTCATGGCAATCAACTGCTCTTTAAGTATAATTCTCTCCCTCTTATCTTCATACTTCTCTTGCATCTTCTCAATCATGATGTAGAGTTTCTACAACATCTACTTATCAAAAAGTTTTTGTAAGGAAGATTGATTAGAAGCATCACTTAATGAAGCTGACATCACACATGCAATGCATACAAAGCTTCTTTGTTGTGATTTGAGATCTGAATTTGAAATCTTGACTTCTTTTCCTTCACACATAAACTTGCAAGTTCACTGTGTACAAGTTCACAGTTAAATTATCCTTGCACAAATTCAAAAACCAATAGCTATAGAAGAATTAGCTAACCTTGGCTAAAATGAGCTAAAAATTTTCTCTAATACCAACTTGATCTAAGATGGGAAAACTGGTTATTTTTGTGCTAGCTCCCTCATCAGTATTAAAAATGTGTGATTAGGATCGTCTCAATTTAACCACTTGTAAAAGGGCTTATGTGTCAAGTTTCATGTGTCTTTGATGATCAAATTATGAGTTAATTAACTTTTAAAAACTCATGAACAGCAAATGAAATGCATAAACATAACTCACAACAATCACACAACACAATGGATGATAATGGATTTCACCCCTCCTGCGCTACATCTCTACGGACCTACTTTAATTAGTTAGGCCCTCTTGGGATTATGAGTCAAATGTCTGATTAAAAGAATCCATGATGCTCCAATGGATTTTATAACTATTCCATTGGCTTCAAAAGACATCAAAACCCCAAAAATGACTATTCAATCTCTAAATTTGGTTACCATCTCCTCTAGGCTTGACCTCCCATCTTGGTGGCCATGGGCTTGTTTAATCTCCAAAGTGACAAAAGCACCTTTAGATGTGCTCCAACGCCTTTGAAAATTGTACCAATGTGTTCAGAACATCAATACATCAAAAATTAACTATTCATTCACTCCATTTAGCCTTCAACTGATCTGGGCATGGCCTTCCCTCTTGGTGGCCCTAGGCTTTAAAAATTTTCAAGTGACCAAAAACACCTATATATTTGCTCCATTTCCTCTGCAAGCTATTCCAATGGATTCAAAGCATGCAAATCTACTATGAATGACTATTCCTAATCCCAAATTGGTCAAAAATTTCTCAAGATAGGCCTCATTAAAGTTTCCCCTAGATTCTGCCTCTAAATCTGGAAAACTGCTAGTTAGTTCCAACAAATCTATAAGTGGCGCCGGATTTGGAGGTGCTGCTGAAATTCTGCCAACTTAAAACTAATTTAATTAATGAATAATTTCATATTAACATATAATAAGTGTTCATTAATCCGCGCTTAGTTCGGGTGCTAGTGTGTGGTCACATGAGAAAGGTCATGTGGGGGAGGGCTGGCCTGCGGGGTTGGCCCCCTCCTTTCCGCCATCAGATTCTGAAATAACACTGAAATAGCAGTTATGCACCTTTCTTTTCAAGTGACATGGGTGTGCCCTGTTGGTGAAGGCACTTGAGCGATTGGGAAAAATCATGCGGTCGAACCCCAACCTCTACCCCCATACGTTGTTTTTTCACCAAATATAAAACACCATTCAAACATTTGAAACGTTGGCGGAAATATGTGTCATAAAATCTTTATCAAACACCCATATAATTTAATCAGCTCCACCATGCATTATATCACTCCAATATATCATTTTCAATAATGTTCAAGTCATGTACTTTGGTTAATATTAATGTAATACGATGCCACCATAATTAAATTCGAACTTTAGCATGGTTTACATACACTCCACCAATAAATGGACTTTGGAATATTTAAATGCCCACCTTTGAAATAAAATTTGGGTTATTATATATATAATGTGTCTAATATTATAATAAAGTTTGGATTTAATATATATATAATATGGTGAATATATATATATATATATATATATATATATATATAAAATTTAACCTTAATATATAATAAAAAATAATTTCTTAGACATAAAAATTTATGAACCCACATTCAACCTTGGAGGGTATTAGGCAAATTTCACCTTCACAGACCAAACTGGCAAATCCTTATATAGTCTAATATAATATATGATATTCACCATATAAAATATATATATATATATAATTCAACCTTAATATATAATAAAAAATAATTTCTCACACATAAAAATTTATGAACCCACATTCAACCTTGGAGGGCATTGGGCAAATTTCACCTTCACAAACCAAATTGGCAAATCCAATTGTGACACTTGTCACAGTCCCATTGGACAAAAACTAAATAATATTCTTTGCATGCTTACTAGGCTGCCATGACATCAGCGTGTACCTGTTTTGCAATTTTTTTTTAAATTTTGTTTGTTCTGAACGGCGATCAACAAACCATAAATTCTTCATCCGAACTCGGTTTTTGATGAAATGAGTTGCGTTTGATTCCTGACGATGGGCCAATCATTATCATTCTAGTTTTGTGCAATTCTGAGCACTTTCATATTTGAGAAAAATTTTGCCCCTAATCCAAATTCTGATCATAAATGGTGGAGATGTTTGAGTGTTGAATTCACCTGACGAATTTGATATATCATTGGTATTCATTCTAGGAGATGCAAGCTATGATTTCTGACTTGGGAATGCTCATACTACGTGTTATAGATATGGACATGAAATCTTGACAACAAAAAATGGGTATATTTCCAGAACATGTTGCAACTATTACTAAACTCAAACCTAGTCTTATGTTTGTGCATGAGGCAATAATGTGAATAGGTATTTTGTTAGCAATGGATTCAAATTTATCCATGCAAACTCTTTACATTGATATCAATATGGTTGAAATTGTTCCGTTGGACAGGATTGATCGTAAACAAGTCCAAAAAGGATTGGCCAAGTATACACAGAAGTTAAGTCAAGCATCAACTGACCTTGAGAAGGGAGAAGCCCAAATTGGGGTGGAATTTCACAGTTCACTAAATGCAGCCCTTTCAATATTAATCATATATTCATGATCTAAAATATAGTTTTTTTGTTTGATATACGAATTTCACCATCATATGATGAACCAAGTAATGCTTGGAAGCTTTGGGTTGCTTCTTGTGAGCACCATTAGCATTCTCTAAGTGGATACTCTGGAATCTAGATTTTTTTAGAGTAGTGCACATGCTATTTTTATTTATTGGCTTTGAGCATTCTTAATTTTTTAGAAGCACTATATATCTTTGGAATTCAACTTAAAAGAATGGAAACTTACAAATTGTGTTTTTTTGTAAGTTTACCAATGAAATTACATTGTAAATGGGTGCATTTTCGGAAGAAACTGACACCCTTCTTGAGCTTTGTGCATGGAGGATCATTGTTTTTGGATATTCATCCATGTAAACATTTTATAAACATATTCATCCTCTCAGTTTGTATGGGATAAGAAGGGATTGACAGTGAGGCTTCTAGTTTTTAAGCCCTATCAATCTAACATCTACAAGCAAGCCTGAACAACAGTGATATCATGTTCTCACCTTGTATTTTATAGGGGGGAATTGATTATTAGCTACCAGTTTTGAAGATCCTGAGCAACAGCTAAAACTAGAGCCTTAAGCTTCAACCAGAATCAAAGTTGCAACCAGAGTCAAAGTTATGAGCATGCTTCATTTTGTAGTCATCTTAAAATCAATATTATCTCCATTTTCCAAGAATTAGGGAGCACTTCCTCTAGCATAAGACTTTAACTTCTAGCCAGATTTGGAATTGTTCTAGGAACTGCATAAAGAATTTCAGGTTGAGACCCCAGTATTCTCCATTTCAAACATTAGGGACCACTTCCTCTAGAAGAATGCTTTAACTTCTAGCTAAATTTGGAATTGTTCTAGGAATTTCACTAAGCGTTCCAGTGTTTATGGTCATCCTTTAACCACCGTCCGTTGGGATCTCGAGTTCTCCCACGTTTTGGGTTTGTGGTCTTCCTTAAAAACCACCTTTACAAAGAGCACATTCAACCAATTATTGTCATATATTATTGTGTTTTTTTTTTCATCTCACTTCTTGGACTCATATTTATCCCTTCGGATTAAGGGGGGGAATGTTAGACACCTCATCCGGTAAGGGTTATGGTGTGGAAGGTGAACCATCAATGGGGAGTCTAAGAGACCTTGGAAGATGAATCCAACAATCACATAATGTATTTATATTTAACATCTTTCTAAATAATAGATCAATTCACACTTATCATTCATATCTGGTTGCAGATTCCAACACATACTACAAGGAACTTGTAAATTCCCTTGAAAAACCATATTATTAAATCTCAATTAACTAATTATGATTCTAATGTGATAATATTTTCACTTCCTCTAATAACAATAGAAATATTCCATGTGAACATTGTTTAAAAATGCAACAAGAAAGTCTAAATTTTAATTTGCCTTGGTAAAATTGAGAAAATTTGAATTTCCACGTCAACAGAAAACTTGGAGGCAGTTAACTGAGGTGACACTCAGTTAGCTTAGTAAATTCAAGTTAAAGGGCTTGGAGTTCAATTAAGCATGTTTGATTGCTAATTTGTAGCAATCAAGGTCAATTTTTTGAAGTTGTTTCAGTTAAACTAGTTCTAATTGTTGATTGAACTAGTGGAAGGTCAGTTGTGTAGTGGGACAACAGTCTAACTCAGTGATCATCTGGTTAACTGATCAATCAACCACAAATAGCTAGTGCATGTAGAGAATTTGAGTTCCCTAATTGTGGTGGAGATTCCAAGGCAGTGTAATATCTGTTGTAGACTAGTCTTGAGTGTGCAGTTGTTTCATGCAGTCAGAGGATAAACCTTGGGAATTGTGCAATCAATTGGAGGAAAATTCCTAAAAAATAGGGGCTAATTCCTCAGGATTTGTGTAAGGAAATAGGGGCTCAATCATAGGCATAATTTGACTAATTTTGGGTCAAAGCTTCTCATTGAGCAGAGAGATAGTTTATTCACTTGCAAGTTGAGCTCGGAGCGATCTAGAAATTGTAATACATTCCCTATTCATATGATCAATGCAAGCAAGCTTAAGGGGTTTTTAGCAGTTTTTTTCCCTTAGAAAAATATTGTGTGTGTGTATTATTCCTTATTGCATGTCTAAGATTGTTGTTCTAAATTCTAAATTAATTTATGCAGAGAAGTAGAGTAGAATAGTGTCTCTTGATTTAGATTAAAATTTCTTGAGCAATTGAAATTCTACACCATATTTTTATATGGTATCAAAGCAGGATTTACATTAGAACATGAATTTTGAAGTTTTTTCTCAGGAGGTTCGAATTTGCAGCTTCAGTGTAGCAGGATCTTTTCAGAGTTGGGAAGATGACCTTCAACTGGTTGAGAATAGAGTATGCCTTGGAAGGAAAATCTAATTTCATTGCATGGAAGGATCACATGGAGGCAGTGCTTGATGAGAACAGATTGTTAGAATATCTCAATACAAACATTGCAAAACTAGGATCAGTTGATGCCCAAAACCTATCTCAATGGAAGAAATATGTAGCCAAGGTGAGGAGAATAATATTGGAGGGAGTGCGAGACCATATTTTCTCAAACCTCCATGGGAAAGAAACTCCTTTCGCAATGTGGAAGGCACTGACAGAGTTGTTCAAGAATAGAATGACCATAGGAAACTGGCCCTCGAAGAAAAACTTTGAAATATCAAGATGTAGAAGAATGACACTATTCCGTAGTATCTCAACATAATTACACAAGTTCGTGATGAGATTGGAGGGGTTGGTGTGAACGTTGCAGACTATGACCTAGTGAGCCTAACTCTTCTAGGCCTTCCAAAAAGTTGGCACAGCTAACAGGACTTGGTGAATGGGAGGGAGAAATTACCAAATTGGGAATGCTTATGGTTTGATTTGGTACAAGAATATATCATGTGGAATACCAGAGATGAAACCTCATCCAATTGTGAGGATGAAGAAAATTTTGCGATGGTTGGAAAGGTAAATAAGGGAAAAGGAAAGAAATCTCAAACCAAACCAAAATCCAGCCAAGGGGGCAAGAAGAAAGACTTTCCCAAAATAAAATGATTCAATTGTCATGAATTTGGGAACTATGCTACGAAGTGTCCACACAAAAAATATAGCAAGAAGAAATTGGGAGGAGCAGCAGGTGAAGCTTTGGCTTCACAGTTCGAGCTTGACTTCACCCTTATAGCATGCATTTCCAACACGGTGATGGGGAGTGTGTGGTGCTTGGACTTTGGTGCCTCGTTCCACGTCACTGGGTGTAGATATTTTTTCGGTGACCTAGAGGAGAAAGATTTCCTTATTCATATTGATTTGGGGGACACTAAAAGGTGCAACGCTACATAGATTGGTACAGTAACCTTTCAAAGGGAATCTGTTGGGTGTGTGTTATATTCTTTCCATGATTAGCCCCTATGGTTTTGTGCATGGGTTTAACACATGGTTTTGGGCATGATGGTTTTTGTAGATCCGGTCAAGGGAACTATAGTTATGTTCTAATCCAGGGTTAATGGATTGGGTTTTATGAATGCTTCATCATGTATATATATGTATTATAACATTGAAAGGGACATAATGAAATATCAAGCTGGTAGTCCCAGCTTTGGGATCTAGGGGAAAATCTCTGTGTATATTTGTTTTATGTTTTATGCTCCCGCAATTGTTTATTTTATGTTTTAAGAGTTTATTTGTAGATAATTTTTGTATAGGGTTAAAACCTACAGAATCAGGATCCCCTCTTCGCCTCAAATATGTCATGTTTGTTCCATACCTGAGGAAGAATCTCATGTCTGTAGCAGTTTTGGAAGACCGTGTTTATGATGTGGTATTCAAAAAAGGCAAATCATTCCTTAGACACATAACCATTGTACAAGTGAATTAGATCAGAGTTCGTGTGAAGAAATTGTATAAACTTGATGTGGAATATTATGTCGTGTTAAGTAGTAAGGAAGAGAAAGTGCAGAGCCACAATGTCGGTGAACTTTGGCATAGCAGATTGGGTCATTTTCATCATGACACCTTAAAGATTATGCAACAAATAACCACTGGCCTCCCTGAAGGAGCACTTGAGCAATAGGATGTTTGCAAAGGTTGTACTTTGGGGGAGTATGTAAAATCCACATTCCATAATCGAGACAGAAAAGCACATGCAGTCTTGAAAAGAGTCCACTCTGATGTTTGTGGATCTTTCTCGACAACCTCCACTACTAGACATAAATATTTTGTTATTTTTATTGATAATTTCTCAAGGAAGTGTTGGACCTTCTTCATGTAGAAGAAGGATGAGACATTCTCCAACTTTGTAAAATTCAAGGCAGTGGTTGAGAAAGAGACCGGCAAGAAGGTGAAGGCTCTCAGGAATGACAATGGAGGTGAATATGTTTCAAATGACTTCAATAATTTATGTGCAAAAGAAGGCATTAAACGAGAGTTGACAACGCCCCACAACCCATGGTAAAATGGGGTAGCTAAGAGAAATAACATGTGCATTGTTGGAGCTATGAGAGCCATGCTACATGACCAACGCCTACCACTGCATTTGTGGGCAGAGGCATGTAACACAACAGTCTACTTGCATAACTAGAGTCCTCATCCTATTCTTGGTATGATTACACCTGAGGAGGATTTCTCGGGGAGAAAGTCAGATGTGTCTCACTTCAGGATTTTTGGAGCCTCTATTTATTGCCATGTCTCCAAAGATTCTAGGAAGAAGCTTGAGATGACAACAAAATTGGGAGCTTTTGTGGGTTACACCGAAACTCCATTCAATTACCGTGTGTACTTACTTTCCCTCGGAATGAAAATTTTGCTAAGAGATCTAAAGTTTAATGAGAAGAAAGTGATGTGGTGCTTTCTTGAGAGGGGGCTTCAGATCCCACCAGAAGATGAGATTTTATCTCCAAAGCAGGAGCCTCAAGAGGAGCACATGTAAAGCGATTTGGATGAGAAAGATACTTGTGGGACTATTTGGTCACATGCTGGATCCAACTATGATCTATTTTGATAATCAAAATTGCATTAAGCTCTCTAAAAATTTGGTATTTCATGATCGATCCAAGCATATAGTTATGTGGTATCACCATTTACGGGACTGTGTAAAGGTGGATAATATTGCTACAATATATTCGGATAAAGGAACAAGATGTTGACATCTTGACAAGGCTTTGTCAATAGGGAAGTTCAAATTCCACGGGCATAGGATAAGGGTGGTTGATAATCCCTTTCTTGCTAAGAGGGAGTGTTGAAAAATGCAACAATAAAGTCTCAATTTGACTTTGCCTTGGTCAAATTGAGAAAATTCGAATTTCCACATCAACAAACAGCTTGGAGGTAGTTAACTGAGGTGACATGGCTCTTGTCACTAAGTTAACTCAGTAAATTCGAGTTATAGGGATTGGAGTTCATTTAAGCATGTGTGATTGTTAATTTGTACCAATCAAGGTCAGTTATTTCAAGTTGTTTTCAGTTAAACTAGTTCTAACTGTTAATAGAACTAGTGGAAGGTCAGTTGTGCATTCGGACAACAATTTAACTTAGTGATCATCCAATTAACTAATTAATTAACCCAAAATAGCTAGTGCATGCAGATAATTCGAGTTCCCCAACTGTGATGGAGATTCCTAGGCAGTGTAACATCAGTTGTATACTAGTCTTGAGTGTACAAGTGTTGCATGCAGACAGAGGATCAACCTTGGTAATTGCACAATCAATTGGAGGAAAATTCCTAAAAAATAGTAGTTAATTCCTCAATATTTGCGCAAGGAAATAGGCACTTAAGCAGAGGTAAAAATTGACTAAGGTTGGGTAAGAGCTTCTCATTGAGTAGAGAGATAGGTTATTCACTTGCAGGTTGAGCTCAAAGAGAGCTAGCAATTGTAATACATTATTTATTCATATGATTAATGCAAGCAGACTTTAGGGGTTTTTAGTAGTTGTTTTCCCCTAGAAAAATATTGTGCATGAGTGTTATTTCTTATTGCATGTCTGAAATTGTTGTTCTAAATTGTGAATTAATTTTCGCAGAGCAGTAGAGAAGAACTGTGTCTCTTGATTTAGATTAAAGTTTCTTGATCAGTTGCAATTCTACACCATATTTCTACAAGCATGTCAAAATGCCTCTTACAAGGTATCGTTGAAGATGAAAAAAATGTAAACTAATGCTTAGGTTTTATGGTTTTAGCTTCGATAACTAACCCCATTATTTCGCATATCCCATATATAAATAAGGTTTGTCTAACAAAACATCTACCATAATCAAATTGTTGAAGCAACAATAAAACATGGTCAATCCAATATAATAGCACATTCTTGGTTTTCATAACTCAATCTAATAACACATTCTTGGTTTTCCTAGCTCAAATAAACTTGCACAATGGAATTTCTCTTAGCCCTCGATCACTACTAAAGGTTTAAGGCAGAGTTGTATTACTAACAACAAACATAACCAACTTAAGAATTTGAATAACGTTAAATAAAACATACATTTTTTCCACGCATACAATGAACGAGAATTTGAACAATGTTAAATAAATAACACACATATTTTACTTTCATATAGTTTTAAGATTGAAAAACAATTAAAACCCACAAAAGTATTGAAACTATGATTATAATTTGGATGTTCATACTATAAAATGACCAACATTCATATTCCATATGCTTGTTCATTCGGAGCATTCCATCTAATTCTCACTTCGTGAATTGAGATGTTTCACTCTTTTTCCTTATTTTAATGCATTTAAAACTGAGACAAGATAGGTTAAGTTAATAATTTAAATCACACATATTTTACTTTCATATAGTTTTAAGATTGAAAAACAATTAAATCCCACAAAAATATTGAAACTATGATTATGATTTTGGATCTTCATACTATAAAATGACCAACATTCATATTCCATATGCTTGTTCATTCGGAGCATTCTATCTTATTCTCACTTCGTGAATTGAGATGTTTCACTCTTTTTCCTTATTTTAATGCATTTAAGACTAAGACAAGATGGGTTACGTCAATAATTTAAATCCCGCCGTTTGGGTGTTGGTAAGGGTGGAGGCGTCTTCCTTCCTTATCCTTTTGTTATACTATATAAATAAATATAATATCATTATAACACATGCTTTTACTTTTAAATCATATTTTTATATTTAAAAAAAAAATTGTGTTTTAGGATGGATTTTATATGGATATAATTTTTAAAGAATTCCATGGAGTCTAACTACATAGATATGCGTTATTTTAAATTTTATTTGTGATGGTAAGATCTAAAAACTTGAACCATCTCAAATTCTATAATTGAAGAAACAGCGTGATCTTCATTGTTCCCCGTAAATCAAATCAACTCCAATATCCCTCATCCTTGTATATCTCGTTGGCTCCACTATTTGGATTTACATCTACAACAAATATCGAAGTTATATATTATATTAGATAATTCTTATTCTACGTGTGCTTTGTTTCGTCTTTTATTTGGATTGGTATTTGTAATAAATATTAATTTAAAAAAAAAAGAGTTTGTTTAATTGGTTGAGTTCACGATGTTAAAGCATTTTGTTAATGGAAAGTTATGAGGTCAATTTTCCTTGATGTTCTTCGGGTTATGTTATATTAATGAGTCAGTGGGAAGTGATCCCTTTGTGTGGATTTGCCTCCATAGTTTCCATAATAATAATAATAACTAAAAAAAAGAGTCGTTTATAAGTAAAATACTTCAATTTCCATCTTAATTATACAACAATTTTATATAGCGAAAATTAAAGGAATTGAAAGTAAAATAGTTCTAATTTTATCTACAAAGTGTAATTTCTTCATTGCTCAATATGGAGTTGACGCAATTTCTCACATAGTTATGCAAGAGGCTTGACTTTCCTAGGGTTTTTTCACGCGCTCGCTCTTGGTTTCGAAAATGGTTGTCATTGCGAGGCGATTAGCCCCACCCCCCCACTTCCTTCTCACTCCCCACCACCATATCCAACAACCATTTCTTTTAATGAGCTTGTAAAAACTAGTACCAAATCTTTGAAAAGTAGACCTAAGAAAATTGTTAAGAAGTTGGATAGGATTCTGAAAGTGCAAGTGAATCCAGGTAAATCTCAAGCAATGGCTATCAATCTAGCTAAAAGAGGTTTGGTTAGCCAATTTATGGTATTTTGGCCTTCTCCAATATATTTGAGGTTGTCAGTGGAAAGAAACTGGAGACCCTTAGTCAAAGGCCATATTAAGTGTGTCTTTTGTGGCAAAGGTTTCATCACCTTTTTATTTGAACTTAAAGAATATCGAGATCTCATATTCAGGAGCAGACCTTACCTCATGGGTGTTCAAGGTCTTTACAAGGATTGTTGGACCCTGGATTTGAATCCTGAGAAGGATATTCCCTCAGCAGTTCCAGTATGGGTAAAACATCCTCACTTACCTCTTCATTGTTAGGATGAGGATACTTTGAGAAACATCGGAAATCCCTTGGGAAGATACATAGATAGAGCATAATCAAGAGATTTAATGTATGCATGTGCTCATATCTGTGTAGAAGTATACCTTGAGAAAGGCCTTTAGGAAGTAATTCAACTCACATTAGCTAACTGGTATTTCATTCAACAAGTGGATTATGATCATATCCATTTCAAGTGTAAACAATGTCATGAATGTGGGCACTTTGCAAGGAATTGCCCCAAAAATGAGGATGCCCTTAAGAAGCAAGAAGATGGGGGACAATGGAAAATCTAGAAGAGAAGAAGAGGACAAACATGCCAAAATCCCAAAAGGAGCTAGGGTCCCCCCTAAAGGGCCCCTCCTCCTCCATCAAATCCTTAGAATGTGGGGAAAGATTCATCTCTAAGAGTCGGAAAGAAAATTTATCAACATGCTAATTAGTTTGTTGTCTTGGAAAATGAAGAGGATGAAGGAGAAGCTAAAGGGGTTGGAGAACTAGAGAATACTCAAGGAGAAAAGAGAGATGGTGAATCCCATGATGAGAAAAAATTTATAGAACTAGAAGATGAACTTCTATGAAATGTCTTGGCCGAATATGTGAGTTCAAAAAAGGAAAAATATTTTGAATCTCTAAAATCAAGGAAATCTCACCTCAATTTATTTTCCCTAGTTGATGAAAAATAAAAATAAAAATGTATGGAAAGGGGTTTTGATCCCCCGAAATATATAAGGAAAGTGGGCACAAAATATAATTAGGAGCTTTGGTCAACTCATGCGGAAAGGGATAATTAAAAATGACTGCAATCGGTGATTAATGTTCCTTCCTTCAGATTCCTTAAAAATCAAAATAAATTTGGTTCCTTTGGCCCTCATCCTAGTGGGAGATTTAAAGCTTATAGAAAAATAATAAATATAATGTCCTCGAATTGCAAGGGGATAAGTAGTGAGAAAAGGGAATCTGAAATCAAATGCTTAATTAGATCAGAGAATCCCCATGTCTTCCTCTTCCAAGAGACAAAATTAGGGGAGAGTGAAGTTGTAGAAAAATACAAAAAAATTTGGAAAGCGAGTAAGGAAGTGGAAATAAGCTTAAGGGTCGCTTCAGGTGGATTTTGTACTATGTGGGCATCCCCCTTCTTTAATCTTCTACAAGAAGAAAAATCTCAGCATTCGATCATCACTAGGTTGATTCCTCTCCCATCCGGGAAAATTTGCAACATAGTGAACATTTACATGCCAACTATGTATCACAACAAGGTAGAGTGTTGGGTTCTTTGTTAGGACAAAGGAAAACCCTTCTCAACTTCAACTACATTTTAGGAGGGGTTTAATCTTACAATTCATCAGTGGGAGCAGAAAGGTGGCAATATTGTAAGAGGTCAGTTTCAAGAAAAGATGGGGGTTTTGGTTTCCTAGTTGGACCGGGTCGATATCAAGCTTAAACTCTCCAAGTTTACTTATAGCAACAAAAGGGTTGGGCATGGACAAATTGTTGCAATATTGGATCGATTCCTAGTAGGGAGTGATCTTTTGGTTTAGAAAAATTCTCCCATTCCATTTTAACCCTTTGTGGATGAATTATGAGAATTTTAAGCCATTAGTGCATTAGGCATGGTCAAGGTGGGTTACTGGTTCTTTTGTCTTCATATGTGAGTAGAAAATCAAGGGCTTAAAAGAGGAAATAAAAAAGTGGGTGAAGGAAAGGTCCAAATCTCATAAAAGGAAAGTAGGGAAGATCATATCCAATTTAGATGGAATCCTTTTGGAAATTGAAGAGGCTCTAGTCACTAAGGATTTGCTTACTAAAGAGTGAAAAGCCTTTGAATAATTACATAGGAAAATAAAGGAAGAAGAGGAGATTTGGAGACTGAAACCAATAAGTATGTGGCTGAAATTAGGAGATTAAAAAAAATGGTTTCTTCCACAAACAATAAAAATGAGCGAATGGAGAGTAGGGAAAAAACCCTAGCGAATCTTTGCACCAGGCCGACCTCCATGACCTAGGGTTTGTTGGTTCTGGTGTTGTCTGCCCTAGGCAGACCTCCTCCCCCAGACTAATAGACCGTGACTTCTCACCTGGACAGCTTCAGGCTCACCGATGACCAACTACAGCAGGGGGACGGCTACTCCCCCCCTCACAGGCCAGCCTCCCCTAGGGGCGGCGGCAGGGGCTGATACCGTCAATCAGCACAACTTTGGCCCGTCTCAAGAAACTATAGGGGTGACACCCATAGCGAAGACGACAAATACACAAGCAACAATAGCAACAAACACTAAATCAACAACATGCATACCAAATAACTCCAACAAAACAGTGATAGAACTCCTAGCACACTGCATCAATGGCAGAATCCAATTTGTGAAAGATCATGCACTTATAGGCAAGTTCATGGGCTTCTGGCCCACGGAAAAATCGTTGAGAGGATGGATAGCCTCGAAATGGAAACCCAAAGGCCATATTGACCTACAATTGTGCGTTAAAGGCTTCTTCAATATACTCTTCACCTGTTCTGAAGACAAAGATAGAATAATGGATGGGGTCCCTATTTCTTCAACACTGCAGGTCTATACCTCAAACCTTGGACTGAGCGTTTCAACCCAGATAAACAAGATGTCACTTAGGCACCGGTATGGATCCGGCTCTACTCTCTCCCCCAAGATTATTGGGACGAGCTAACCCTTAGAGCCATTGGCAATGCCTTAGGAGAGTTCGTCAAGATTGCAGAGGAGACCAAGATCAACCGCTATGCAGCCTATGCTCGCATATGTGTCTACATTAACCTAGCCGAACCGCTACCATGCAAGCTAAGTCTCATGCATGAATATTTTGAATGGACACAAACTGTAGATTATCAACACATTCCTTTTAGATGTAGAAAGTGTCACCATGGGAATCTATTCAAAGACTATCCCCTAAACAGGAAAGCTACAGCTGAAAAGGAATCCAACGAACATGAAGTAGAAGGATTCACTAAGGTAGCCAACAAAAAATGATACAACAGGAGAGCTACCCCTCAGCAGAATAAAAAAGGACCTACGATTAGCAACAGCTTCGCAGCCCTAAATCAGCTAAATGAAAACAAACTCAAACCAGTCATCGAAGCTGGGAGTACCTCCACGGCGTAGGCCCAGTCCTATAAGGCTCAACATGACAAGCTCCCCCTTGAGACCTTCTTGAAACCACCTACTGCACACGACGCAGGGGAAAACAACATGATAAAGGGCAAATAAAAGATCATGGAATCGATCCTAGAAGCGATGGAGGAAGAACCAGAAAGCATAGATCTGGAAGGCCTGGATCTCATCGGGTTAGAGGAACCCTGCAACAAGAAGGACTACATATCAATTCTGGAGAAAAAAATCCAAAAAATGGAGTAAATCCTCGCCAGAGCACAACAACTCCCCTCCTTGGGTATCCAAGGGGGCACGCTTATCAACACAAAATACTTCACGAAAGAGTCCTGCAAAATGGGCAGGAAAACAACCCTGCAAAGAACCATAGAAATTGGGAAAGAAATGGTGGATTCTGGGCGATTCCCCAAGCTGACTAGATTATATGCCCTCACCTCCAATCATATCCCATGAAGCTCGTCTCTTGGAATATTAGAGGGCTCAATAGCCCCACGAAGCACGGGATCATAAAGAAAATGATTACTGAGGAACATCCAACAATATTCTACATGCAAGAAACCAAATGTTCCAGCTCTACTCCGGATACCATCTTCAAAAAGATTTGGAAAGGCAGCAATATAATAGCGGTTGATGCAAACGGGGCATCCGGAGGCCTGGCAATCATCTGGAACCACCAAATCATCTCCTTAGAGAAATTTCATGCTAACAGACACTTCATTTAGGCCAACTTTCACCTGATTGGCAAATGTCTACTCTCCACAAAACACTCAACAAAAATTGGCGCTCTTGGAAAACCTAGAGGAAATAAACAAAAAATGATCCCTCCCTCTCTGGATCTTGGGAGGAGACTTCAACATGATAACCAATCTTCAGGAAAAGAAAGGCAAGGCGGAAGGATGCATCTGGAATCGGATAGTAACGGATTCAAAAAATTCATCGAGAGTAATAACCTCATAGATCTACACACCTCCAATGGAATCTTCACGTGGAACAACAAAAGAGGAGGTGCCCATCAAATAGCCTCAATATTGGATAGATTCCTCATTACCGAAGATATCATCCGACTCGGAGGTAACATAGATGCCACCATCATCCCGGCGGCAGGATCTGAGCATTGGCCGATACAACTTCAATGGCTCCAACCAGGTAAGCATGCACCTAAACCTTTTCTCTTCGAACATTACTGGTTCAGGCACCCAGGGTTCAAGGAAATGGTTTCAAAATGGTGGTCCTCCTTAGCACCTCCTCAAGGCACCAAAATGCTCCAGTTCCATACAAAACTGAAACAACTCAAAGGCCAACTAAAAGTTTGGAACAAAACAACCTTTGGCAACATATTCACTGAACATAGAGATCTGGAGGAAAAAATTAAGAAACTGCAACAGAACATTACCCAAGAGGGGCACTCAGCTAAGTCAGATCATCAAGAGAAATCCCTAACTATTCAGCTGGAAGAAAGACGAAACCAAGAAGAAGCCCTCTGGAGACAAAAATCAAGAATCAACTGGCTCAAAGAGGGAGAAAGAAATACCAAATTCTTCCACCGCTCCACCATTCAACACAGGATGCACAAAATAATTACAGTCCTCAAGAACCAAATGAGGGAAAGGCAAGAAACGCAAGCATCCATAATTGAGGAGTTGTGCAATCATTTCAAGGACATCCTTTAGGAACCCAGCCACCAGAGGCATGAGGCCATTGGGGAAATCACTCAACATATACCCAAGTTGATAACGGATGAACATAACAGGATGTTGCTCGCAGCTACCTCTCTATCTGAGGTGGCATAGGCAGTCTTCCAGCTGAATGTAGGAAAATATCTAGGTCCCAATGGATTTACCACCAACTTCTTCCATTTCTTCTGGGAGACCATTCAAAATGAATTCTGGGACATTGTGGAGGAATCATGTTCCACCCATTGGCTTCTACCTCCGCTAAATGCCACCTTCATCACCTTGGTTCCAAAGGAAGACAGAGCAGCCTCACCAAGTAAGTACAGAACTATAGCTCTCTGCAACTTCATTGACAAAACTATCTCCAAAGTTATAGCTAATAGGTTGAAGAAGCTCCTTCCCCTCATCATCTCCCCAGAGAAAACAGGTTATGTGGAAGGTAGGCAGATTCTTGATGGCATCATCCTAACCCATGAAGTCATTCACTCCCTCAAATCCACCAAAAAACCTAGCATGCTTCTTAAAATTGACTTATCCAAAGCTTTTGATAAACTCATCTGGGAATACATCAAAAAATTTCTTTTAGCCTTTGGCTTCATTCAAACCTGGGTTAGATGGATCATGAGTCTCATCACCTCTCCCTTTCTCTCCATTCTGGTCAATGGCATCCCCTCTGCCACCTTCAACCCCTTGAGAGGCATAAGACAAGGGTACCCTCTCTCTCCCTTTATCTTCATCATCATGGAAGAAGGACTGGGTCGCCTTCTCAAAAGCTTCATCCAGACTAGCACCCTTCTTGGTTTACCCCTCCACAACCTGCCTCCCTCCTCTCACCAACAATTTTTGGATGACAACTTGATTATGGGTGCCCCTCGGTCCAGGAAGCCCGGACCCTCAAATATGTTCTTGACTCCTTCTCTGAAGCCTCCGGCACATAGGTTAACCCTAACAAATCACATATATTCTTCTTTCATACTCCCCCTCTAACCCAGTGCACCATCGCCCGCATCCTTGGATTCTCCATTTCATATTTACCCTCCAAATACCTAGGAGCTCCGCTGACTGACTCGGCCATCAATCACTCCTCCTGGAGAGATCTGTTGGACAAAATGGAAACTTGTCTATCCAAATGGACCCACCGCACCCTCAACATTGCTAGCCATCTTGTCCTCATCAAATCTGTTCTGCCATCCCTCCCCATCTATCTCTTCTCAGTCCTTGCAGCTCCCAAATGGGTCCTTAAAGCCATGTGCAACTTGCAATGATATTTTCTATGGGGAGGCACCAAAGGAAAAAACAAATGGGTCTTAGTCAATTGGAAGGATGTCTGCACCCCTAAAAGTCAGGGAGGACTAGGACTGCGTGATCTTAAGCACAACAATACCATAATGGGAGCCAGCATCTGGTGGAAATGGGTCTCCAATCCCAACACTCCATGGGCCAACCTATGGGCAGCCAAGTATGTGCCTTATTGGCCAAAGGAGGATCTCATAAGGTATAACTTAGATCTGTCTGGATCCAAAATCTGGAAAGCAGTGAGAAATAAAAAACGAATGATCCAAAGTCACAGTTTATGGGAGCTACAAAGTGGTAACCATGCCAAATTATGGGAGAACTCCTGGAAACATATCCCAAGCCTTTCCTCCATCTTCCAAAAACCTCTAATGGAGTGTAGCGCTCTAGGGACGGCAAATACAGAAGGCTCAAGACTTCTAGATGGACGACACCTCCCAAGGCTATAGGCAATGGCTACATATGAGCAGATAGAAAGATAACTATAACAATGAAAGCCACACAGAAATATGGGAGGAGCTCAGTAGAAAAAGAAAAATCAAAGTAAAAACAGGACCTGACATCCTCTGCTGGGGGCATATGCCCAGCAGAGCTTCCTCAACCAAGGAAGCTTACAACATTATTCATCAGCAGAACCCTGACCCACCAGACCTCATATGGAAAACAATATGGAAGGCCAATTTGTGGCCTAAAATAGGTACATTCTTGTGGCTGCTTAGTAAACGATGCATCCTCACATGGGAGAATCTTTTGAAGAGGGGGTTTGTAGGGCCCTCTAAATGCCCTTTATGTCAGGATAACTTGGAAACCATCGACCACATGTTGGACCAATGCCCTACTGCCAATTTCTTGAGGGAAAGAATAGCGGTCTTATGTCGACGTTCCAACCGCGCTAGGGGTAACATCATTTACACCATCAGAAGCTAGTAGGACAACCCTTATACTAGCCTCCTCCTGAATAGATTATGGAAGATCATTCAGGGCATCCTCATCTGGAACATATGGAAGGAACGAAACAACCGCATCTTCAAGGAGAAGGCATCCACTCTTGATCAACTCTGGGACATGATCCAAAGCAACCTCTCTAAAACTCTGGCCTTAGATGCCTGGAGTCAAGAGGAACTTCCCACCTCTGCAGCAAAATTCCACATATGGAACAACTAGCAAATGAGTCTAAACACCCCCATGGACATCAATCCTAGAAGCACTGGTAGAACCCTTGCTCCAGAAAAATGGTCTCCCCCCTCTAATGGCTTCTTCAAATGCAATTTTGATGGAGCGTCCGAAGAAAACCCTGGTAATGCAGCTTTCGGAGGCATTATCAGGAACTCTTAAGGAGATCCTCTTAGAATTTATTACAGGAACATAGGTTGGACAGTAATAATTTGGCGGAGCTGGAAGGGCTAATACAGGGTATACAAATTGCCATCGAATTTCACTACTTCCCTCTGGAAATGGAGATAGATTCACAAATCATAACTATGGCTACCACAAGAATCCTTTGAGGCACAGCTTCCTCAAAAGTTTCCAACAACTGGAGACTGGCCCATAAGCTCAAGATGTTAGAACTGTTGATTCACAACCACAAAGCCATCACTTTTGGTCACGTTCATAGGAAAGCCAACTCTGTTGCGGATCTTCTTGCAAACAAAGGGGTGGAAAGCAACCGTGAGCTGCATCACTCCACCCCTTACACAGGTTGAGGAGGAATCTCTCAGACATGATTTCCTCACTCTTATTCAGAAGGATCGGCACCCCCCAAATGCGGGTAACAGAATTGACATGCTTGACAATCACATCCACACTCCCTGGGAAACGGATATCTCCTGCACATAGCCTCATCCATTGCAGATCCTCAAATCGTTAGCCATTCGCACGAGACTCACAAAATCAGAAATGATGACGAGAGGATAGGAACTGCGTCACCATGTCCTGAGCATCACCTCGCATCTATCACCATTAATGACCATCATGATTATCTTGTATTGCAGCCATCCCCCTTCCCTCGAGCCTGGCCAGATTCTCAATCATAGCACGCAGATGCGTGCAAATCCTACCCATTTCTATCCTCATCGCACTCATCCTCGCCCCTTTAAAAAGATGAGCTCTCAGCCCCTTTCAATACTCATTCTGTTTTCTTGGCCTTTCGTCTCCCTAAATCTTCTCTGTCTTCTCCCTGACTTCAAAAGGCTGCGAAGCTCTACTCTTAGCGCAGCACTGCGCAATATCCTTTGGGTTGTCGTACCCCTCCCTGCACATCTACCCCCAAGATATTCCTTCCCCCTGAGTCCCAGCGTTGCTCGACCTTTTGTGCTACCTTTTTTCCTGAATAGCTTCCCCCTACCTCGGTGCGTAATGGCTCCAAGACTTCGCCAACGAACTATCTGAGGACAGAGAGGGGCTCTCCTTGGTTGGTATCATATTGGAGAGGATAATCGTCTTAAGTCGATGAAAGGCTCCTCTTCCAGCACTTTTGTTCTTCAGTGTCTCGATCCCTAGCAGCATGCAGAAGCCTCTAGGCATGCTGCACGGAGAGGAAAACGTGGTCCGAGGAAGTCCACAATCTCTCCCCAGACGCACCCCCAGCACCGCAAAACTGACCCGCTACCGATTCCAGAGAAGGAAGATGTGGATACGGACATCTGGGTGATGGACTCCGATGGCATCTGGAAGCGTGTTCCCGACGAAGTAGATCTGGACTCCCCCATCCTCTACGCACTGGTTTGAAATCCCAAGCGTATAGTGGCGGATGTGGAGGAAGCTGCTATGCAGGCTCCTGCTTGCCCCATTGAGGAGGAGGCCCTAAATAGTGATGATGAAGATGAAAATTGAAGCATGCCCATCTACACATTTCTCCTATGCTTTTTTTCATGATAGTTGTCAATGCCTGTCTGCTACCGTTTACTTTGTATTTCTTAGATATGTCAGCGCTACTGCGCATAATGTAACTCTCTATTTTAAGTTTTGTTTGGGTTGGTTTCCTCCCCCGAGGCAGCCCAGAAACCGTATAACAAAGGCTGGGATTGGCTAAGTGCAGCTTGCCAACCCAGCCTGTAGTATATGTAACTTTATGTTTTCGAATTAATAGAATAGCCCAACTTACCAAAAAAAAATGAGCGAATGGAAAAATAGAATCAAGTATATGGAGCTTGATGGAAATATTATTTCAAATCTGGATAGAATAAATGATGCCACTTTTAATCACTTCGAGTCACTATATAAAGAAGATGGAGACACTCCTGTGAATTTAGTGGAAGATTTTTTAAGCCATATTCCCCAACTAGTTTCGGAATTAGACAATGTTAAGTTTTTTCTCACTATCATGGAAGTAGAATTTTGAAAGGTGGTTTGGTCTTGTGATCCAAATAAATTTTTGTCATGATGGATTCATGGGAAAAAAATTTCAGAAATTTTGGAACACAATTAAATATGATCTGATCAGAATGGTGGACTTCTACAAAAAAATTTATTGCTCAAAGACTCGTGCCTCTTCTTCCCAATCTAATCTCTGAATATCAAGGAGGTCTCTTTAGTAAGAGGCATTTAATGGACAACTTTGTTTTAGTACAGGAATCCATACACTCCAACAAGTCTAGAGGATACAAAGGGATGGTAATAACGTTAGATATGGCCAATGCCTTTGATCATGTGCATCATTCTTTTCTCTTTGTTATTTTAATAGAAATGGGGTTCTCTTGTGTTCTTATATCTTGGATCAATGCATGTATTTCTATGGATCTATGATTAGTTTCTTTAAAGCTTCCAGTGTTAGTTTCGATAACATCAAAGTTTTTCTAGTCTCGAAATTTTGTGGAGAGGCTAAAACACAGGAGTTATCCATAACACATAAATCATTTCTAAAAATTCCACCTAGAAGTGTCTCAATTATACTATTAGCCTGTTTCTAAATATTTCCTAAGCATAAACTTAGGAAAAGGGGTTAATTAATCAGTATTAATTGAGAAAGGTGTGAATCATCTAGAAACTCGCACAGATTGATCCATATGTGATCTCAGTCATCGATTATGTTTAATCTCGGTTTTTGGAGTCCCAACTAGAGATTATAAGAGGGGATCGATGGGTAGATTGAAAACATACACTTGACACACTTGAGATCAATTTCCTTGGGCAGTTCGATCCTCCAAAGAGCAGTAACAGTTTTCGGAAGAGTTTGAGCCAGAGAAGGAAGCAGAGATAGTGAGGGGCAGGGTCAATAATTTGGAGGAAGATCTTCTAGTTCTATTTGTACATAAAGATTGTTATCATCAGTACCTTTCTTGAACCCTTGTTGACATAGATATCCATCAAGACGAGCATACCATGCTCTGGGAGCCTGCTTGAGACCATATAGAGCCTTCTTTAACCTGTAAACATAGTCTTCTTTTTCTGATAGTAGAAAACCTTCAGGTTGTTCGATGTAAACTTCTTCTTGTTCTTCATTCGAAATGTTGACTTAACATCCATTTGGTAGACTTTGATTTTCTTGAACATGCATAGGCGAAAACATTCGGATGGCTTCCATTAAGAGCGGTGCAAATGTTTCATGAGAATCAATTCCTTCCACTTGTGCATAGCCTTTGCAAACCAATCTTGCTTTGTTTCTGGTAACCTGCCCATCTTCATTCAATTTGTTCCTAAACACCCATTTAGTCCCAATGAAATTTTTATTTTGGTCGTGGAACTAATTCCCAGGTGTTATTCTTCTCGATTTGATCCAATTCTTCATTCATATCTGCTACCCAATGTTCATTTTGCCTGGCATCCTCAAAACTACTAGGCCCAAAGGTTGCTAGAAAAGTAATGTGAGCTTGTTGTGATGAACGAAGCTGTCGACCTTCATTCATGTCACCAATGACTTGATTTGATGGATGGTTCTTTTGAATCCATTATTTTGTTCTCCTTGGAGGAGATTCTTGATGTTGTTCTGGTATATCTTGATGATCATTATTTACTTCTTCCTCGTTGATAGTTTCTTCTTGTTCTACAACTTTATCTGTGTTTTTCTCAAGTTTCAAAGATTCTAGATCCTCATCATTATTCGCTAGAACACCATCTTCGTCAAATGTAACATATATGCTCTCCACTATCTGTTTTCGCTTATATTATAACATTTATAGGCCTTTCTTTTGCGTGAGTAACCAACAAAGATACCTTCATCAACACGTCATTCAAACTTACCCAAATTTTGATCTTCTCTTTTGATATAACATTTGCTTCTGAAGATTCTGAAATATTTTACATTAGCTGGTTTTCCTTTCCATAGTTCATATGGAGTCTTGTTGCAATTATTTCTGAGAATACTTCGGTTGATAATGAAGACTGTCGTATCAATTGCTTGAACCCAGAATTTTTCATCCAATTTTGAGTCCTTCAACATTGTTCTACCCATTTCCTGTATGGTTATGTTCTTTCTTTCAACAACTCCATTTTGCTGAGGTGTTCGTGTTGTTGAAAATTGTCTTTTTATTCCATTTTCGTCACAGTATTGCTGAAATAATTTGGAAGTGAATTCTCCACCATTATCTGATCTTAAACACTTTATTTTCAAATCAGTTTCATTTTCAACCAACTCCTTGTAGATCTTAAAGCACTCAAATGCTTTAGATTTTTTCTTTAGGAAACTGACGGCTGTCATCCTAGTATAGTCATCTATCATTAACATGAAATATAATTCTTCGTCTAAGCCTTTTGTTCTCACAGGACCACATAGATCAATATGTATCAATTCCAATGGATGTGATGCAAAGTGTTCTTTTGTTTTAAATTGGACTTTTGTCTGCTTGCCATGCTGACATGCCTCACATAGTGTGTTGGAAGGTTTTGAGATTTTCAGAATTTCTCGTACTGCTTCCTTTTTTCTTATCCTGACAAGATTGTCAAAGTTTATGTGACCCATTCGTTTGTGCCATAACCAACTTTCATATTCTTTAGCTAGTAGACATGCTTTAGTTGCTTCATCCAGAACATATATGTTGTTTGGAGCTCAACTTGTTGTAGCCACAATTTTACCATACCTGCCTTTCCTGATTTCACATTTTGTGGAGTTGAATAGCATTGTGTGTCCTTGATCACACATTTGTCCAACACTGAGCAGATTGTGATTCATGTTTTCAACCAATTGAACATTCTTGGCTATAACATCTTTGCTTTCGAGAGTGACAGTACCTGATCCTATAACACTTGAAGATCCATCATTTCCAAAGGATACGGTTCCATCCTTCTTCTCTTTCAGAGATACAAATTTTCTTCTATCTCCAGTCATATGCGTTGAGCAACCGATGTCAACATACCACACATCTTTGTTGTTTTGAAGCTTGACAGCGAGAGCACAATTATTAGTCTTCTTCTTCTTCCATGTTCGTTCATTTTGTGGCTTCGAAGAATATTCTGGAGGATTTTCAAGTCGGCCGTCTCTGGCTATGTGTCCAAATTTATGACATTTGTAACATTCCATATTATTTCTTAAATGTTCAAATCTATTGATGTTTCGTTGAGCCCTGGGAGGTTCATATTTGAAGGATCTCCTAGAATTACATTGGTTCCTAGGGTACGTGCGACATTCTACAACTTTATGACCAAATTCTCCACATGAATAATAATAGCCATGAAAAATATGTTGGTACCTGGATGGAAATCTTCATCAAGGAATCGTCTTCCAAGTATGTGCTTGCAAATCTTGTCCAATGAAGTCTACATGTATGTCAAATCTCATAGGTTCATTGTATTTTGTTGTAGAAGGTCCTACTTCTTCTTCTTTGTAACCAAGACCAGTTCTGTCATTGTAAGATCGTTGATTGTTGATGAGTTCTTCCAATACCCTTGAGATGTTGGCATAGTTTTGGACAGTTTTTCCCTTCTTCACTTCCTTACGCAGCGAGACTACTTCGGCTTCTAATGCCTCCCTTTCTTGGTTGCTTTCTTCCAACTTCTTTTGAAGTGACTCTTCAATACATTTGTGTTCTTCAACTTCAATTTTGAGACCTTGAACTTGTTCTTCAAGAGTATTGGAACGGATCTTCTCGGCCTTGAGCTCTTTTATAAGCCTGATTGCCTCCTTAGAAAAATCTTCTATGGTCAACGCTTCTTCTTCATTGTTTGATACTTCTTGTTTATAGTGCTTGGCCATAAACAATAATTTCTCATTGGCTTCTTCTTTGCTGTCACTTTCTTCATCGGATAATGAGCGACCTTTTTTAGAGAGAAATTTTTTTTTGGATCCTTTCTTTTTGCCTTGCTTGTTTAATTTCTTAAAGCCTTTCTTTCCTTTTGAGTTTCCATCACTTTTGTTCGGACATTTTGCTAAGAAATGCCCAACCTCACCACAACCGAAACATATCAATGGAAGTTTACCTTCGAATTTTCCCTTACTAGGTTTTAGTTTTCTCGTAAAGTAAGCATATTCTTCATTTGAAAGACCTTCTCCATCATATCCCTTTTCTTCACACTTGCAGGTGCATGTAATTTCAATTGAAGGTTCATTGTCCTTATTGGTTTTCTTAGATGCAACGAACACAATTTCTAGATGCGAAGTACCCTCTTCTTCATCAAGTCTCATTTCATATGCTATGAGAACTCCATATAATTCCTCTTTGCTAAGTTTGTCCAGATTTTCACTGTATTCTAAGACTGATACCTTTGGGTTGAATCTCTCTGGTAAAGTTATAAGAATATTTCGCATAATAGTCTTCTCTTCAACTGGCTCTCCCAATCCTTCCATATTATTGGTTATTTCATCAACGTATTGGAAGTATGCAGCAATGTTACAATCTTCTTTCATTTTGAGTTGCTCAACTTTTTCTCTATAGATTTGAAGCTTTGCTTCTTTTACATTTGAGTCACCTGCATATATATTCTCAAGCTTGTCCCATACATTTTTGGCAGTTTTACAACCCAAAACCTTATGATAAGTAGATTCAATAAGTCCAGTGATAATAATATTCTTTGATTTTGCATCATTTACCAAATTCTTCTTACCTTATTCATCCGTGGTTGATGTAAATCCATTTTGAATAGTGTCCCATACTTTGTAACCTTGTGCCAAGAGATAGACCTCCATTCTTCCTTTCCATAGTGCATAATTATTTTCATTGAATAGAGGTACACCATTCTTGGTATGCTCCATGACCTCCTTCTAGCTGTTAGCTCTAATGAAGGAGACATTAAGCTCGACACCAGTTGTTGGAAATGCGAGAGGGGGTGAATCAATATTCCTTTCAATTAGAGCATTAGTTAATCTTCAATTATTATCGGTGTTTGTACAATGATAGCAGCAAACAAGAGGAACACAAATGCACACATTTTTTAAGGTGGAAACCCACTTCGGGACAAAAGCCACCTAATGCTTTTCTAATAGTTCTTTAATATTCAACTCCAATTGAAAATAAAGCTCCAACTTCCTAGAATCTAGAAAAGCATTCTTCTCCAGCTCTCACTGGATGGACGCTCCAACGCCCGAGATTCTTCAGTAGTCAACTGAATGGATGCCCCAACACCTAATGAGCTACAACTCACCTTAGCACCACCCCACCACCCTATAGAAGAATAAAAGAAGAATGGACTCCCGTACCAGGGAAAATGGTCCACTTTATAATGATATAGAATGATGCAGAAGAAGAAGATACACTAGACCATAACCCCAACTTTGCCACAACCACCTAATGATGATCCTAGACCACCCGACACTACCTCTTCAACTCTTGGCAGATAGACACTAGTACAATTTGTACAATAATGTATTTACAATGACTAAGTACAATGATACCTTTACAATGATTGTATGCAGTGCTGCCCACTTGAAGAATTCATGTGATGAACTTCTTGCTATTGTTCCACAACTTGGTTGATGCTCTTGTCATGCTACCCTATGCTGCACATTTCTTTGCTTTTTTGCCCTACAAAGTTTGGTCTTTTGCATCCCTTGACAACACATGATCTAGCTTTTTCTTTTCCTTCTAGAAGCTCGATATTGAAACTAGTGTATCTCTGTTATTTCAAATCCCCAATATCTAATTTTTGGTATTGTAGTAGTCCTCTGATTCTTCTTTCCAATGCCATAGGTCTGAACCAATTTGGATTCTTCAAGAGAGAGTTATACCCAATCTCTCACAATGCCCTAATTATGGACTGTTTCAGCAAATAAAACTTATACGACGTGCCATGTGTCATTATTTCTTCATTTGGCTCTGAAATTGATAGAGAAAAAACTACAGACTGTGCATTATCTGGAAATTTTTACGTAATTCCAATCCGATACTCAGAGAGAGAGTTACAACGATTTTCCCAAGGTCACTTCTTTGAGATGAATTTCAGGAGTCTGCAAAACAACTGACTTCCACGGATCATATCTCCAAAAATATTGCGCACCTTGATCTGATATTTTCACAGCAGCTTCCTCAGGATTTCGGCTTCGCCTTTGAAAAAATTCAGCTTCTGATCCTTTGTAGACAAAAATTTAGAGCGAAAATTCCATGATGACCTGTTTCAGATGGCGAAATCCCTTGCATGAGGAGGATATGAGGATCACAATTTATATAAATTCTTAGGTTGAGAGGGGATTCAACAAGTGAATGTGGGAGGGATTTTAGGAGCTTAAAAAATATTAATCATGAATTTTCAATGACCCATGCCACAACCCCATGGGGTTTTAGCCCTCTAACTGGGGGTACAAACTTCAAACATGAATATCTCTCAAACCGTGAAGAATTACGTGGCGTGCCATATATCAACAGAAACATCTCGATAAGTAGAAACCATCAAAAGCATTCTTGAACCAGAATATAGTAATTCGGTAGGTCAAAATTCCCATGCAATATTGGGTTAGCCCCTGTGCTACTTGGGTTGACATCAATGACAACCGTTGATCAACATTTTTGTGGGTGCGATTGAGGGCCTACGGCAGAGAAGGAGGGCTCCAGCTCAGGTTTTGGCCACTCGGGATGGTTTCTCATCCCTTGAGTGTCTTGTAGCCCCTGTAGAATGTTGTGAAAGTTCATTTTGTTGTCAGTGGTCGTTCCCACTTCCTTAATGGAACCTAGGAGGCTGGGTCATGACATAGTAGTTCTTCCTCTCATCTTTACCCTAGTAATCCGACGAAATTGGGTAAATGTGGGAGGGTTTGGTTCCATATTAGTATCAGAGCATGGTTTAATACTTGGATGAATGGGTAGAATGTGTTTGTTATACACATGCATGTCAGTGTCTACATGGTTGTTATGCTTGCATTGCCATGGTTATGGTTGTTGTGCGTGAGGTAATGGTATAAAATTGGTATTATCATGCATGATGTCATTATATTTGATACGATTATGTATATACATGTATTGTGCTAATCTGGACTTATTTTGCAGATGAGATAACCTCCCTTGAACTTCATTGAGGTATGTTGATTATGTTTTTATTTGGTTTATCTAACATGGTATGTTTGCGGGAATAAGAAGATCAAAGATAACTAAAAAAATGGTGGATTATAGTTCACGAGACTCTCCTTATAGATCAGATGAGCAACCAAGAGAGGGGTAATCTCTAGACATAATAGACACCATGAGAATTCTAATGGTAGAAATATGAATTTGCAAGAAGATAATGACATAATATTGATATTGAGTCACAAGAAAGGCTTCCTAGGGCATAGGAGAAACAAGTAGAGTTCAATGTAGTTATCCTTTAGAGTTTGCCATACTTATAGAGATAGGGACATCCACAGATTAATTATGGATGGGAGGGAAATTCTAATGGTGCATATGGTAGTTGGTCTCATGGTGGGCACAGATCGGACAAAGATGACACGGTCAGAGATGGCATATTTTTTGATACACCTGATAGGAGAGGCAGTGGTTATGGGTTCTACTATAGTTTTGGTTCAAATAGGTATCATATTCATCATTGTTATCATTCTTACATGAGGAGTGACAAGGGATATTTTCCATAATAGTTCAAGAAATCCAAGCCACGAACATTCGATGGAGAGTTGAAGAAGCCGAAGGATGCATAGGCATGGTTGATTGGAATGAAGAAGTTGATTGATATGCATGAATACATAGAGAAATTGAAGGTCAGGATAGTTATTTTCGACCTCAAAGGGAAATCAAACATATGGTGGGAAGATGTGGACTGTGTTAGAGACATTAGGAGAGAGGATTTGAGTTGGCATAAATTCAAGAGACTCTTTAGACAAAAGTAATTTTTAGAGGTACCAAAATAGTGAGGCCAAGGATTTTTATGAATTAAATATGGGATCGATGACAGATGAGGAGTACACAACTAAGTTCTTAGAGTTGTTTAGGGATGTGACGTATCCTAAGGATGAGAAGACAAAATTTCAAATATTTATTAGTGGGCTTCCATCAACATTTAAGGATCGGCTTGAATATGATGAGCCTCAGTCAATGGAAGAAGCCATTGGGAAGTTGAAACACTATTATGAGCAATCGAAGCGTAAGACTGAGTCAAAGCAATTTTGGAAAGTGAATGAAAATACTAGAGGTAAATGGCCACTGAAGTAAGCAAGACCTCAAGATGCAGGTGAGAAAGAGTGTGTTTCTCCTTACAAGAATTTTAATGCAGTTGAGAAGGGACATGGGTCACAGCCTAGAGAGGAACATAATAGAGGTGATGGTAGGAGATAGTTGCAGTGTTGGATTTGTGTTAAGGATCATCTCAAGAAGGATTGTCCATCGTATCGAGGTTATAGGTCCCAAATATATAGTGATCAAGAGGCATATATAGTTGGGGATGTTCGACAGAGCATTCCTCAGATCTATGCTACATTTAATAATAGGCAGGCGGATCACCGAGCATATATTATTGAGATGGAAGATAAGCTCTATCATCAATTTGTTTCAATCTTGATTTATCCTAGATATAATCATAGTTATGTTAACCTTGACCTAGTGGATAAGTGTGGTTTGAGAAAATAAGTGCATGCAGAGTCTTGGTTGGTGCAATTTGCTATAGGTACTAAGAAAAGAGTTCATCATTAGGTAAGAGCTTGTGCATTTGAGTTGAATGGTATGCCTACTTCAGCACATATGAATGTGCTTCCACTGGGATCATACAATATGCTTTTGGGTATGGATTGGTTATCCCTTCACGGGACTAAGGTAGATTTGTATGAGAAGGTCATTGAGTTCTTGGACGACGATGGAGAACAGAGGACATTTCACAGTAAGAAGAAACCTACATCGGTGAGAATGGTTACAACTATGCAAGAAAATCTTAGTTGCACAAAAGGGTGTGTGTTATTTGAAGTTCATGTTTCTAATGATAAAGGTAAGGATGTTGAGGATGCAGAAGCCTTGAAGAGGTATCTAGTTTTACAACAATTTCAGGATGTATTTCCAGTAAATATTTCAAAGTTTTTGCCTCATAGATAAATGGACTTTTCTATTTAGTTGGTACTATGAACAATGCCAGCATCAAAGGCACCTTACAAGATGAGCACTCAAGAGTTAGTGGAACTGAAGTTGCAGTTGAAGGAGATGTTTGACAAGGGATAAATTAGGCTAAGTGTGTCACCTTGGGGTGCGCTAATGTTGTTTGTGAAGAATAGGTTGTGCATTGATTACATGCAGCAAAACAAGGTGACGATTAAGAACATATACCCTTTGTCGAGGATTGATGACTTGTTTGATTAGTTGAAGGGAGCAACAATGTTCTTGAAGATTGATTTTAGATCAGGATATCATCAGGTACGTATCAAAGAAGAGGACATTCACAAGAATTCTTTCTGGACCAGGTATGGGAATTATAAGTTTATTGTGGTTCCTTTTGGTTTGACTAATGTTGCATCTACTTTCATGTGTTTAATGAATACTGTGTTGTGTCCTTATCCAGACAAGTTTGTGATAGTATTCATTGATGATGTATTGATATATTATAAGAATGAGGAAGAGCATGCCAAACACTTAGCATCAGTATTGAGATTGCTAAGAGAGCATCATTTGTATGACAATCTTAATAAATTCAGTTTCTTTTCAAGAAAGGTACATTTGGAACATTTGTTTCCAAGGAAGGCATACTAGTGGATCTGGAAAAGATCAGAGTTATCATGGAATGGGCAACTCATAGGAATGTGGATGAGGTTAGATCATTCATGGGGTTAGCAGGTTATTACAGGAGGTTCATCGGGTATTTCTCATGGGTTTCCCATCTTATTACACCATTACAAAGGAAAGGAAATAAATTTGAATGGACATAGGAATGTGCAACTAGTTTTGAGAAGTTGAAGCAGTTGCTTACAAAGGCTCCAATTCTAAAGATTGCAGATCTAGATAAATAGTTTGTGTTATGTAAATCTACTTGTAAGAGAGGACTTGGTGGATTCCTAATGCAGGAAGGGTAGGTGCTATGCTACGAGTCAAGGAAACTAAATCAACACGAGCAGAACTATGTGATGCATGATGTTGAGTTGGCAACGAGCATTCATGATTTGAATATGTTGAGGCATTATCTTCTTGGTAGGAGGTTTGTGTTGATGAGTGATCACATAGGCTTGAGATACTTGTTTGACCAACCTAATTTGAATGTCACTCAAGCTAGATGGTTGTTCATGCTTAGTGAGTTTGACTTCGAGATCAGATACATCAAGGGAAAGGAGGCCATGGTTGCGGATGCTCTTAGCAGAAGAGTGTAGGTAAATCACATCACAACTATGAGTTCATATGGGACATATTTATAGGATCATATTTTACAGGAAGGACAATAGGATGACAGGTACAGGGAGCTTAGGCACAAGTTACAATAGCAGGGTACAGGTGAACAAGATGTGGAATATCATCTCATGGAAAATTGTTTGGTGAGATGTAGAGACAGGATCTATGTGTCAAACAAGAGTGAGATAAAGAAGATTATCTTGAGGGAATTTCGTGTTAATCCATATTCAGTTCATCCAAGATATCAGAAGACTCTAACTGTTTTGAATAATTTCTACTATTGGTTGAATATGAAGAAATAGGTAGTTGAGTACTTCAATGGTTGTTTGGATTGTCAACATGTACAAGCATATTCTAAGAATCTAGGTGGTTTACTACATCTGATTTTGATTTCGTAATGGAAATGGGAGGTAATTTCCATGGATTTCATTACAATTTTTCCAAGGACATGTAGACAGCATCATTACATCATGGTTGTGGTTGACAAGTTTACCAAGGTAGCTTACTTCATTCAAGTGAAGTCTACGTATTCAGCAAGTGAGGTAGCTCATGTATTCATCATGGAGATAGTGAGATTGCATGGTATTCCTAATAATATTGAGTCAGACCGAGATGCCAAGTTCACTTCCATATTTTGGAAGGAGTTGTTTTCAGGTTTGGGTACAAAGTTGGCCTTCAATACAACTTATCATCCATAGACAGATGGACAGAAAAATAGGGTCAACACGATTCTAGAGGACATGTTGAGAATGCATGTCATGCACCAACAGATTATGTGGGAGGAGTATCTTCCACTGGTTGAGTTTTCTTAAAACAATGGGTATCAAGAGTCATTGAGGATGAGTTTGTTTGAGGAATTTTAGGGCAGACTTGTAATACTCTAGTATCAGTTGGAGTGATCTAGTGAACATGGTACTAATAGGACCAGACATGTTGGCAGAGATGGCACAAGAAATTCAGGTTATCAAGAAGAATCTAAAGTTAGCACCAGACATGAAGAAGAGTTATGTAGATCAACATAGGGTATTTAAGGAGTTTCGGGTTGGGGAATATGTGTACTTGCGCATAAAGCCCAAAAAGAGATATTTGAGGTTTGGGTTGTGTGTCAAGTTGGCACCTCAGTATTGCGTGCCTTTCGAGATACTTCAGAGGATTGGACCAGTGGAATATATACTTGTATCCTCACCGATAGTGAAAGTCCATAATGTTTTCCATGTTTCGTTGCATAAAATATATGTGAAGGATGTTTATCATGTGATTGATTGGTCTGTATTTCACGTGGTGTCAGAAGGATAATTCCAACCAGAACCTTAGTGCATATTGTAGCAGAATCAACTCATGCTCTGAAACCAAGCAATCAAGCAAGTTAAAGTGCAGTGGAAACACTTTGGGCTCGATGAAGCTACATGGGAGATGGTTGAACATATGCAGCCTATGTATCCGTAATTGCTTGTCTTTTGAGGAAAAGGAGTTTTGGTATATGTATATATTTACGTATTGTTTTTATTGTAAATACCGCAATGATTTGTGCTATAAAGCTCCAATAACCGATATGGTTGTCATGTTTTTCATGTTGTTTTTTCTTTTTAGTAGGTTTTTCATTGTAAATAATGCATCGAGCTAAGTTATAAAGCTCCATGGGCAGTACATTTTTGTTTTTAGCGTTCTTGCTAGTCATAGGTGTCATAGAACACTGAGGATAGTTTTCCCCTAAGGGGGAGGGGTCTATAAAAGCCCCGGGTTAAAAATTCATGTAATAAAGTTTATAAAGGAAAACTAATACCAAGGTCATGGGACATGTATTCCAAGTTGAATTTTGGGCAAAACATCCTAGTGGGTATTCATTTCAGTTTATTATGGCTAAGGAAATTGGAAAATGTTTTGAAAAGGAAAAGAGGCATTAATTGGTATTTTATTTATGAAAATAATGGAAAATAGGAGAAAGGGGAGATGAAAGGTCACATAATTGCATGGGAGGAAAATTGAAGGAAAAATAGAGGAAATTGAAGAAAATAGAGGCCTCAATGATAAAAAGGATTTTAAGGATCAGTTCATAGATTTTGTTGGTTAACCTTTTGTCAGTTCAGTTTTGGAGCCCTCTCTCTATTCTCTCTATTCTCTCTATTCTCTCATACTCTTTCAAACTTAGAGAATTATTGGAAGCACTCTAACATTGGTTAAAGGAAGGAAAATGAAGCAAAGGAAAGCAAAGTAAAAGCAAGGAAAGTTGGATCAAGAAGCTTTAGTAGGAATACTTGCACGTAACGGATTGCATTTGTGATTTCCTAGATGGCCGATGAATGCATGGTACTTGCATGTGTGTATTTGGTTCTCTTACTGTCATGGGAATGGGTTTTTCCATGTGTGAAATTTGTTTCAAACTTTCCTTTCCATTTCCGGATAGCCATGGTGTGATGGGTTTTGCTTATTCATTTGAGCCTTGGATTGCCAAACGATTTTGGAACTAGGTGAGGTGGTCTCACAAAAAATCCGAAGGTCCTAGGAATCCCTTGAACGGTTTTGGCGAGCTTGCAATAAAACCTGAGGGTGGATATGTGAAAAATCCTCAAGGTATCGGTGAAGAAATTCCGAGGCATGTAGGCTTGTTTTGGGCATAGTAATCCCTTGTCAAGTTTTGGCGGGATTGCGGTAAATACTGAGGGTGGAGAAGCTTTAGTCTTCAGAAAGTTCTGGTTGTTTATGTATCAGTTTTTTTATGTTATATCTTGACCGATTTTGGTGAGATTGCGAGAGCATGAGGGTGGAGGTGGTTTAATCTCTGAAAATCCTTGCTTGTTTTTGTCTTGAGTCCTACATTCATGCTTGGAATATGGCACAGGGTAATTGGTTGAAAGAAAGATTTGGTTCTGACCCAATCTATGGTCGGGTGGTATGTGGAAGTCCCTAACTTGGTTGGCATTTGCATATGTTAATCAGAGTTTTTTTACTCTTGTATTTCATGAGTACTTGTACTTGTTATTATGTGGCTTTGATGGTTGTTCTATCATGATTATTATTTTGGTTATATATTGGTTATAAGCATGGTTTCTAAATAGGTTCTAGTTATGGCTCTTGACATGTTTTAATTAGTTGATGAATGGTTAATGAATGCATGAGCTAACAATTTTTCTTGTAGCTATTTTGAGAGGGCATTAGACCTTCTTGATGATCCTTAGACAAGTATCAAATCACTATGTCTAGATATGAATTCATGACATGTAGATTACATGTTCTCAATTTGTTCACTACAAGGAAAATTCCCTCTAGCAGATGTTTTTGAGGAAGCCCTTATAAAAATTATCCCAGATATCCATTTGTAGTTGAGGTCGCTAGAGGAGGTTGGCGGGTGGAGGTTTTTGCGGATGTTTTTTTGTGGTTTGTTTCTAATAATAACATGCACCGGTGCGTACTATCAAATGGCATATCGAGACACTGTGCTCTCCGTAGAAACTGGCCTGGTGCGTCTTAGTAATCCAGCGCACCGATGTGTACTATCAAATGGCACACTGAGACATTGTGCTCTCCATACAAACTGGCCTGGTGCATCTCAGTAATCCAGTGCACCATAATGAAGTGCGGTGTGCCATTGATACAACTGCCCGGTGCGTCTCATAATCGAGCACACCGAAAAAGGGTTAATTTAAAAAATTTACCGGTCGTAAAAAAATTCATTTTTACTTGTTATAATGCTCTAGAGCTCTCAAGAACTGGTGTGATTTTTTCTTCTCTAAGGTGCCTTGCCATCGGTGCTCACATTGCTCACATTGCTTCCCTCCATTGCTCACTGTGTGGAGTTCAAATTTTCGAAAATGGTGGGCAAATTTGATTTTTAGTATTCCTCAGCAAAGATGCTTCCTCGACGCGCAAATTTTCAAGTAATATATTTGTTTCTCACCAATTTAATCTTTTAGTAGATTAATTTCTCAAATTGAGTTAAAATTTACCGTTAAAAAAAAAAAAAATTGTTCGGTGCGTTCGAGACGTTTTGCTCGCACTGTTCGCGGTGTTGCCTCTAAATTTATAGGTTGCACCGCAAATGGTGTTAATGGAAAGCGCACTGGGTTTTGGTGTGGTACCAAGAAAACGCGCACCACTTTAACACTAAAATAGTGTGGTGCATGTCGGTTTCCAGCCGTATTGACCATTTAAAATTTTTTAAAATAATACACTTTGTACGGCTATATGGCGATGCGGTCGTTTATCAGAACGCGCCGGGAATTATGTACGGTTGTCGGGAAATGTGTTGAACGCACCATATAAAAAATATTTTCTATTTTCACGGAGCGTGAAGTTTTTTCATGCGCACCATGGGCAGTGCATGATAAACAGGTACACACCGGTAGCAGTGCGTGACTGTTTTTTTTTGGGCGCACCGAATGTTTTTTTTTCAATAATATATATATTTTTAAATAAATTTGTCATTTAATAAAAATAATATATTTAATATGTGAATCATTCAGCGACGTCAACAGAGAGAGGAAAGGCAACAACAATAGCATATGGAGGACCATTATAACACGATTCAGCAGTGGGAGGCATGGGAGAGAGAGAGACTTTTGTACCATCACCCTATTACAACACCCACCCATTTTCTCTTAAGGGAGGTAGGCCTCCTTAAGTTCTACGAGGAGGCTACATCCATGAAGGGGCACAGTGGGTTATTAGGATATTTGATCTACAACTAGGATGCCTACCGACTAGTTTTTCGAGTCGGTCCTGACCAGTGGTAGGAGCCCACTGAGCAGGACGTTTATTTTATTATTGGCCTATCTAGGAGAGGGCAAGATTTTCCCCAGTTCCCAGATGTCCCAGTCAGTTATGCTACAGGGAGTCAATTGGCGTAATCCTAGATATACATTAGGGACGATATACTTTCTCCTGTAGATTTTCAGGTGTCCGGTGGTCAGTTACACATTGCTTTGTTTGGACCAGAGGAGGTGAGGTGCCTGTCACCACTACTGACGACCATTGCGCACTATACTAGTGACAAGAAGCACATTATTTGTCATCTTTTATTTTATGTTGATTCTTTATTCTAGACGCCACGACTTGTGAGATGGTCTGCCATTTTTTTTCCATAGTTTTTTATAACATTAGATAGATGTCATTCTCATGCATGTGGGAGGTTTACCTTCCCTTCTGCTTTAGAGTTATTTTGTTTATTTTTTGAGAGGTTTTTCGAGACGAGGCCTACTTTTGTCCGCAACCTCGTAGGCCGATGTTACATGTATGGATGCAGATCTGGGGCTAGATGATGCCCGAGAGGGGCATGTCCGACTATCCGGCCAGGATATCTAGTGATGAACTGGAGCTGCTAGCTAGTGTTGATGATCACATATTCATGATGGTGTTGTGTCCGTATGCGGGTTTGGATTAGCGAGAGTGTACCAGCATCCTCTTCACACATGATGAGCCACCGAATGCTAGAGGCAATGTTAGTATTTTCTTTAAATTAATATATTTTCATTTTATTGTCTTAATTAATTAGAATAAAATTTATTCTAACACATTATTTATCTTGTTTTATTAAATTGTTTAGTGAAATTATCTAATTATTGTTGTGTACTATATATTTTATAGATATTGACACATTCGTTGGGGACATGATTCCACCCCCACCAGATGATCCTATAGATCATGACGAGGAGATGGTGGAGGTCGTGGATCAGGGTGACAAACCTGATCCTCGGGTGCAGATACCCGCAGGCATGCAGTGTAGGGCGGACATCTAATTCAGGATGGAGTTGGGCGATCGAATGTGTTGACTCCTAGTTGATGAGGGAGTCTGCCCTGCTACGATCAGAGAGATCCAAGCTTATCTTACGCTCACGGAGCTCTAGAGGGACATGCCCACAATATGATGAGCCTTATGCATCATATCGTCGGAGCATCTAGGCTATTGGTGGCTAGGATGGATAGGCTCCATGGATATCTGTGATAGATCATCTCATCGGATGATCATGATCGCGAGGGGAGTGATCATCATTCTAGTACTCCACCTCCTCCTCCTTCACCTCGCGTTGGAGATGAGCAGCCAACATCTAGTCCTGAACAGACATCTTTTGAGTAGGCACCATCTCAGCAGGCACCTAGTCCTGAGAAGACACCGTCTACTGAGCAGGCACCTGATCCTGAGCAGGCCGGTCCATCTGAGCGGGCACCATCCACTGAGCAGGTTGCACCATCTCATCAGCAGGCACCTCCTGAGCAGACACGTCCACCTGATCAGCAGGCACCATCGACAACTGAGCAGGCACATCCATCTGAGCATGAGTCACCATTGACTGAGCAGGCACATCCATCTGAGCATGAGTCACCATTGACTGAGCAGGCCTCGAGTACTAGTTATAGTATTTATGTAGTACCACCAGATATTTGACATTTATATGCAGTTCTATTATAGTTTTATATTTTTAACATTATATATATCATCACAACACAAACATCAAATATACATCTAATTTCAAATAATTGCTATCACATACGCATCTATCTGCAAACACATAAATGAACATATCTAACATGACCTAACAATATACACATCATGATGAACACCGACATGTAAATTAAGTACATCAACATGAACATTATATAATTCATGTTGATGTACTCAATTTACATGTCGGTGTTCATCATGATGTGTATATTGTTAGGTCATGTTAGATATGTTCATTTATGTGTTTGCAGATAGATGCGTATGTGATAGAAATTATTTGAAATTAGATGTATATTTGATGTTTATGTTGTGATGATGTTATACAATGTTTGTGTTTTGTTAGATGATCATGATCAGGATGATTAGATGATGTTAGCGAATTTGAATGTGTATTTTAGAATATGATGTTTGTGATGGTTATCATGATCGTGATGTTTATTTTTAATATTAAATCATGATATTTATTAAATATTATGTATTGATAATTGTAAAATTGTGTAATTGTATGTATCGTGATTGTAATTTTAATTTTAATTGCAATTGTATGTAAAATTGTAAAATTGTAATTGTATGTAAAATTATAAAATTGTAATTGTAATTGTATGTATTGTCATGATTCAATTTTATTAAGATTTGTAAATTTGTAAATTTATATAAATATAAATAATTGTAAAATAATCAATCTAGAATAATATGATTTTTTTTAACATAATAAAGTTTAGAAAATAATGCAAATAAATTCATGTTTAGAATTATCATTATTTTATCATGATCTTACATACCAAAAAAAATAGTGTACATTAATACTTTTTTTTTTAATTTTGAAGATATCGTTCTCAAAAATATGTTTTAATATAGGGTCATGTCTCAATACGAACCACCAATCCTTATCCAACACATCTGGGTAAAAAAAACACTTGGTTGCAGTGTTTGGGGAAAACATAAGGTTGCTTAGCTTCATTCCACATCTTTCTAGAGTTGATATATATCAACCTACTATCGCAATCTTCCTTTACATTATTCCGATCAAAGGTGTCCCACCACTTGCACCTAAAAGTAACACATTGGAAAGAAGAGAAGTCCACTTCAATGATCTCCTGTATCTTTCTCATATTACCTAACGTCCCTCGTACTAGGATTTTATCACGGTAGCTAACTCGACTAGATTAATCAAACTCAAATTCCACTCCACAGTCTTGTGTCATCTGTCCATCATTGGCATTTTCTGTGCGAAAATGGTGTCCATATGCCCACATAGATGGGAACAAATGCACCTCTAAAAAAAGTTAAGAAATCATAGTGTCATGTGTCTAATAACCCAACTGTTAAATTATAAAATATAGATGTTACATTTCAAATATGAATTATTAAGTTTAAAATGTACATAAATAGATTATTACCGAGTTGATGCACCCAATCCCTACGTTTAGCGCATCCTCTTCAGCACGCAGGTAACAACCAGTTGCACTATATTTCTCTGACTTGGTCAACAACCCAACTCTTAGGGCATAAAATTGGCATATTTTATTTTAAATGATCAGGATAAGGCACGCTTCTACCATTTTTCTGTCTGAATTCTTTCCTGTCACTATCCCATTTCATCCTCTCTTTTTTTGTACAATGTAACCCACGGTTTTGTCACTTCAGAATTTTGCACAACGAATTTATTGTTTACTTCAATTTCTGCATTCACTGATGAAATCAAATCGATATATAGTACATATGAAATCAAAATATACATTATATCGAAGTTCAATGTGAATATTTACTTTGTGTAAATTTGACAAATTATAAGTCGCTTACTCTTTATCAAGTGCCTTTTTCCATTCGTTTGGAGAAGCTCCCCTTCTCTTTTGTCTTCATCCGTTTCATCCTCCCAAATCACTGCACCTGGTGTGTTTTTTATCTGCTTCATGTACTCACTGGCATAATAGAAAGACTCATATGATATGTACCCCTCTACCATAGACCCCTCGGGTTTTGTCATTTGTCAAACAAAACCTTTCAATTTCTTCATGTACCTATCTAAGAAGAACATCCAACGACAAGAAACCACCCCAGCTAATTCAAACTCATCTACTAGGTGGATTAGAAGATGAACTTGCAAGTCCATGAAACTCGTGAGTTGTTCCTTCTCAAACATCCAAACAATCTCACCTATCTCTTGATGCCACCGTGGAATGATAGCCACATGAATCTCCTTTGACGTGATCCAATGTACAAATGCAAATAATTTAGATATGGCATGCCCTAGGTCTTAGGGGAAGTCATGTTTCGCACACCCACGCATGAACAAAGGATAATGACACTGCAAAGTTATAAACACGTGCAATAATAGACAAAATTAGTTATGTTTTATGATCCCATGGGATAAAATTTATTAATATAACAAATAATAAAATCATGCTTTTGACATTATACATACTCTTAGAAGATTTAAATGGTCATGTGATTTCAACCCTGACAAATGGTCTTCCACTGTGAAGCAGCGTCGTATTGAAAACCCATATGAAGATGGCACCCTCACACCCATTATAACTTCCTTTGCCAAAGAAATATCATCTTTTTTTAAAATCCATGGGGCATCACCTTCTTTAAAATACCAATTAGAGGGACCAGCCTCTGATCCTGCACTTTCTTATTGTCTTGGCCAATGTTGCTTTTTAGTTTTTGAATTAATAAGATCTTTCCTAATAACCAATGTGTCACTTTGTTTCGATGATATGTGCCTCCATAAAGAAGATGAAACATTTTTAAATATATGCATGGGATCTAATAAGTGGGTAATCTTAAGATGCTCCCAATATGGGAGGTTATAAAAGATGGATTTCCTTTTCATCACAATGGGCAATTTCTCAACATAGGTGTCGAAGAATTCTTGGTCATCAAACATAGGCTCCCCATTTGAATCAAACATTTATATGAACTCCTTCTCCTTCTCTCTCTCATATTCTCTAAGCCATTCAGCTGGTGTCATTATTGCAAGCCTTTAGGTTCACTCTCGTTTACCATTGAAAGCAAATGTTGCTCTTCTGTAAGGGTGTTCTTCTGGGAGGAATACCCTGGAGCAATCATACACTCGCTTTCGTAGGTCGTTGGACCATCTAGATTTTAGAGAAGGTCGACAACATTTACATCCATAATACACTTTTGTTACAATACCTACGAAATTATTGTATACAATATGAATGGCACGTTAAATAATATCATCAAGATCATAATATTTACAACGAATTAATTAATTAATATGTAAAAGAATATTGTTACGTATATAAACAAATCAATAAACATGTAATTCACCAGAGCAAACTCCTAATCCTAGATAAACATGTGTCATGTAAGCACATATGCCATACAACGTAAAACTCCTCTCTGTTGTGATGGGTCTTGATACACCGTATACATTTATCCAATCCCATAATTCCTTCAATTCATCTACCAGTGGTTGTAAGCATACATCCATATTCTTCACTTGTCTTCTACCAAGGACTATGAGAGGCAACATAAGATGTTCATTCTTCACGGACAACCATGGGGGATATTATTATTGATCACTACTACAGAAAAAACAGAATAGTTGGTGTTCTTGAGGGGATATGGGTCGATGCCATCCATGGCTATGCTGAGTCGTAGACTTCGTACTTCATCGTTGAATTTTTCGGGCCATTTATCCTCTATATGCTTCATGGCTATTGAATATGTTGGGATTCGAATAACTCAAAACTCACTTCTGTGTGAGGCATGCCATCCCTGAAACATAGCTAATTCTTTGCAAAGAAAGAGCCTTTGAATCCTTGGGATTATAGACATGTGCCTCAATATCTTAAAAGGTGAACCGCGTGATTTACCCTTCTTTTTTTATTTATCATACTTGTCATGCCCACATTTCAGACATATCTCTTTGTCTGCATATTCTCCTCTATATGGAATACAATCATTTGTACATGCATGATATGATATGTACTCAACACGCAACATTTTCAACAATTTCTTTGCCTCTTCGCAACTACCAGGCAAGACATTATCACTTGGAATAACCTTATCTTTGAATAACTTGTAGTTGGTCATGGACAATATTAAATTTACAATGCCAATAATTATTAACGTTCATAAAATTTACCATTTGTAATGTTGATTGTATGACAAGATTTCTCACAATATAAGGGAATTGATGGTCAATTACCTCGAAATTTCAAATAAATATGCATTTGACAAGCCAAACTTTGCTTTCAAGTAGTACAGTAACATCACTGTCCCCAACTAGGTAGACTTTGACTGACCGCTAGGTCCAAAGAGAGGGGTGGTGGAAGAATATTTAAGGCTTTCGAAAAAGGTATTAGCGATATGAGCATCATCCCCTAGCTGATCAGTTCTAGAATGCATCTAACAACATTGTCTCCATGGCTTTTGAAGAACTGCTATTTCTGTAGTAATTCTTAATTAGTGAATCTGGACATAGTGGGAAATTAATAGGTGGTTGATTCAACCATTCTTGGTATCGTTCATCTCCGATTTTTTCTCTTAATTCAGCCTTCTCTCGATTTTACATTGGCATGGGGTCCAACGGAAGATGGTAGGTAGGTCACTCATCATCACTAGAATCCTAATAATTTAAAAAAAAAAAATTGAGCTTGATTAGTACAAAATCGAAGATATAAATTAGTAAGCACGTCAATGCATGATTAATTGGTTTGACGTTGAAATAATTACATTATACTAAACAATTATTATTACCATCATTGTCCCAAGATTATGGCTAGACGATGGCATGTTACAATTGGCAAGGTGAAGCGATTGTCCATTTTCATCTACCAACTACGCCTTGCGATATGCTGCTCCTAATAAGAGCTTCCGACGTTTTGGAACTATTTGAATATTTTGTGCATCTGAACTTCATTCTGAATCTGCATGAACCTGCAAATTTGTATACATTAATTTTATTCAGCTGATTGACATGGATAAAATAAATAAATTCAATTATATAATGAAAATATAAATAAAATTTGAAGTAATTACATCTGGAGATGGATAGGGAGAACTCCGCGATGGAATTTGAGAAATATTATGGAATGAGCTGGATTTTGAAGAATTGTCCATTTGATATAATTATGAGATTTTCTTCCCGCATTTGATAAAAATCAACAACAAATTTTGGTGTACATACCTAAAATTAATTTCGGTGCCTTAAAGAATGAGTTATTGTTATCGGTGATAATGTATTGTTAACTACACCGATGCGGTTTTATTACTGGACGCACCAGTTTTGTTAGTTAACAAACGCACCGAATCTCGAGAAAAAAAGTCCAACTTTATCTTTTTGAAGTGATGAAAAAAAAAAAAAAAAAAAAAAGAGCGGAAAAAATGATTTTCGGAAATCTAATTTCATAAAAAAATTCTTTAAATAGTAAAATTTATTCATTATTTCATTATTTTTGCAAAAAAATTCAAGGAGGGATTTGCACGAGAGACATACCTGGAGCAAGAGAGCACTGTGGAGCAACAAAATACTTTTGAACAGCAACACTATTCAAAGAATCAAAATTTGAAACATCTAGTGATTCACACGAAAACCCTGTAGTATAGTAAAATTGTTAAATTTTACTGTGCATTTTACTAATAATTTACAATCTCTATTCCTGTTTACATTTAATTAAAATTCAGAAAAAAAGAAAAGAAAAAGAAAACGAAAAAAACTCTTATGACATATAGGGTTTGTATATATATATATATATATATATATATATATATATATATATATATATATATATATATATATATATATATATATAGGTGTTTGACATTTAACCCGCGAGACCACTTGTAGAGTGGGATCCAAATCCCTCTCAGCCCTTGCACGATTTTTTAAAATACAACTTCTGTTAATCGATGCACACTGTTTAAAATAGCGCACCGGTGTGCGAGTTTTGTATAACGCACCGGGCTCGTATTGACAAAAAACACTGTTTGATAAAAAAAAAAATTTATTAATTTACGTTTATGTTAGTCGATGCTTCGGTATTAATATAATGCACTAGGTCTCCTATTGACAAAGAGCACCGTACATTGTTTCTACTCTATTGGCAGTGTGTTTATAAGAACCTATCGCACCGTTTTCGGTGCTTAAGTTGTGAAAGGTGCACTGGGCGTTTAATTTAGATAGACACATTGTTTTCTTGATTTTTTTTTTACCTGAAAATTATGTGATTTATTTATAAAATATATTAATGAATGGTACAGGTTTTATATTGATAAAGAAATGGTTGACAAGAGTTCAAGTAAAAAAAAAAAAACTGATAGCACATCCAGAAAAGAAAAAAAGGCAAGTTCTTCGTAAACTCTTTACAAAAATTATTATTTTTGAACTATATGTAAGTTTAACTAATATGTATTGTTTAGTGTGTATCATGCAGAGCCATACAATGACGAAGCTCGATAAGATTCTTTCTGATCTAAGACTAGAAGAGTGTAAAAGCTTGATGAAAAAATTGCAAAAGGATGAATCGGGTGAATGAAAAAATACTATCGATCCAATACGAGTTTCTTTTTTGAATTTTCATTAATAGTATACTAAAAAATATTAGATAACATATTTCAAACAATCTATTTATTCAGATATGTTTAATGTTCTACAGGGACCAACAACGAAGAAAAAGAATGTTGTTCTAAGAAAAGAAAAAAATAGAACATGCAAATGAAAATTAATTGCTCCTTAGCTCATCTGGGGTGGTGTTGGAGGTTAACGAAAGGGGGGAAACTTTTACAAAACTTCGAGGGATCTAGTGGAACGAATGTATAGATGTTCTTTCCACTTACGATACAAAAATCAATCCAATGATTCCAAGAACCAAATTTTATTTAAACTACAGGAAGAGTTTCCAGAAATTTGGTCAATAAGACATGTCAGACTTTTAATAGCAAAAACGTACAACAACAAAAAATAATGATTGAAAAAGTAATATTCGTTTAAATGTTTTTTCTAGAATTATTTGTATATATTACTATAAAACAGTCATTTATAAATATCACTTTTGTTATATTTAGTTTTCATATAGCGATAGAAAATTTAAATAGGTTATTGTCATGTTAATTTTCAGGAAGATTGTGAAAATATCAAAGGATGAACGAGCTGATATCATAAATATGCTAGTAGGAATGTCCAAAAAAGTGTACAAGGAGATGATCAAAGAAATGGACATAATTGCATGGCACGAGGAGCCATCTCAACAACAACGTGCTTCAAATGTAATATGTAATAATTGAATTTTTTGATTATGTACAATAAATAAATAATTTAGCATTAAATATTATTTTTCAAGTACTTTCTTACAGAAAAGAAAAGAAAATGGAACCCATTCAGCACATAAAATAGGACGACAAGGAAGAAAAGGGTTGATATCTAAGTTTGTGAGTAATTTTTACTTCCTTATAACAACTTAACTAGATTTCATTTTTGTATATTTTAAGTTGTTTTACAGCAATCATCATTGAATGTCTTCAAACAGGTGCTAACATACAAAGAAGAACCATCAGAAGAATTGATTGACATTGGGTTAAACATGAGTTGCCAGTATATGTTGGCATATCATAAATTAATTGTGGAATTTGTAAGTATCTATCTTGTTTTACTTAGCTTCGTCTATAATTAATAGAACAAAAAAATCTTTTATATTAAATATATGATTTTTTATGGGGTATAAAACTTGTAGGAAACAAAGTATGGAACTGCGCCAACAAATGAATTGTTGAAAGATGGCATGAAATTTGGTTTTGAAAGAATGTGTATAGTTCACGAGTCAATTCTTGCTATCGTACATTTCTTTTCGATTTACATTGATGTTTATTATTTAATATTGAAATTTTCATTATTCTCGCCAATGTAGATACACTCATTACACTTTATTTTTATGTTTGTAGATGGAACTCGAAGAAGAAGAAAACAATCAACACAATGAACAAAACATTCCTCCAAATAACCCAAGTAATAGAAATAGCTCGAGCAGTGACAAGAGTTCCATCGAAGAATGATGATCAATATGTTTGGATATCAAAATGAGGCATTGTATTTTTTGAAATATTTTTCTGTGAAATGAAACATTTTGTTTAATGTAATGAACATGATGTCCCAATTGAAAGACAAAGGGATACCAATAATTGTCCCATTCTGTATGACAAAGAGTGTCTTATATATATATATATATATATATATATATATACACACACACATTTTAATTTATTCAATTGCGTTCTCCATTGTCGATGTGAAATGTTACACCACTGATTAAATATATGGATGATTAAATATTATAATGAAGAGATACGAAATCTAATGATATTATATAACAAATTCATCCAAACATAACTTTCAAATGCACTAATAAAATTTTAATCGATATGAATATTGTTATAAGATATGTGTCGACTTTTGATGAATAATGAATTTTTAAAAATCACAATAATTGCACTATTATAGGTCGATGTTTCTAAAAAATAGAAAATGAACACCGATGCAAGTGTATGATACTGCGTACTGGTGTGTTTGTATGATACTACACACTGGTTCATTTATACGACCTATGAGCACCGTACCAAATACCAATACCAATTAGAACGCCCGGTGTGCTTTATCGACGACTACGACTCGGGCAGATATGCGTTGCATGCATCGGTATGGTTTGTCTTTAACGTGTCGGTGCATTTTTATAACTTAGCAGCTCGATGTGTTTTTACACCTTAACGACCTGGTGCATTTTACACCTTAACGACACCGGTGCATGCACATTCTATCGTCCCAGTGCGTATTGTGAAAATTTCAATATGAAATTCTACAGTCGCGGTGATGGATTTATTTCTCCTACTTATTATTTCAATAAGTTATTTACATAAATCTATCAGTAAACTTCGAAATAAATTCCACTGCAACATTCACAATTATATATACAAAGAAGTAAACAATGAAGAACATAAGCATAAGAACCAATCACATGTACACAGTTATTTTTGGACAAATGTCCCCGAAAAAACCTAATGCAGAAAAATCGGTTCAACATATGAGGGTTTTATTAATATTCTTCATCAAATGAATCTTTACAAGGAATACACTAGCAGATAAAATCAGAAAACACCTGAGATAGAATTCTCGGCTCCTCTCGATAATTTCCGGACACCTTGATCAGCTTATGCTTCCCTCTGTGCTTGTCTGAGTGTTTCACTGTGCAGTCCCTGCGTTGGACTGCGTAAGTCTGCGTAGGATCTACATGGGATCATTGCGTTGCAGCCCTGTGCTGCCTCCTGTGACCCATTGCGTCCCTCTGTCCTTGAGTTCCGTCACTGCTGACTCCCTCCTTCTCCTTCTGCTCCTACAACTCTCCCACTAAGATTGAATTCTATTCCTTCATAATTGATCTCCTTTAGGTACTGAGTGTATGTCTGGCTTGTTTTCCAAATGACCCTCAAGCCTTCTTTTATAACCTTCTCGTTGATAAATCAACGACCCATATTAGAATATTAATCAATGGCTAAGATTAAAACTTGACTTGATCTTTGTTTTCAAGAAGATTCACACTCTGACTTATTAATACCGTTTAATTATTTATTTTCCCTAAGTTTAGACTTAGGGCCTCCATTAAAATAATTAATTATTTTAATAAGTCATGAACCGAGTGGAATTTCCACAAACGACTTCTGATTTCTTTGGATTACTGATGTCCAAGCCTCCTTAAAAAGTTTGAGATTTAGAACACTTTCCGATGCTACAAAAATCAACACTCCCTCTTAGCGAGGAAAGTGTTCCAACAATATGGCTGATGCATATTGTTATGCTTTTGAAGCACCCTTTGTGCTGCTGATCTCTGGATGCTACCCCTCATCTGCTGTGTTACTACCTTCTTTACTTCTTCCCGTGAAACTGCCACTATCACTGTTGCATCTGTACTAAAGATCCCTACGAATCCCGATCCTATCCATTCGTACCACTGGAATGGATTCTTGATCATCCCCATATTTTCTCTGAAGTAGACAAACTTGGTCTTCCCCAGAGCCTTTGTGAGAATGTCTGCCACTTGTTCTCCTTTTGGAGTGTATTGAAACTGCACAGCTCCACCTTGTACACAGTCCCTGATGAAGTGACACATGATGTCAATGTGATTTCACCAATCATGAAACACAGGAATTTTAGAGAGCTTGATGCAACTCTGATTATCACATAAGGTACTGGTCGCTTCCATTTTCTCATTTAGTATGTTCACAAGAAATTTCTGAAGCCATATGGCCTCACATGAAGTTGTGCTAGCTGCCATATATTTAGCCTCTGCTGAGCTCAGTGCCACAGACTTATGTTTCCTACTGCACCAGGAAGTCATTCCTAACCCTAGACTGAAAAAATACCCACTAGCACTCTTCCCATCTAATGTACTCCCAGCCCAATCTGCGTTGGTGAACCCACTTAATCTGACATCACTACTACAAGTGTACTTCAATCCAAGCTTGATTGTTCCTTGAAGGTACTTGAGAACATGCTTGGTTGTTTCCCAATGATCCCTCTTAGGTTCTACCATGAACTGACTGAGGTTATTTACAGCATAAAAAATGTTTGGCCTTATGTTTACTAGATAGGTCAACAATCCTATGAGCTGCCTATACAGAGTAGGATCAACCTCATCATCTTCGAACGTATCGATTTTCTTCCAATTGGTGATCAGTGGAGTCGTCATGGGTCTACAATATTTCATCTGAAATCCCTTCAAAATCTCTGTATTATATCTTCCTTGACCAAGAAAGATCTCCCCCTTCTGCTGCCAAACTTCCAACCCCATAAAATATTGCATTAGCCCAAGATCCTTCATGTCAAATTCAAAAGCCAAATTATTCTTACATTTTGTGATGAGCCTCGATGATCCTGTCATAAATAGATCATCTACATATAAAATCAATATCAACGTCTCACTCCCTATCCTTAGATAGTAGAGATGGGGATTTGTGTCACTCTTGACGAGTCTAATATTTTGTAAGTAGATGTCAATTCGACCATACCAAGCCCTAGGAGCTTGCTTTAGTCCATACAAGGATTTATTGAGCTTGCACACATGATTCTTCTAATCATGCGTCTCGAAGCCTTCTAGTTGTTCAATATACACCTCTTCCTCTATCACCTCATTCAGGAATGCAGTCGTGACATCCATCTGGTGAATCTCCCATCCCATCTCCGCAGCAAGGGATATCACGGATCTAATAGAGGTATATATGGCCACTGGGGTGAAGGTTTCTTCATAATATATCCCTTCTTTCTGATCATACCCCTTAGCCACAAACCTGGCTTTAAACTTCTCGATGTTGTCATCTGCAACATATTTGACCTTGTAGATCCACCTTGATCCTACAACTGATCTCCCCTGAGGTCTGGGGACCACTTCCCAGACAACATTCGTCATGATGGAACTGTACTCTTCCACCATTGCATCTACCCACACCTGGTGCTGAGCTACTTCCCGAAAACTAAAAGGTTCCCCAACCTGTGCAACCAAGGCTTAATACCTCTCAGGCTGCTTACGCTGTCTCTTCTCATTTCAAGGGACTTCGACAAAGTCTTATGCATTCCTTAAAATTTATCATAGTTCCCTGCTCATTCTCCCACTGGTAGTGGGTGGATTTACCTGCTCTCCCTCCTGTAGGTCCTCGGGAGAAGTGTCCCTTGGATCATCATGCCTTGGAGAGGCGGCTGGATTTTCTGCTACTGGTTGTTGAGGCTGAACTAGCGGATCCTCCTCAGACTCCGTAGCAGAAGGCAACTTGCGAGATCTTCTAAAGGCCTTCTCCTCCAAGAATTTCACATCCCTTCGCACCACAACTTTCCTGATCTCAGGAATATAGATGTGATATGCCTTTGCATTCTCATTGTATCCTACCAGATACCCCTTTTTTGCACTTCTTCCTCTTCTTACTGGGCACATTACAGTAAGTTATACTGTCGAAGATCCTAAAGTGACTCACTTCAGGCTTGCTGCTAGTGATGATACTTTTTGGTATGATATTTCCTAATGCAGCGTGAGAAATCTTGTTATGAACATAGACGGTTGAGTTACAAGCTTCAACCCACAAAAATTTGGGCATTTCTTGATCATACATCATCGCCCTTGTAGCTTCGACAATAGTCCTGTTTTTCCTTTCTGCCACACCATTATGCTCCATATTATATGGAGCGGTTCACTCCCTTATGATACCTTCCCTTGGGCAGAACCCAGTGAATTCCTTGTCTATGTATTCACCACCATTGTTTGAAAACAATACCTTGATTTGCTTACCTATCAGATTTTCTACCAGAGCTTTGAACTCCTTAAACTGACTGAAGACTTCATCCTTGGTCTTCAAAAAGTAGATCTAGATATTTCTGGAATGGTCATCAATAAAGGTGACAAAATACTCGATACTACTAAGAGCTCTAGTGGACATTATTCCACAGATATCTGAGTGTATAAGGCCCAATACACTCTCAGCCCTATTGTTGCTTCTCTGATAAGCTGCCTTGGCATATTTACCCAATACGCACCCTTTGCAAACATCGTCCTGCTTGGTGCTCATTTCTGGAACTCCTGTGACAATTTTCTTGAGGATTTTTAACGCCTCATGATGCAAATGTCCCATTCTTCTGTCCAATAGTTCATTTAGGTCTGTTTCATCAGCGCTGCCAATCAGTGCCATCTGGGATTTGAGCTATAACTTATAAATTTTGTTGTTCCTTACTCAGATATGTGATTTCTTCTTCCAACTAAGATGTTTCACGTAAACTCTGTTGCCAATAAAGTAAACGTCATAACCTCGGTTTTGAAGTAGATACACTGAGAGAAATTTCATCCCCAACTAGGGCACATGCAACACATTTGTGGCCTAAATCTTATTTGTGGCCTCAGTCTGAAATACTATGGTACCTATTCTAATCGATGTACATTTTGATTTATTACCCATGGTTATTTTAAAATTCATCTTCTCCTCTCGGTAGTCGTAAAAACATTCTCGTACTCCCATCATATGAGCAGAAGCTCCACTATCATTGTACCAGACTTCTAGAGAAGTTGTGCTTGACACACAAGCAAATTATTCTTCATGTCTGGATGCCAGAACATAAACATCATGATCCATCTGTTCTATCATGCTTCTTTCCTTCTCTAGAGAACTGCGTAAACCCCTCCGAGCTACTTCCGCACTATCAGATTTTTGTTCACTTCTCGATTCTCCTTTCCTGTTACTCATCTTTGGCTTTGATACCATGTGAAAATTTCAATATGAAATTCTACAGTTGCAGTGATGGATTTATTTCCCCTACTTATTATTTCAATAAGTTATTTACAGAAATCTATTAGTAAACTTCAAAATAAATACTACTGCAACATTCACAATTATATATGCAGAGAAGTAAACAGTGAAGAACATAAGCATAGGAACCAATCACATGTACACAATTGTTTTTGGACAAATATCCCCGAAAAAACCCAATGCGGGAAAACTAGTTTAGCATATGAGGATTTTATTAATATTCTTTAGAAAATGAATCTTTGCAAGGAATACACTGGCAGATAAAATCTGAAAACACCTAAGACAAAATTCTCGGCTCCTCCCAACAATTTCAGACACCCTGGTCAGCTTCTGCTTCCCACTGTGTCTTTCTGGGTGTTTCACTGTGTAGTCCCTACGTTGGATTGCGTAAGTCTGCGTGGGATCACTACGCTGCAGCCCTATGCTGCCTCCTGTGACCCACTGCGTCTCTCTATCCTTGAGTTCAGTCACTGCTGACACCCTCCTTCTCCTTTTGCTCCCGCAACTCTCCCACTAAGATCAAATTCTATTCCTTCATAATTGATCTCCTTCAGGTATTGAGTGTATGCCCGGCTTGTTTTCCAAATGACCCGCAAGCCTTATTTTATAACCTTCTCGTTGATGAATCAATGGCCCAAATTAGAATATTAATCAAAGGCTAAGATTAAAACTTGACTTGATCTTTGTTTTATACAAGATTCACACTCTGACTTATTAATACCCTTTAATTATTTATTTTCCATAAGTTTGGACTTTGGGTCTTCATTAAAATAATTAATTATTTTAATAAGTCATGAACCGAGTGGAATTTCCACAAAAGATTTCTGGGTTCTTTGGATTACTGATGTCCAAGCCTCCTTACAAAGTTTGAGACTTAGAACACTTTCCGATGCTACAAAAATCAACATGTATTTGTGGGTGACACACACTGGGACGTTGCTAAATGCCTCGGGGCTTACAAATTTTGTTTTCCATCTCGGTGCTTGGTATGTTTACAATACCAGTGTGTACAAGTTAAAACACACTGGTGCATTCACACATGAAGCATGCACCGATAAGAAATACATCCGTAAAAACCTCTGGCCACCCAGTTTTTTATAGTTGTGTTGAAGTTCTGTTAGAAGCTCTGTCAAAACCTCCGTTACCAAAAATAGATGTTGTAGCAAATGTTTTTTTGACAATTTTGGCCAATTTTATAACACTAAAAACCTCCTTTTATAATCTCTGCTAGAGGGTCTTTTCCTTGTAGTGAGAGATCCCATTTTCACTGGAAATTTTTGGATGAAATTACTTTCTTGTCCAGGTACTCAACTAGCTCATAACTCATCTTATCATCCTCAATCCGATGAGAAAACTGAGATAATGAACAAATGTTTGGAAGGATATCTTCATTTCTTTGTATATGATAAACAAACATAATGGTTCTAGCAGTTACCTCTGCTTGAATGGTGGTATAACACTTATTTCAACACTACAGCAAAAATGACCCCATTTATGGCACTTTATGGATATCATCCACCGTCCGTCACATCATCATTAAGAGAAAATTATAAGGTTCAAGCAGTGAAAGATCACATCGAGCATCAACAACAAGTTCTCCAACTCTTAAAGGATAATCTAAATCTGGCACATAATCGAATGAAACAATAGGTAGATCAACATTGCAGCGAGAGAAGTTTTATGTACGCGACTGGGTATTTTTACGGTTACAACCATACAAAAAAGTGTCCCTCGAGCAAGCTAAGAAGTATAATAAATTATCGCCAAAGTACTATGGTTCTTACAAGTTGTTGCAAAATATTGGTACTATGGTATACAAATTGAAGCTTCCTGCATCTTCCCGAGTGCACCCAGTTTTCCATGTTTCATACTTAAAGAAGGTTATGGGTGACAAACTTCCAGTTCAAAAAATATTTCCAGAACTTGATGAGGAAGGAAAAATCATAATGGAACCTGAAGCAGTCATGGAGACAAGAACTCGACAGCTAAAAAATCGATCAATTTCAGAGTATCTCATCAAGTGGAAGAACTTACCCACTGAAGATTCCACATGGGAGGATGAGAATTTTATGCAGAAGCATCCAGAACTACTCAAGCGTTGAGGACGAAAATTTTTTGAAGGAGAGGGGCACATTAGGTCCTTATACTACTAGTATAGTCCCTTATTGTTGTTAATGTAGCCCCCTTATTCTTATTGTTGTACCCCTATAGTCTCCATATTGTTATTATTGTGCCCTTACATTATTATTGTTAGGTCCGCTAGGATTATATTCTCACCTCATGGAATCCTATATATAGAAATAATGTTTTGTCATTTGTATCATCCAATAATTGTTCATTTATGAAATGTAAAGGAGGTTCCCCCCTCTAAGAGGCTAATTTCTAAGGCGTTGATCTATCTTTTCTTCTATTTTGTGAGTTGGTTTCATAATGTTTTCATGTTTCATTACTTAAGAGATATGTGCAGGATGTTGATCATGTGATGGACTGGTCTGTATTCCAAGTGGAACCAGAGGGAGAATTCCAAACAAAACCACAATACATATTGCAGCGGAAACAACTCATGCTCTGGAACCAAGCAATAGAGCAAGTTAAGGTGCAAAGGAAGCATTTTGGGCCTGATGAAGCTACATGGGAGATGATTGATCAGATGTGAGTTTTGTATCCATTATTATTTGTTGGTTCAAGCAAATGAGTTTTGGTGTATATATATATATATATATATATCTTTGTGTGTGTGTGTGTGGTTGTAAATACTGCAATGAGCTCGATTATAAAGCTCCAATAAGTGGCATGTTTGTTTTGTTTATAGTAAGATGTTATTGTGAATACTACATCGATCTATGTTATAAAGCTCCATAGGCAATATGTTTTGTTTTCAGTGGTTCACTAGTCATAGGTGTCATAGAACACTAATGAGGGTGTTTCCCCAAGGGAGAGCAGTTTGTAATAGCCTTGGGTTAAATTTCATGTAATAAAGGTTAATAAAGGCAAAATAAGACCAAGGTTGCGTGACACATATTCCAAGATGAATGTTGGGAAAACACTATAGTGGGCATCAAATTTGGTTTATTAACAACTATGGAAATTGGCAAAGGCAAAGAGGCAATAATTGGCATTTATTTATGATAAATAAAGGAAAGTAGGATAAAAGGAAGGCGAAGAGACATAAATTTGCATGCTAAGGAAATTAGAGGAAAAATCAAGGAAAATGAGGAAAAAGGACACATCAATAATAAAAAGGCATCAGAGAACCATCACACAACTTTAGTCAGTTTTGGCTTCAGAATTTCATTAGAGAGAGAGAGAGAGAGAGAGAGCAAGAGAAATAAAGCAAGGAAGAAAAGGAAGGAAAAGGAGAGCTAGGGAAAGTGAAGGGAAGTAAGGAGAAGGTTGGATAAGTAGCTTTAGCGGGAAAATTTTGCAGGTAACATGTTGCATGTGTGATTTCCTAGTTGAGGTGTGAATGCATGGTACATGCATTTGTTTATTTGGTTCACTTGCTATCATTGACATGAATTTTTCCAAGTTTGACAATGGTTTCAACCTTGCCAGGCCATTTCCTTGATAGCCATGGTGTGATGGGATTCATTTCTTGGTTTAGATTAGTATTGTTAGAAGGCTTTGGAACCAGGTGAGGTGGTCTTAGGAAAATTTCCAAGGGTTGGGGGTAGATATGGTTCTCTCCGGGAAGCCTTCGATTGGTGGATGGAGGCAAGAAAATTCCTTAAGGTATGGTGAAGAAATTATGAGGTGTCCAATACTGATTTGGTTTTGTGATCTTGGTGTTACACAGTAATTTGTCACTGTCCCTACAATCCCCATCTCGCCCATTGGAGGGTCATTTATGTGACCAATAAGCAGTGTCATGTCTTGCAAATACCATCATTACATCCCTTGCCATGAGGACAACATTCCTTCTGTTGACCATTTCCTGAGCAGACCAATAAAAACACATGTTTTTGCCTTGGCGCTGGTAGCCTGTTATGCCCTCGTGCCAATGAGGAAAATTAACACTGAGCCCTCGCCAGTTGGTGCTTTGTCCCAGTTAAGCACCCATGCCAATCTACTTATGGAAAGTTTTTTTTAAAAAGAGATGAAGTTTCGATCACAACAACTTCATGGATGAGTCATAGGGAGTGGTTCGACTGAACAACCACGACCTTCCTCCTTTGGCCTCTTCTTTCCACCTTATGGGGAAACCTCCCTTCCACTATTGTAGGGATCCCAACCTCCTCCTCTCCTCTATAAATATAGCCATCTTCCATTGATGTGTTGGTTGAACATAGGTGGAACATCAGCTGAATGGATGAATAACTGAACTTGTAGGAAGGAAACTATAGCCGGGCAACTATTTAGAGCCAAGCTGAAGATAGAGAGCTTCATCCAGATTCTTGACGGGTTTTGTTGAGACACGCTCCACTGTCAGCTCCGCTGAAGGAAGATCATAGTGTCAGAGCATTTGGTTGTAATATTTCCTTTGTTATTTATAATATAAGTGACTCTGATTATGGCTCCATTCATGTGTTCATTTCTTTATGTAATGCAGTGAATTATATCCTCTCTGACTTATATATGGTTACATGCTTTAGATTTTACGTTGTATGTTGTTGTCTCCTTGCACGTGTACAGGTGTTTGGGCATGTCGAACGAAAGGATTGTGATCTGTCAAGCGAGGGACGGGAAATGTCATCTTTTCTTCAACGACAACTGTGTGGGATTTGAGGTAGGCTACTTATCGCAATATTTGTCTTTTTGTAACTAGGAACCAACGTCATTGCGTGAATTGATTTTTGCTAGACCCGATCTAGGCTAGTAGGGATCGCCTCTGTCCGTAGAGGAGATTTACCTCTTCAACAAACTAGCGACTCCACTGGGGAGTCAGTTGGAGTTAGTCTTTCTTATTTTGGTTGTTTTTGGATTTTCATTGATTTATTTGCTCTTCTGGTTCACCCTTCCTTGGTCTTAGACCCTTGTTTAGCCCCAGAGGATCAGATCTGACCTCTGCTTTTCCGAAATTTTCATCTTTTCATGGTTGGCTTGATTGGCGCGGTTTCTACCCTGACAGTCGCACCCATTGGCGCAAGTTGCCAGTTCATCACCCATGCCATCCCCTGTCTGGCGCATATTACAGCCAGACAGTCGCGCCATTTCCTGTAGGTGCTAGGGTTTTCCCTTGTTCGAGAGTTTTTTTGGTTAGTACTTTTGCTTCTGGGTTATTTTTAGATTTTTCTTGAAGTGGTGAGTCTGGTCTTGGTTGGGAGAAATTCTTTGTTTTTTGATTTTCAGGCATTGGCGCTTGTTGTTAGTTAGAAACCCACGCCAATTGGCCATTGGCGCTAGTTGTCAGTGAGCAAGTCGCGCCAATTGGCGCTAGTTTCACCCACAAAAGTCGTGCCAATTTCAGGGTGTGTGAAAATTGAGTTTTTTTTCCCTAAATCCTTCACCAGTGTGTCTTTCCCTTCTGGTCTTTTCTCTGTATGAGCATAAATTACATTGCTCATTGTTCAGCTGGAATGCCTTCTTTCTGTGATTGCTTGATGTAAAAGGGAATGAATGCCTTGTTTTGATCTCATGCTTTGGAAGTCCTCTTTGTGTTTGACCTCATATGTCTTGTAGCCTTTTGAGGAATTTTGTTACAAAGTGTTTAAAACAACGATTGCATTCTTAGAGTTTGTTTGCATCCCTTTTGCAGTCATTCTTCCATTAAGAAGATTTGCGTTCATTTAGTTTTCGTCTCAAAGTTTTATTTTCGTTAAAATGCGATAGATCACATTGCATTGAAAAGTATTTTTGAGATTTATCATTGAACTTAGATCACATCGTTTAATGATTGAAAGCTAAAAATCGCTTTGAGTGCATTCTCTTTCATTAAAAGCATGCATTAAGTAGATTCTCATTTCATTGAAAAATGCATTGACTGCATTCTTATCATTTGAAAAGAAAAAGGAAATTGTGCATAGATTACAATTGCATAGTTTTCGGAAAAGAGGATTTTGCATAGATTACATTACATTATTCGCATCATTGAATGTTTTAGATTACTTTTGGATAGTGAAAGTCATCTAATTTGGAAAAAAATTGTTTGCAGTGTTGTTCTTTGTTGCATCATTGTTTGAAACTAGATAGCATTCATCGAATTGAAAGATTTCTTTCCTCATATAGCTGCATATAGGAGATTGCCAGATGACATGCGATAGGGCCTTGAAACCGAGACATAATTGAAGATCAACCATAAAATTTATTGAATTAACCTAAGGCAACATTGAAACATTAACATAATATCTAGTAGTCTAAGGTAGAGACGTATTCCGGCGTTTTTAAACCTAGTAGCTGTCGTTCGCCATCTGGCTCTAGACAGCGCTAGTATGGACTTGTGCTTCCCGTACCATCGAGTATATAATGGGAGACCCCACTAGGTTGCAATCCTGTTATCCATAGGAAGCCCAGTCTGCCGCCTTGTAACCGTGATACACCGAACACAACATTCGGGGAGACTACCTGCACGTACGAAAAGTCCTTGGTCATTTCTCTTCTATTTGATCACCAAGGTGTATATTGCAGTTCACGGAAACTTGGTACACCTCTTATCTAGATTACTAGAGCAGTCAGTTTGATCTTTACTGACTCCCTAAATTTGAAAAGATCGTCAAGCGCGTGTCCTTTCACGCTTGTTTCCAAACTGAAAGCGATAGAGTCACCTTTTGCTTGTTTCTCGACTCTTAAAATATGAAACAATAGAGTCTGGTTTTAGTGTTTTAAAATTAACTGCCCACAAAATATTCCTGGTTAAAGTTAGTTTCCTTAGGGTGTTGTTTTGAGTTGTCTCTGATGGAAACTTTTCCGGAGTTCACCAACCAAGGAATCCCCTCCGAAGGGAATCCTGGTCATTTTCCTCCTTTTGGAAATGTCGATGCTCCTTATATGGCAACGTTGTCCCTTCCTGGGTTAACTATTGGGTTGCCTGTTTGGTTGTTTTCAACCTCTGTGGTCCTGAATGTCCCGAATACTGTTCAATCAGTTCCTCCACCTGAACAACATCATGTTGATTCCAAGGTGGACCTCTCCCCTTCTTCGTCTGTTTCTGCGTCCTCCTCTTCTACTTCGCCTGGCGAAAGTCTGGATTCGAGTAACCAGGTGGTTAAGAAGAAGAAGAAGAAGACAAAGAAGAATAAGTTCAATAAGAGAGAGGCTAATTCTGCAGTTGTTGCTTCTAAAACACCTGCTCTCGATGAACCTTCCAACCCTCCGCGAAAATTTAAGTTCCCTTGCATGTTATGCCAGGGAAACCATCTTCTTCGAGACTGCCCTGGCATTCCCAAGGTGCTCGAAGTGTGGTCCAACGGTCGTCCGTCGTTGCCTTTGGCTTCTGGAAGTCAGGTTGGGAGCACGTCTTCAGCTAGTACTGGTAAAGCTCCTAAGAAGCAGGGTAAGCTTGCCAATCCCTGTAGGTTGTGTGAAGGGCACCATGCCATTCACCTTTGTCCATATATGGATGAAGCCAAGAGATTTTTGGACAACTCAACTGATTCTGCACCATGCCTTCCGACTGGTTACAAACAGCTTTCTTTTAGTCCTTCACCAGTTGATTCAACGATCAGTAAAGAGTCACCCTTGGTTGATCCAGCTCCCCTGGAAATTCCAAATCATGAATCCGCCCCTAACCAACCATTGGTCGTGGGATCGGTTGAGATGGCCCCGTCTACGGTGCACCAGGTCTTTTCCGTTGAGAGTGGATCTCACATCCCTCAGGTTCTTCTTGTTTCTTCAGATTCCTCGGACTTAGAGAAAGTTTCTCCTGTCCCTATACCTCAAGAAGTTCCTCCTCAACCTCCCGTGATGGAGGTCCCGGAGGATACCCCTCCCGACTCCGTGATGGAAATCGTGGAGGATGTTCCTTCTTATCCCGTAACACCAGAGGAAGACCATCTCGGTTTGATGGTAGCCCCTCCAAGTAGTTTGGTCGCTTCCTTTGATTGGGGTCGATTCGCCGGATACTGCCTTCCATCTTATGTGCCCTTTGAGATAACAGTACAGACCTTTGATCTGGTCATACCTAGCACCATTATAGATGAAGGTGCGCCTGTTAGTATTTTATCCTCAACTACTTGGCAAGCTTTCGGTTCGCCACCGCTTGTTCCTGTTACGCAGAATCTGTTTGCATTTAACAAAGGAACTAGTCAACCATTAGGGATCCTTCCGAAGTTGCCTGTTAATTTGGGAGGGAAAACTGTCCATATGGACGTGATGGTTGTTCCTGGCCCCTTGGACTTTAATCTACTCCTGGGCTGCGATTATACTTATGCCATGGGAGCGCTTGACTCCTTCCTTTGATGTGTTTTCCGCACCAAGGTCGAATCGTGATCATTGATCAGCTTGCGTTCTTTGGTCTGGATATGGAAGCTAGTCCACCATCATCCCTGTCGGATATTTATTCACTGGTTGTGTTATCCCCGCTGCATGTCAATTATGTGGCTACCTGTCCCATTCCCGTATTCAATGATAGTGTCGTTGTACATTGTGTGCTGGGGGCATTGGGTCCAAACTTCCAAGATGTTTTCCTTCCATCGGACGAGCAACTCTTGGAAGCCATGACTTCTTATTCATCATGATGAAAGGTTTATCGGACTAGGGTTCGTTTTCTTGCGTCAAGCTCCTTAAAAAATGAAACAAGGTTGTTGGATCAGAGTTCATTTTCTTGTGTCAAGCTCCTTAAAAAATGAAACAAGGTTGTCAGAGCATAGTTTGTTTTCTTGTGTCAAGCTCGTTAAAAAATGAAACAAGGTGTCTGGAGCATAGTTCATTTTCTTGAGTCACCATGCTGGGGGCATGCTTACATTTTTAAGCATAGTTTGTTTTCGTTTCAAGCTTGTGTAAAAATGAAACTGGTTTCAAGCATAGTTTATCTTTGTTTCAAGCTTGTGTAAAAATGAAACCTTTCCCATTTTACCTCTCGTGATTGCCATTTTATCAGCCTGTTTTGTCAGATGAGCCTTGGTTTTCTCATTCCATCGTCCCCATATGCTTGGCCGATCATACGCCTTCACTTGATTGTTTCACCCATTCCAGAGGAACCGCTGCAATGAGTGGTCTTGTTAGCCAGCCTCTTGACCTTTATCTTGTTCTGAGTAGTTCCACCATTACTGGAACCAGTTGCTACCCTTAATACCCCTCGTTCCTCCAGGAGGAGTCACCTTTCAGCTCTTTTCTGACTCTCTAAAACTGAAAAGATTGCCGAGACACTTGTCGTTCTGAACTCGTTAAATTGGCTGCGAAACGATATCTACTCAGTATACGTTTACCCCTTTTTCGGGCTGGGATAGATTATTTACGAAAAAGGAATACCCTAGCCTATCGCGACTAGGAGGTTCTCTAAGACATAGTTTTCTACCTTTTCAGATATGTGGGACTATCTACGAAAAGGGACTGTTGGAGTTTTCTTTTCCGCTGTCTTTTCAAACTCTCTAAACATGAAAATATGCCGAGTTCTTCCTTTGTCAGACTCGTTAAAAACTAATGACATCGGACTCCGTCTTAATGACGTTACTTGAGTTCCTCCTTCCTAGGGCTCGATAAATGTACTAGGTTGGATTTTCCCAAAGGACAAACTTATATGAAAAGCATATGGTATCCTCTTCAAGCTTGTGTAAAAATAAAGAGGTACTCGCCAAAAATGGTGGGGGAAAATGGAACCAGTATCACCATCGTGTCGGCAGTATGTCGCTCTTGAACATGGCACTTGTCTGCATTCGTGTCGGGTTGGGGACATCTCATCTCGTTCTCTGCTTGCCTCCGTGGGTTTGGGTAATCTCTTTTGACCACTCATTTTCTCTTTGCCATGTCATCATGACCTCGAAACTTTTGATGTCAAATACTGCCAAATCCAGTGTCGTGCCGCTGATATGTTCAAGAGAAGTTGGCCTCTGCAGTTTTCAACCACCCTTTGATTCTCTACTGATCTTGATTCGCAAACATCATGTTCCTCTGTCTCGCGTCGATGATGTGGGAAGCACTATGGCCCACCTTCTATCAAGGTCACTTCCTGTCGACTTCAACTCATTATCCAGGAAGCTGACCCAGAGACTCCCTTCTGGTACCTTGGAGCCTGCATGCCTCAATGGCAGGTTCTTCGCATTCGACGCAAGGTTTTCATTATTGGCCTTCGATCGGATGATTCTGTGGGTGTTCGATGCCAGTTCACTGTTCACATTCTGTGGATTGTACCTATAGTACCTTGAGGGCCATCCTCATTATTGATGGTTCCTCTCGCGTCTGTTAACAGATTTTATTATTGGCTGGTAATCAGACGATGTTCTTGCATGTTCGACTTCAGCTCACTTATTCACATGCTCGGACTTGTACTCTGTTCGGGTCGAGATGGAGCGCAAGACCCTGGATTTTGTCTGATGAAATCCAGTCTGCGGATTCTTTGTGGATTATCATGATTAGTTACGTGACTTATTTGATTGGATGGCTGCGACCATAGCTGAGTCTACTTGTTGATCCTTCTTTGCTGGATGGCTACGTCCATACCTTGGATCTCAGTTATTGTACACTCTATTATGGATGATTGTGCCCATACCACATATCATGTATCAGAGATATCAGTTGCACTTGTATTTGAGGGTCTTACGACGGCAGTGTTTTCAGTTGGGTGTGTTCTCATAAAGCATTTCACCCCTCCCTCTCTCTCGGACCTCATGCTTTAGGGGGAATCTGCTACACAGTAATTTGTCACTGTCCCTGCAATCCCCATCTCGCCCATTGAAGGGTCATTTATGTGACCAATAAGCAGTGTCATGCCTTGCAAATGCCATCATTGCATCCCTTTCCATGAGGAAAACATTCCTTCTTTTGACCATTTCCTGAGCAGACCAATAAAAACACCTGTTTTTGCCTTGGCGCTGGTAGCCTGTTATGCCCTCGTGCCAATGAGGAAAATTAACACTGAGCCCGCGCCAGTTGGCGCTATGTCCCAGTTAAGCACCTACACCAATCTGCTTATGGAAAGTTAAAAAAAAAAAAGACGAAGTTTCGATCACAACAACTTCGTGGATGAGTCATAGGGAGTGGTTCGACTGAACAACCACGGCCTTCCTCCTTTGGCCTCTTCTTTCCACCTTATGGGGAAACCTCCCAAGGGATAAGGCCTCCCTTCCACTATTGTAGGGATCCCAACCTCCTCCTCTCCTCTATAAATATAGCCATCTTCCATTGATGTGCTGGTTGAACATAGGTGGAACATCAGCTAAATGGCAGAATAGCTGAACTTGTAGGAAGGAAACTATAGTCGGGCAACTATTGAGAGCTGAGCCGAAGATAGAGAGCTTCATCCAGATTCCCGACAGGCTTTGTTGAGACACGCTCCACTGTCAGCTCCGCCGAAGGAAGATCATAACGTCATAGCATTTGGTTGTAATATTTCCTTTGTTATTTATAATATAAGCGACTCTGATTATGGTTCCATTCATGTGTTCATTTCTTTATGTAATGCAATTAATTATATCCTCTCTGACTGATATATGGTTACATGCTTTAGATTTTACGTTGTATGTTGTTGTCTCCTTGCACGTGTACAGGTGTTCAGACGTGTCGAACGGAAGGATCGTGATCTATCAAGCAAGGGACGGGAAACACCATCTTTTCTTCAACGACAACTGTGTGGGATTTGAGGTAGGCTACTTGTCGCAATCTTTATCTTTTTGTAACTAGGAACCAACATCATTGCATGACTTGATTGTTGCTAGACCCGATCTGGGCTAGTAGGGATCGCCTTTGTCCGCAGAGGGGATTTACCTCTTCAACACTTGGGATTGATTTAGGTGAGATCATGGTAGTTTGAGGCTGGAGGTGGTTTAACCTCTGGCTTCCCTTGGTTGTGTATGTCTTGGTTTATCCCATGAGATCCCACATTCATGCTTGGAATATGGCATGGGGGTGATTAGCTGAAAGAAATATTTGGTCGAACCTAATATATTGTCAGGTGGTACGTGGAAGTCCCTTACTTGGTTGGCTTTTGTATATGATAATAAGAGTTATTTTCGTATTGTGATTTTTGAGCACTTGTACTTGTTTTTATGTTGATTTGATGATTTTTTATCATGGTTATTGTTCTGGTTATATGTTGGCTATAAGCATGGTTCTATGATGTCATCTAGCTATGGCTTTGGTTATGCTTTGATAAGTTATCGAATGGTTGATGAATGCATGGACTAACTAGTTTGTTGCAACTACTTGAGAGGGCATTAAACCTTCTTGGTTATTTTCAGATGAAGTTTAGAGATTTATACTTAGATATGCATTCATGACTTATAGCTTATATGCTTACCATATGTTTGACGAAATGTCTAGTGTGTTATAGGCAGTTTAAGTCAATTTTTGGTTGCAAGTTTGAATGTTTATATTTGTTCTCATGTAAATTATGATTATGGAAAGTTATAGGAAATTATGGGCAGTGTTTTGGAGGATGGCCTGAAAAGGTAGAGAAAATATTGGAACTGCATGCTCAAAACATAAGAATTTAGGCCATAATTGCATGGAAGCAGGCTTATGTGTGCAGATGGAGGCCTGTAACTTCACTCTTTCCTTGTTATGTGTGCGGTTGGGGTGTTAGGTTAGTGAAAATGGTGCCCAACTCAGGGATTGACCATCTGGGGTTTGCAATCTTCTGATTGGTCTGTAGTCTCTGAGGGAAGTCAGTAAAGTTGTCGATTTGTCGATACTTCCATAACTGGAACTTTGAGGTTGGGTCATGTCATAGTAGCACTTTGCTTCACATTTACACGGAGGGCTTGTAAAAGTAGGTAAATGTGGGGAGGACGTGTTATAGCCCAAGGATCGAACTTGATTACCAAGTTACAATTTTTCTTTTGGAGATTATACTTGGATGTGTAATTGTCATCTTACATATTCTAGAGAAAGTCTTAATATTTTATACAACCTTAATTAATTCAAATTCGATTCTTTTCCACCATCATTAGTACTTAAGCATGTCTTTATAACCAACTTCATTCCATAATATTCTTGTACATATGAACCTTATCCAAAGTTTACTTTTCAACATACATTCCTATGCTTTCATCCAATCATCTAGATATCCGTATATCTCGCAAAAAAATTGCATCTTGACCCATTGCAACCCTTCATCCATTTTTTCCAGTATGTTTCCATCCGGTCATGATGCTCTTCCCAAGGAAATTCAAAATGATGGTCCTTCCTAGATCATGATTATCCATGTCAGCAAGATGACAACCTCTAACATAATGTTAGATAATATCTAGATGAACAATATGCAAAATGGTCTATCATTATATCCTATATGATCTCTACTAAGCAACTTAATCATGTAAACTCAAAAATATGTTACCATCATATGCTTCTATCCTATGATGCTTATGCAAGACATATGATCTAAGAGCAAAACCATCATTCATGAAGAACCTAGAAATCAATGAGTGTTCTTTTGATAGTAAATATCCTTCACTTATTCCTTCTTTTCCTTCTTCTCAAGTTATCCCATTGCATTGGCTACAGGAGCTTCACTCCTATCCTTTCTCTTATTGTTTTGTTGATTTGGACAGTCCCTCTTGTAGTGTCCAAACTAATTGCACTTGAAGCATTACACCTTGTACATATCTTTCTTCTTGTACTTGCCAAAATTTCCCTTCTTCATCTTCTTAACTCGGGCTAGAAAGTCTTGAGACTGCTCATCTAAACCAATATCATCCTTGACTCTTCTAGTATGCATTGCGCCCATAAATCATCAAATGGAGTTGAATCTTTCTTGGAGTAGATACTTGTTGCAAAATTGTTCCATTATGTTGGAAATTAATTTAGAACACATATGACCACCTATGAATCAGTTATTGGTTCCCCAAGTTCTTGCAAATGGTCTCTTAACTGAGAGAATCTCATGAGGAAGGATGCCATATCCTCGTCCCTCAATTTTTATCCTATATAGTTTGTTTCGCAAAGACATCTTTTGACATGTTGTACTCACAAAGTACAAATTCACTAGTTTGTCATACATTACCTTGGAAGTTTTCAAGTTGTCCACAAATGGAACAAGAGAATCCTTGATTGATTCAGTTACAATCCTTTGTTCCCTTACTTCCCCTTTCTTATACTTCACTAGTTCTTGAGTCATTTCTTTGATAGGTTCGGTAATTTTCCCAGTGACACATTCCATCACTTCTTATTATGTCAGTATCAAGTCAATCCTCTTCTTCCATTCCAGATAGTTTGGTTCCCCGATGAGCTTATTTCTCTCCTTGCAGAAAGAACTTACATGAATTGAAGATTTAACCATTATGAAATAGTATGTTACTTACTTGAATATAAAGATTCCTCTTTTTGATGATATATCCAATTTTCTTGGTGTATTCAATATCCTTCAAGGAGACTTCCTTAAAACAACTTCCAAGATTGATGTATTTCAAGTAGACTTCTTATGAAATCAATGCACTCCTTGAGATCTTTCTCTCAGATCTTCCTTTGACACGAGCTTGATGTAGACTTGATCTTCCTTGAATATGGAAACCATGTATCAATAGGTCTTCTTCTCTGGGCCTTCTTAAGAGTTTCCATTTTCCTTCCCCTTGACAATCAACTTCTTCTAGTGTCATTTCAACAACCTTCCTTGTTCACCTTAGCTCTGATACCATGTTAGAAAATGATAAAGTGACAACTTATTAAACTTGTTTTCTTTAACCTTGATACTGGATTGTGAATCTTAGTTATTTTCTTTGTGTTCCTTTAGTTATATCTTTTCATCAAACAATATAAAGAAATAACAATAATAAAAGAGGACATAGATGTAGGCTCTCAGCCAGGGCAAAACCCTTTTAAGGGGAAAACCCATAAACTCTTATCTTCTTAGAAGTTGCTTCAAATTATATACGAAGACCCAATCCCTAGACCAAGTCCTTCTCCTAGTACCAAGTTATCCCTTCCTCAAGTCCCTTCTTGAATCTGCATTAAACTACTACACGCTTCAACTTAAACTCTCCATCTACAACGCTACTACTCGACCTGCAACTTCGACCCTGCAATTTCGGCCTTATAGCTTATGAAGAAACCCTAACTCAGCCTCCTTTTGGAACCTTCAAAGAGCAAGACAAGGTTAGCAAGGTATAGATAGAGTTTCCTTCCTCCCAACTACAAGATGTTGCACTTTTCCCTACACAAATCAGTCCTACCACTTCAACCTCTTTTTGTAACCCAGAAACCCTATAATTTAACATGTGTGAGAGGGGTAGAGCCTAAAAACCAATAAAATTTGTCTTTCTTCCTTATTCTTGACCTTTACTCTCCTTCTCCAACTTTCCAGCTACAAATCAAACTCTTTCTTGAGATATCGAACTTGTGAGTGAGTGTGTCCCCAAATGAATTCGAATTGTTATTTATATAGCCTTCTCAAGGGGTAGAATTCCATCCTTCAGGCCAACTTTTACTCTTGGAGATTCCAAGACTTTCTAGACTCAAAAATAATTCTTTTTACAATTACAAATTGCTCGGAAGCATATTATAAACGTGATTTTGACTCCATTGACTCATGAAAATAACTCCCAAGACCTAGCAAACTCTAGAAGCATGAAGAACATGATTTTACCTAGAAGACCATAAATAATGAGCACGAAACCCATGCTTAAAAAATATATATATATATATATCTTTCTTATTTTCTTGTTTGTTACATATGATACATATTAAAATGAGTACAACAATTATGAATACTAAAACTAGTTACAATTCTTAATAGTTTCTAGCTTCAAATTTGAGATAACACTTTCATGTGTTTTTTTGTTTATCTTCCACTTACTCTTAAATAAATATTGAAAAAAAGCGTGTAGTGTTTAATTTCCTAATAATGAAAATCTCGCTATGTGATTTTTGGCATAGATATACACATTCATGCAAAGATCTAAATCTCAGTTTGAGTTTGATATATTTCAACATGGATATATTTTTCTCGAATTTACAAGAGATTTTGCAAATAAATTGATCTCCTATTTAGGCGTAGGGGCTTGTTAAAATTTTGGTGGTAGTAACCTTTGGTAAGTTTGTACATTTACATTTTTACCCCTATTTATTTATGTGCATTAATTGTGGTGGGCACAAACTCTCTAACTATTTATCTACACAAATTATGGTGGGCACTAAGTCCAAGGAAGTATGTTTATTTACATGAGTATCAAGAATGTTGGAGGTTTCCTTATTCCTAGTAATTGAATTTAAAACTTCAACTATATAAAGTTCTTATGTATATAAATCAATATCTACATAAATTTTAGGGTTAGTAATGCGAGTAAGAAATCTTTTTACTTAAGTAAATGTGGTAAATTCTCGTAATAATTCATTTTAGGAGTGAATTTCCTTTAATGCATGACATATAAGAGAATGTTTATATGCATATGGTCACTTACATTCATGAATTTCTCCTGTATGTGGAAGAAGGGAAACTTCGGGCTAAGGGTTTTACCCAAATAGTGATCATATGGAACTTGATGCAGAGCCGTGTTGGTAGAACTCATGAGTTTCTAAAAGGTAAAAATGCAAATTTAGTGAATGGCCAATGAGCTCATTGGGGGTCAACAAGAGCTTGAATCCATAGGGGATTGACAAAATCAATTTTAGCCAATGGCTAATAGCTCATTGGGAGTCATTGAAATCTTGAATCAACTGGCGATCAATGAAATATTTTGTGTTGGTAACCTATCAAATTTTGTGGATGGTTGATGAGCTCGTATGGGGTCAACATGGAATTGACTCCATTGTCATCAACAAAATATTTTGGGTTGGTAACCCATTGAATTTAGCAGATGCTGGATGAGTTCATCAAGGGGTCAACGAAAATTTGGGAGGTTGACTCCATTAGTAGTAAAATGTTTTGGGTTAGTAAATTTTGGATTTCATCTAGGGATAAAACCTCAGGGACTTCAGAAGTTGTGCATGTGAGTATTTTATCAACTTAATGATATTGTTGATTAAATGTATTTTAATTATTATATTTATCAATTAATATGATTATATCAACTTAAATATATTAATTTATCAATCAAATATTAGCCTAAATTAAATGTAAGATTATTAATTCTTTGCACCAACAATGAAATACCTTCAAATGATCAATCAATGATATGAACTCTATTTTTGATAAAATTCACGTCATTAGAAAGATCTCAATGAAAATAAGGTGATGACGACCTTAAAACAAAGTTTAAAATTGAATAAAAAAGGTGAGAATTTGATACCCCATACCCTTGATATGGTACATAGGGGATTGGGTATGTTACAAGTGGTATCAGAGCTAACAATCAAGCTAGAAAAGATGAAAATTTGGTACCTCGTATCCTTAATTAGGGATCAAGGGACTGGGTGTGTTACAACACGTGTCTTGTTAACAATTGGAATTGAGCATTACGTTTATTCATCAACAATTCTAAAAACCCTTACAATCCTTCAGATCCACCCGCACACATAGCCAACGGAGTTCGCACATAGCCAGCGAGGTCCGCACATAGCCGGACTAAGGTCTCTGCGCACACAACCAGCAGGAGCCTTTCAAGCACAAACACTTACATAGATTCATTTCAGATCTCAATCATTCATCAAACATACATCGTAACTTATCCAAAACAATTGTCTTATTCGACTTGATCTAAACTTCTATTTATATCTTACCCTGCTCTCATATTAAGGTCCGCAAACTGTGGTTTGAGACTCCTAGATTTACCCTTTAGCCCATTACAACTCATGAAGGGAATTTGACCTACCCCAAAGCCCCTTGACTGTGCATTGCTTAACACGCACGACTCAAAACTACAAAAATTACTATTAATTACCCCAAAAATGCAGTCCTAAGGGACCCTACTCCAACAAGAGACCATATATGTAATGCTCATATATGAGCATTGATGGTAGATGAGACTTGGTGTCGACATTAATAGTAGGTAAACGATTCACAATTTCAATGAAATGCTCTCACTTGTATACTCATCACATGTGAAAGAAGTAAAATAAATTATTATCCTTTTCTTTTTGGCATGTGGGATGGATCATCCTTTAGGGTTCACTAGTCTCGTGCATCAATGGTTCCAAAGTTTTAGAAGCTTGATTAAAGCTACCAAAAAAATTTCAAGGCTATGCCATCAACTTCTTTATATATGTTGCATGATCCTTTGCATTGTACCATATCTTTACACTACAAAACCATTTCCCTCGGCATTTAATAACATTTAATAACTCTACTAAGCATCCCTTCCTTCATCATCTCCTCACTATAGATTCTCTTTTCATTCTTCCCATATGTCCTCACTATAATTTCTCCTTTCACCTAATAGTATTCTTCAATCTCAATGTTCCATGCCAATTGTCATCATTAGGCCCCATACCACCTTCCATTCCTAGTCGCCCTCAATATTTCCCTTCATCCTATAAACATACAAAGACAACAAAATGAAAAAAAATGGTTTTATTTTTATAGTAAGGAAAAATAAAGAACTGGAATGATCTCTAGTGACAAGGTTAGTGTTATCTTTAACTTACACAGGTAAAAACTCCACCATTCCACTCATTTTCCAACATCGATGATATCGCTATAACATTATCTGCCATTCTCAAGAAAGGTATATCATAATTATGTTTCCATTTATGATCATGCTAAATGATTATTATGTTTAAGCCCCTAACTTTTTCACCTTCTAGTTTGCTCCTATGTTCATCACTCCATACTATTTTTGATGGAATTTTATGGCTTCGTACATTACTTAACAACCCATAACTTTAAGGGCACCCAGTATCAAGCATTCAAGGCACTATTCTCTTTTGTGTGACTGGTCTTGATTGTTCCATTTGCATGGAACATGGTCAATTTGAGAAATAAAATTCATCGAATCTAAAATGGTTGATGTCTTAATGTAATAACTTGACACCCTTTGTACATTGTTGAGAGTATGAGGTACTTCGAAAAACAAAACTTTCCGCTTAGTTGAAATCTAGTAATTCCCCATTTTAAAATTTTATTTCTAATGGCACATTTAATGAGGAAGTCGACTTCATCCATTAGTCAATAAAGATAATTATTCCATTGGTTATCCATCAACTGTCTACATGGATATATTTTCTATCAATTTCTCATTAACTATATACATGGATTGACTAGTCCATCGATTGCTCATCAACCATACACACAAATTTACTATATGTCGGATGCACGTCGACTACATAAATGAATTATATGTCCATCGATGATATAAAAGACCAACAAAGTAGGTAGGTTGACGATGTAATTAACCCATTTCACGATCAGATCCGATTAACCAAGGTGATGTGTTCCTTTATATTATATCTCTAATTCTAGTCTACATCAAGCTATTACCATTATGTCTTTGTGAGTGATATAAATTCCATATTCCATTTTACCTAGCTCATATATTCATTAATAATAATTTTGTTACCATAACTGATTATTCCCAAAAGGCCTTTGTGGCACTTAATTTCTCTTATACTAATTTGTATACACCTTGCTCACCTAACTAGGACTGATTTTTATCATTTAGGCACCCCAATACCTTATTAAAACTTTGTCATGCATGTATGATGCAAAATATATGTTAATGCACCATACACATGTCCATAACAACATAATAAGAATATAAAACACATGTGATTCATAACTACATGCGCACACACAACATTAAACACATATAAACATGAATATAACACTTAGATTATTATGAAATTCCAATTGGTTGCAAACCTCAAACATTCCACCCAACCATAGACCTCATTGCTCCAATTCTCTTAGCAGTGGATTACCCCTGAGCTGGGGCTATGACTCCATTAGGGCAAGGCTCGCCTAGAGCTAGCTATGGTGACACAACCAATATCAAACATTTACTATGATAGGTACTAACTCCAATAGCCTCCTCAACTGCAATTCCACATCCCCAAACCAACACAACCTTGGGTGATGCACACCCATCTCAACTTATGCAATCCTTTAGGTTGTGCCACTAACCTTCTCAGGGTTCAAACACAGGTCAATTGGGAAGTATTAGAGTATTGCAGCTTTGGGAGTTCTAGCTATTATCACAAGTCTTCTAGGAACCCATCGGGCCTCACATTAGGAAATCTTACATAACTAATTCCCCTTCCACGCTCTACCCTTACCCAAGACGAGCAAGGAGAATTGGCCTATAAACCCATCAAGAAATTCATAATAGTTTACTAGGTCATAGGGCTCAGAGGTTGCCCAAGTTCACTTACCCTCTTGTCTCAACCATAAACTAGGGAATATAGCAAGAATGAAGGTCCAATCAACAAGAGAATGATGTCTAAGATGAATACCATGGAGGGAAAGGCTTAGGAACATGTGCATGTGGTCTTTTCACCAAGTGCCACTCAGGGAAACCAACCCCATCACTTGGGAACCCGGTAGACCATCTGTCAACTTACTTTTGGACTTAGGATAAAAACCAAAATATGACCTAAGCATATATCATGTCTTTTATATTTTGGGTTATATTCATAAAGTGACTTTATGAATATTGTATTATTTTCTTTGCTTAGGAACCATATCATGGTCCCACCCCGCACCTTTCTTACTTGTGGATTCCTTACCTCTCATCTCTCATGTTTGACTTGACCTACAACAATGATGTATTTTATTAACATAGGTGTGATTACATATTACGTTACTATGCTCGCTAGTCTTTTCACACATAGGCTCTTTAGCCTTAATAGGCACCCTAGCCTCAAACACATGTAAACATAGGGACGTAGACCCCAAAATAAACATATATACACGAGATGCAAGGCCAAAACCTCTTGTTTCACCAACCCAATAAAATATGTACAAAAACATGTGAGGGGTCATTTTCGGGTGTTACAATTAACCTTTGGATCAAACCCAAGTCCAATAGCCAATCTTTTTGTTTCTAAGCTACCCATTTGTATCTATATATTTACAACAATAATAATATATAGAGGCATTACATTCTTATTTTTTTAAAGAAACCATATTTCTAAATATTATAATTCTCTAGCTATGACTTTTTCAACCATTGGTAAATCCTATAATGTAAAACAAACTAAATTCCACGTTAGTACCTATTACTTTTCAAGCTTCATTTTATATCAAGTTATACCTCTCATTTAAATAAAATAAAAATTAGCAAGATGGTCATTTAAACTTACTAGTTAATGTTTGAGTAATTCTCATCCTTTCCTATTTCCTAAAACATTTGCTTTTGTGAGAAAATTAGTTCAAGATAATTACATTAAATTTTAAACTTACATCAAAGAAATAACTTTTTCACTTAACTTGGACATAAAATTAATAACTTATATGAAGGGTTTTATAAAATTATTTTTATTAAATTGAAAGTGAAATTTATCCTATTTAATATTATTTTAAAATTATATAATAACAAGTCTTTATATATTTGGTTAATTGAAATTAATATTTTTTAGTTTCTATTAAATTTAATATTTGTATGTTTAAACATATTTAGGCCAATAAATCTTTCTTTTGAATCAATTAACCTTTAATTTTTGTCTATATTTTTAATTTAGGCGTGACATTTGTGCACAAATGACCTCATATTTTAGGCCAACGTTACAAAATTAATGTTATATGCAGATTATGACATTGTGATTCCTCCGGTTAGGTTCCCCAAATCATGTCGTCGTTTCCGCATATAGTGATAATCGTAACAGAAAAGTGAGATCTTACCTTGGATCCCGTATTGTGAAATTGTTCAAAGGCCCCAAGAGAGGAAACGGTTTTACAATTTGTCAAGCTTTAGTGAGCATCGATATGCTAATCATGTTTGTAGCCGCTACTTGCGAGATTGGAACAACTTTGACCTCCATAGATAATATGGGACATATTGGGAAATCTCTTGGTTACACTCACAAAAAAAAAGGTGATTTTTTAAATTTTAACTACTACTTATATTTACGGGTATACTAAATTACTTTAACGACAATCCAACTACCACTTGAGCTCTACTTTTTTTCTCAGTAAGAAAAATACCCTGGTTTATATTAATGTACCAGGAGCAAACAACAAAGTCTTACAACACCTGTATAGCATGATCCTCCACTTCCAAAGAAACTAATAATGTCAAAATGTCATCACAGTACATGCACGAAAAGCACAGTCCGGAATCTTGCCAGTTTTTAACATTGAAACTGTAACTGTAACCCCTGCCCCAAAAAGGCCCAGAAAAAGACAGATAATAGTTCTAATACATAGCTCATACAAAAGGAACAACATTGATATACTGTAGATATATCGACATATATTAAAACTAAAATCTATTGAAACAGACTCCCTGAATCACACAGAACTTAAATGATAGGGATTGTGCCTTCCGCTTGAAGACCTTGTGCATTATATAGCTGGTAGTTCATCTTTCCAGAAGCATCCTTCAGCCCCAGCTTTGACAGATAATCTGCAACAGTATTCTTTTCACGATAAATATGTTGATAAGTAATACCTGTAAAATCAGATTTTAAATTCTCAATTCTGCGAAGCCAATGTGAGAGGGAGCCCAGGTTAATACTTGCATTGTGATTCAGGTGGTCGATCAAGACCTTTGAATCACCCACAATCTAGATGTGTTCTTCACCGAGAAAAGAAGCCCACCACATAAGGCCCCATAAAGCCATTATTTCCGCTTTCATATTTGTCCCAAATCCGCCATTCCAGAACAGTTTATAATGACATCCTGAAGATATACGCAGCCATACTCCACATCCACATATAGACTTATGAGCCGCACCATCAAAATATCCCACTGGATATTGAAACTGAAATGGGACAAGTCTATTTGATAGATCTTTGGGAGGCTTTTCCATTCGATTTATGCTGGCCCAATCCATATATATTTTGTTTACAATGTCTGCCGGATTCATGCATCGACCCTCAAAAATTTTCTTGTTTCTCCCAAACCAGAGATGCCAATGGAATAGGATTGGAATTGGCCACAAACTTTTGCCCCTTTGCATCCACCATTGCAAACATTCCTTCGTGCCATCAAAATGTGGTATCTAAATTTTTATACATTCAATAAGTAGTTGTATGGTCTCTTTTGCAAATGAACAGGAATAAAATAGGTGCTGATTATCTTCTTCATTTGCTCCACATAGGATACAAAAACCAGGCCCTTGCCATCCCTTGCGCTGTAGGTTCCTCCAGGTCAAGTTTTTGTCATTCTTTACCAGCCACAGGAAAATAATCATCTTTACAGGAACATCTACCTTCCATAAGATCCTGAACCAACAGTCTTATACCATTTCCAGCTTTTGTTCTATGAGAGAACTGTACAATTCTTTTACTCTCGGCCCCTTGTCATATTTAGAGCCTGCCCATCTTAGAAGGTCCCCTTCTCGCATTCTGCATATGCCTTGCCTTCTCAGCAAGTTTAAATAAGCATCCCATGCTTCTCCCCAGCTGCCATAGAGACCTAGGTTCTCCTTTTCCTTCCAAATCGGGATATCACCCTTCCACTCGTCAATTAATTGGCTAAGGTGAAAGATCCCTTTCTGATTTAAAAAAAGCTCCAAGCCTTCCGGAAACTGAATATTTTTCCAGATTCCCATCATATTAATGCTCCCCACCACGATTTTGTTTCCGTAGCCAAAACGCCACATCAGATGTTGTTTTAATACCGGCCACAATTTTCCAAATCCCTTCCAAATAGCAAAACAACCACTCCCAAATTTCCATCCCAAGACAAAAAAAATCCTCTAAAGAAGCCCCTCCCAAATATTTTTGATTTATGATATCCTGCCATGATCCTCCGGGATGGAGACTTCTCCACATAGATTTCAGCAAAAGAGAATTGCTAAAATGTCCCAAATCTAATAGCCCCCATCCCCCTCTATCCTTTGGGCATGTTAACTGATCCCACCTTGCCAAATGAATGCCCTTTTTCTTTTCTCTACCCCCCCAAATGAAGTTAGCCATCATTTTTCGGATCTCATACCTGATCTTCTTTGGTATAGTATATAAATGTCCCCAGTAAACATGTAACTGTTGTAGCACAGCCTGTGACAGGATTAATCTTCCACCCTTTGAGAGCCATTTATTATACCACACATTTAACTTCTTTTCATAATTATGAAGTAGCCATCTCTAGTCCTCTGTTGAGTAGCTCATTGCCTTCATACGAAAACCCAAGTATGTAATTCCATCATAAAGCGACACACTATTATAACCAAACAACAAAGCCATCTCTTCCTAATACCTCTCACATCCTCCTGCAAAATAGATACAAGATTTTACTTCACTAATGACCATGCCTGTTGCCTTACAGAAAACTGAGAAAATCTCTTTCAGAGTCACCCACCCATTAAGAATCAGCATACCAAAAATTAAGATATCATCCACGAATAGACTGTGAGTAGGCTTAAGTTGTGGACTGATCTTTATCCCCCTGAATGAGTTCATATTTACAGCCCTGCTAATCCGACGACTCAGTGCATCTATAACCAAGATAAAAAGCAGAGGGGACAGGGCGCATCCTTGTCTAATACCCCTCCCTATCATAAAGAATTTGGTAGCTGAACCATTGATAATAATGGCCATGGATACCCTAGTGACATAGCCCACAATCCACGCCACTGCTCTTGAGCCCAGACCGATCCTGTGAAGCACTAGTCTCAAGAAAATCCAATCCACCCTATCATAAGCTTTATTCAAATCTATCTTCATGACAACAGCATCCATCTTTTTGAGCCCAATTGTATGGATTACCTCTTGTGTCAATCCAACTGCATCATGAATATTCCTATCTTTAAGAAATCCAGATTGTTCCGGAGAAATAAACCTGGATAGATTTCCTTTCAATCTCTGTGCTAAGACTTTGGAGATTATCTTATAAAGTGTATTGCACATAGAAATAGGTCAATAATCATCAAAGCCTAGCTTCCCCGCTCTTTTGGGGATAAGTACAAGGAAGGTAGAATTTACAGCCCCCTGGATCTGCCCTGTAGTCCTCACATCCTCCACCATCTCCGTTAGATCCAGAATGAAATCATTAATAAAATGTAAAAAGAATTCCAAGGTCCAGCCATCTGGACCTGGACTTTTGTCTGCCGAGAATGAGCTTAGGATACCCCTTACCTCTTCACAAGTTACCGGTTCCATGAAACTTCTGTTATTTGCCTCGTTAAACATCATAGGATATTCTGCTATCATTTCCATGTGGTCCTCGGCCAAGATTGTATCTGTTTTTGCAAAAAGAGTTTGAAAATAGTCAACAGCCGCTTTTTTGATCTCAGAGTTCCTGTAGAGAGTTTCACCCCTTTCTTTAATTTCCCATATAGCATTATCCCGCCTTCTACCCGAGGCGAACTTATGGAAGAATTTGGAGTTTTTATCACCCGCCTTTAGCCAAACAACCCTACTTTTTAGTCTCCAATCTGCCTCTTCTTTCAGAAGAATATTCATGTATTCTACCTCCAAATATTTCAGATCCTCCCAGTAGTTGTCATTTTGAATACCATCTACCACCTCAGAGTATATTCTCGCCCTTTCTGCAATAATATGTCTGGCTCTCTGCCTGTGCTCCCTTTTCTTCCTGTGGTTCCATCCTCGGACCTCCTTTTTGAGTCCATTTAAAGTACTTGTGAGATGTTCAGTGGCTAATATACCTGGCCTTCTTAAATGCGCTGCCAAAAACCCCTGCACCAGCCTAATAAAATCTGCATCTTCAAGCCACATTCTGTTGAATTTATAAGGATAACCATACACCTGCTCCTCCAGGTCCCATGCCATAAGCAGAGGTCTATGATCAGAAATCGTTAGGTCTGCAACCTCCACATCCAAGTTCCTGATAGCCATCCTAAAATCCATATTGATCATTACTCTATCAATCCGCTTCCCAATAAAATATGGGCCTTTCCTCCCATTTAACCATGTTGGACAATTTGTAGTCAATGGGATATCAATTAAATCCGAGTTTGTCAGCAATTCTTTATGTCCCTGTCCTGAGGATCTATCCGCCCTTTGTCGCCCCAAATTTCATCAGGAGAAAAAGAGCAATTGTAATCCCCCGCCAGGATGAGGTTTCTCAGCATAAAAAGCCAGTCCTCCAAATGTTGCCAAAAGTTCAGCTTGTTATAATACGGAGCATAGATATTGATAATGTGAATCCGGGGTTTGAAACCCCTACAAAAACCTGTTAATACAATGCCTCCCGGGAAACCATATGCAGTAAGCTCCAAAATACTTGGATTCCACATCACCGCATAGCCACTCGATAATCCGACTGCGTCAGTCGTCACCAGGGACCAATATGGAAACATAGGTCGCAAAAAGGCAGATGCACGGACCGCATCAGACATGGTTTCTTGAGCCAAAAAAATATCAGGCTTAATGTTTAACAAAAAATTCCTAAGGGACAAAAATTTAGCATGCCCCCCCAGACCCCTAATGTTCAGAGAAACCATCTTCATCAAGGCACCACGTCTGCGGGGGAGATTGCTCTAAGAACCCGCCCAATAGCATGTGCCACAGGAACGTCACGAAATTTATCAGCATTTAAACCCGGCTCCAGAAAAAGATTGGATATCTTTTTCTGTTTCCCCCTTCCACGGCGTATGGTGACATTTTTGCGTGATGGAGGGCTAACAAGAACGCGTGGCGGGGGGAAATCTGATTGAACGATTAAAGGAACTAAACCGGCCTCTGGATTTGCAAGAAAAAATTCAAGGTCGGTCCCCACAGAGTTCCTTGGGGAATCCCCCTCCGTAATAAGCACCTCAGACATGTGACCCCCCGCCTGGATTCTCCCCTCATGTTTCCCCGGATCACAAAACCCCCCCTTTCCCAGAATAAGAAGACATGGTTTGGACATTGACCCCCGGGATCCGACTGGAATCACCGGTTGATTCAGAGACAATACTGAGGATGAGTGGTTGGAGTCCCAAACCCCTCCGGCCACAGCATCATCCTGGGTGGCTTGAAACGAGGTTAAAGACCCCCCCAGCCCCATATCAGTTTCGCGAGGCATCCCCTGAATCTCAGATCCCATACCCATCTTGTGCCCATTCCGAAATCCTAAATGCTCATTATCTGACACATTTAAAGCATTGACCCCTTCTAACACATTGCAGTGATCCCTATCATCAATTTTATAAGTGTCCAGAATGAAGATACTAGAAGGGGGGAGAACAAGCTTACCCGTCGACGTTTCGACAGCCGGAGTGATAGGATTGTCAGCATTCGATCGCTCCGAAGAAGACAGATCTTCCTTTGGCCTTCGATCCATCCTTTTCCATGCCGAACAGTCCCTTCTAATATGTCCAGGCTCATGACACTGAAAGCATCGAAAAGGAATATTCCAATAATCGAGTGCCTGTCTATGCACCGTTCCATCCCATTGAAGCTTTATCTTCGACTGCAGGCCTCCAGCGAAAGGGACCTCAACCAGCACCCAGTCTGTTCGCTTATCGAAAGCCTCATGGCTCTTTGGGTCCACATATCTACATGTCCCTAAACAATCCCCAATCGCCTTTAAAGCTTTAAAATTCCAGAAAATCAGGGGTAGTCCATGCAGCCTAACCCACATTACATGATTCACTGGCGCATTTGTAATGGGATGGAAACTGGCGTCCCACTGGTGCATATTCATAAAACTCCTGCCCCGCACCCACGTCCGACCCAGTACTAGACTAACATCTTCTTCCTTCTTCAAAACAAAGCAGAACCACCCCGCCTGAAGCTTACTCACCTCAGGACAATAACCTATAAGGTCTTCCCATCGCTTTAACAAACACTCCATCTTGTTTGTTTTACAGTATCTTTCAAACTGCCACCTTCCTATTACAGCCCTCCGAGACAATGTCACGACCTGCTCCCACAAAACGTCAGTGCCAAAGGTCAGAAGGTGACATTCATCTGATGGTTTGAAGGCCTTAGGTTCCTTCCTTAGCTTATGGTCGAAACTAGACTCCGGAACCTGCGGTAATGTCACAATGGGCTGTTCCGTGACGTAGTTCTTCACAGTGTCCAAAGATCGTGCTAAACCCTCCCCGCATTCCTTCTCGGCCACCTGAGCAGCATGTATGAGAGCCTCGTCGCTGACTGCCGCGTCAAGGTCCAAAATATACTCTGACAACTCCATTGCTTACGTGTCCTACCCCTCTAAGGAGCATTGATCACCAGTATTGTCCACGTCGCACCCACGTCAAAGCCTCCACAATCTTAAAAGTCCATCACTCTTCCCGTTTAATAACTTATAAAATATACCTTCCGATTTCTTACTGAAATTATACGGGCATCAATACACAATACCCACTTCAAAGTGTAGGATAAAAACCTTCATTGCCACATCACCTTGGCAATTACCCCACTGCCCGCACAAGTGCCATTTCAACTGCCCAAGTCACACCTCCCCACCCGCAATAGGACATATATTAAAACACCACTCCTCTGGCCAATGTCCACCTTGACGTGTAAATCATCGAAGTCAGGTAAATGTCCTTTTCCTGACAACCCCAAGATTATTTTAATTGATATACAATCACAAGACGGCTGAAATCATACTTTGAAAGATAGGCCAGTGTGCCGCATTTACTTCATCAAAAAATTGGTGTCAATCGATCACCTTGCCCTCAGCCCACGTAGCCTTTCCTACCTTCTTCGGCATGACCTGATAAGGACAACAAACGGCGATAAACCCAGAACGGTCCCTTCCAACACGTACCAGAGATTACCACGCCACCCACTATCTCCTGAGACATGACTAGAATATTCTCCACCTCGCTCGAAAACAGAATTCAAAAATAGAATTCCGGCATAAACCAGTCGGGAAACCCCTCCTCCGATTCAACGAAACCAAGTCCAGATACCACCTACCAGCGACTACTACAACCAGAGACTGACCCACGTCCAAAGACCTTCAATTCAACCATCGCTCCTCAGGGATATTAATGATGATTACGCTTCATAACATAAAGGATAGACTGCTCATACCACCACCAGAGAATTAGCTACAAGTATTCTACCACCTTTATCAGTCAATATTCTTATATCTCCCCCAAGACTTATGTCTTCGCAAAAAAAACAGCTATGAATTCACAGCTTATCCCATATAACCTTCTTCCATCTATACCACAAGACTCCAGTCCAGGATAATTCTGATGAATTTCATCAACCCCCTTTAACAGAATCCTCTAAAAATCCCCAAACCCAAGAAAAAACTTTCCATCCTCTAAAACCAAAAACCACCTCAAAGACCTCTAGGAAACAGTTCAGGACTTGGATAAAACACCAGATCTTCATAGTTCAAGACCATTCCATCAGCGGCACTCTAGCCAACCCTACAGAAACTGTTCCAAAAATCTTGGAAGAATTATCCCTTCTAGCCTCTAATGACGCTAACGCCACAGGCTGGATCTCAGACCAGAGAAATCTACACATCTTTGTCAATTCAAAGTTGAAAGGAAAACCCGACTACATACCAGGAGGAAGACAATGCCTCTCGGCTGGAAATAGATGACTGGTTTCCCCATCCTAAAACCTGCAAACTCCTCGACGCCCCTAAAGCATCTTGCTCCTTAGTCCCAGTGGGCTTAATGGTTAAGAGTATGTGTTTCCTTCTAAGAAGTTACAGGTTCAAAACCAAAGGGAAGTAGAGTATGTATGCTTCTGTAAATTTAACAGTGAAATCACTATGCAGAGATTCAGCCTCCAGGAAGGTATGATCACATTCTGATCTGATTTTCTTTTTTCTTCCTTTAAAATTGATTTGAGGTACCCAACTTGACTAATAGGTATCTACAAATATGGGATTCCGTCCAGTAGATAATGCTCTAACACATGGATTGGTTTGGATTAGAGTGTTTCCACTGGAGCTCTACTTTATGCACCACTATGAGTCCATCGGCTTTAATTAACGCCGTAGGATTTTTGATGTTGTTGATATACGGTTTAATGTCCTTCGCCGATTTGGAATCGACTATCATTACTGATACCACATGAAAATTGGTCGACAAATACTCCCCTTCAATGGGCCCATTGGTCAGGATCATCCCTGCATCGCCAGTGCGTTGCACGACGAGTCCCTTCTCCGCCCCTGCTTCTTCTCTAAGATCACAGACCATAATTTTTCCATGAGACATAGTGGGATCAAGGATTCTCTCTAGGTAGAGATCTGCGCTCTCATCAATAGTTGATGTTGTTTTCTTGTAAACCTTGTAAAGGGAGGATCCTGTGTAGTTTTTTTTGTTCCCCATAACGACTGGAGCCGAAAACTCTCTGTCGTTGGTGTTGGCGCCTAGAGTGGAAATTGCAAAAGGAGTCGACCCTTTATTACTAGTTGAACACAATACAAAAATACCCTTCTCAATGGCTCTAAGGGCTCTGATCATTATATAATCTTTGTAATTAGGGAGGGGATGATTACTACGGCTTCCAATCGATATGGATATCATGTGCACTTCGTCAGAATCAACCTTTTCCATCCTTGCAAGCAAGTCAGATTCAACACAAGCCTCTGCCCAACAAACCTTGTAGATGGCCAATATGGTTTTGGCTGCGATGCCTCTAGTCATTCCTTGTGCGATGCCAAGAAGGCTCGACTCGAGAACCTCCAACCCAACCATGGTAGGCGAAGTATGCATCCCATGGCCCTCCGTATCTTGAGCAGATATGATATCATTATTTTCATCGATATCATCGTACCGAGCTTCATATCCTTTATGAAAGTAGTGGGCTTGAATGGTTTTGTTGTTACAATGCTTCAATTTCATTCCTTGATTGACTTTCCTTATTTTTCATGAGATTCTGAGCTCTTTTCCACATATGGTTTTCAACTGGGGAAATTATTCTAATCCCTTTTTTTGCAATTTCGTGCTTCGAGTTTAATGTGAGCAACAACCAGTTTAGTGGACTCTTTCCACAACACGATGAAGGTAGTATATCTCTTTAAGGTTGCATTAAGTGCCTTTGAAATTCCCCCTCGCATTCTGGAGTCATGGAATGATTTTTTCTCGGAAAATATTTTGGGATCGGTGTCCATTAATTTCTCATCGAGTGAGAATATTTCTTGGAAACTGTGAAATTTCAGGAAACTGTGAAGGCTGAGGTGGAGGAAATGTTAAAAATAGGCACGTTTCTGCTATTGATCTAGGTTATTTGGATCCAAGTATTCATTAGGTAGAGCCACTGCGGCAAATGAAATAATGTTCTAGATTATAAATTAACGACGTTGTGCACTAAGGGCACAATTTTGGTAAGAAATTTATTTTTCTTAGCAACCAGTCATTTATTTATATTTAAAAATTTGTAATTATGAGAGTGTTTAAATAGTTTTTCTTTTTGAAAATTTCTTAGAAATGATATCAGGGTTTTCTTGCTTCAACTTAGTACTCTTGCTTCGACTAATTATAGTTTTCCGTAACACACGCGTTAAGGTTGTGCAATTTATCAATGTTTGAAATTTGTTTTAATCTATGCCGTTTGTTGTAATCTGGGGCAATAAAGATAGATATGACATGGTGGATAATGAAACTACTTGTAATGCTACAATGCAAGATAGGTCATACTTACACAGTGGGCCCATTTCATCTTTTGATTTTGACTCCCGTAGAGATGATGGCAGATGCACAATAAAGCGTCTTTGCTCACATATGCCACATAATCATTAATCTATTAGTGGGAAGTTATAAACTTCCTATATTTAATAGGATCGTGATTAGCTTTCAAAATTTGTATTAATTTTATATATTTTTAAAAGAATTAATAATTTTGAAATTATATATATATATATATAGGTAAATTAGGCTACTCTATATTAATTTGAAAAGAGAAACATTGCATATGCTACAGGCGGGGTTGGTAAGCTGTGCTTAACAAATCCCAGCCTTAGTTACTCGGTTTTGGGGCTGTCTCCGTGGAGGAAACCAGGCTAGAAAATACTCGAGACAAGAGATTACAAAATGCGCAACAACGCTGATGTATCTAGATATTACAAAATGTGCAAAAGCATAAGTATAGTTTGATATTCCATGGTAGTAGCATGCATGACAAAAACCAAGGAATAACTGAGCAGCTTCGCAGTCCTTAGTCTTCAACTTCATCATTTTTTTTTTTTTTAGATCTAGGACAATTAGTCTTCAACTTCATCATTATTGTCGGGTACTTCCTCCTCTATGGGGCAGGTGTACACCTGCGCAGTCGCTTCCTCTGAATTTGCTACTAGACATGTAGGTTTGGGGACCGATGCGCAGAGGATGGGGGACACTGGATACTTAGTGTCAGGGACGCGCATCCAAGTGCCTTCAGAATCCATAATCCATACATCTGATTCATCTTCCTCATCCTCCTATGCCGGCAGAGGATCAGTCTTGCGAGGTGGGGGGTGCGCCTGGTGCATGATGGTATACTTCCAGGGACCGCATCTACCTCTCTATGCAGCTTGCACATGGGCTTCTTCCTCCTGCTCAAGATTGGGGCTCTATCTAGCATAATTGTCGGAGGAGGAGCCTTCAACAGACTCCAAATGGTTGTTCTTTCCACGTTGGTAATGTCTGGGGAGAGCCCATCTCCGTTCCCGCCGTGGATGGTTCTTTGGCGCAATCTGGGAGCCATTGCCAGCTGAAGCAGAGGAATGGATTCAATGGAAGGATGCGCAACAAGAGGACAGACAATCTCAGAGACTAGAGGAGCAGAAGGGGCATGGCTAAGTTGCACATGCTGGATAGTCGCAGCCCATAGGGGTTTGCGCAGCATAGCTCTAGGAAGAGGGCTGCGCGGCAGACTGGTGGCGTAGGAGGGAAAAAATAGAATCAAAAGGAAAGACTGAAGGAACTTAGTGTGAGTCTCTTTGTGCTGAGGGTCCATCCTTTTATAAGGTCTGGGACACATGCAAGGGGGAAGGTCATGAGTGAACCTCGCACGCAGCTGTGTGCCATATCTAATTTCTTGAGTAGGCTCAAGGGAAGAGTTATGGTTGATTGTCATATCAATCTTGTTAATCATTTATGATGATTGCTGCACATGGGTACCCTAGAGGGGGTAACGTTGTACAAACGTCTCTTCATCATGCCTTGTCCCATTCATCTCGTGCAGAGGGTTAATGGTTTGAGGATCTGCATTGGGTGAGGCCCTGTGCGCTAGACCTTCGTCCTCAAAGGCGTGGGAGAGATGATTGTCATTCGTGCCACTTCTATCACCTGCATCTGGGGAATTTTAAAATAATATATTACTTTGTAAGGATTTTGATTTTTTCCTAATTTATAGTGAATATATGTTTTAAAAAATTAATTATTTAAGACAGATATAATTATAATTTAATAATTTTGAGTTCATTTAATGATTTATTTTCAAATAATTAATTGACTTAATTTGATTTAAGTAACAATTCTATCTATTATATTTTTGTATGGTTTTCTTGTCTAGCCATCAAAGTACACAATAAATTAAAATTTGAAAAATGTAAATAATATTTTTCTTGTAATATTTTGAATTGTTAGCAACTCATTTTTCCTTTTCCACAAGCCCAAAATGCTCAACCTTGCTTAAGGGTTACGAGACACACGAATAAATATCACATTTAGAAAGTTCAATGGTTGTTGTTGTATGTACCAACAACATAACGAACTCACACATTGGCATTATTGATTAAATCAATCATTTCATTAAATGTTGACAGAGCAATGACCAATGTAATTTATAATATTTAACATTACAAAAATAAATATTTCAATATGGATAACTACCTCATATATTTTATGTCATTATTTTTAGTTATTGTTGTTATATTTGTACATGATTTTTAAATAGGTGTAGTGATTTTTTATTCTTAAGCTTTGCAAGAAAATCATTCAAAATGAAAATCTTTAAAAATATTTGATACTTATGTAAATAATATATTTTGTATTAATTACTTCCCATCATAATTTAAGTCTTTGCATAAGGACCAAAACAAAAATAAGAGGTAAATAAGGATGTTGTCGGGTTTGAATCCTAATATCTATGGAGAAAAGTAATAGGGTGAATCATGAGCACAAGCATAATCATCGTAAAGGGAAAAAATCGGAAGCTTTGTGTTCATATATAGTCGACACAGTACGAGACCTGGGATATCATGTTAGAGTGGAGAAGCGAAGGTGAAGGACAAGCCACGAGAGGACCGAGTCACCGAGTCAGCCATGGCTCACGATGTGAGAGTGGGGAGGCGAACCTGAAGGACAAACCATCAAGGTACTCGTATTGTTAGTTTAATGGGGGGCACTAACATTGGTGAAACCTTGCAATTCACATGGAACAACACGGGTTTACTCACATGTTTTTATGGTAGAATATAAATTTTTCTATCGCTTATTATTTTATTTTATTGTCTAAATATTGGAAGGAAAAATGTTTATCATGACATACTCTCTTTTTACAAATTGTAAAAACTATTATTGTATTATTATTATATTTCTAGTAAATCATTAATGAGTTATGTGCTAGAATATTTTGGTTGAATCCTACAAATATTTAATTTGGTTTTTTTTTTTGGGTCATGGATTGTGTTTTTTGATTTACTATTAAATAATTATGAAAATATAAAATCTAGGTAGATGATTTCCAAATGATTCCTATCAATGTTTCCTATTCATAACTGTAAGCTATAAGGTTTTCTATGCTTATGAGTGGAAATTTGTTCACTTACCTTTTAAGTGGCAAATTATTTTGCTGGTAGTGTAAAATATTAGGTGAATACTATACTAGAGAGTTCATACTAATGCTCCATGCATATGTGAGTCCATTAGACGATATAGAATTATAAAAGTTTCCATTGTTGGTAATATAAGAACCATCCTTTGAATAACTTCCACATCTTACATTGTAGGTGACAAGAAGACCCCATTTTTCAGTGCTAAGAAAAGTGTGCATATGACACCATGGTTGTTTGATATGTATAGACAAACTATGAGACTCCATGGAGATGGGGCATTGTATTGTTTTTGAGTTACTTCACAAATGCATTTGTAGATTACTATGGATTATGATACAACTTGTGGCAATTGGTTGTGGTACATTAAGCAAATATCTCTTTAAGCAAACAATGTCATCCAAAACCTACTATTGAAGCATACAACAATAGTAGGATTCTTCTAATTTGTCATCTTTTGGGTCGAGTTCAACTTGATGTAGAGTAATGATACATTGTCTTGATTTACAACAATTATAGATAATTTCCTAAATGAGATAACCACCAATAATAAGGAATACAAATGAAAATAAGAATAAAACATACATTTTGAATGCCACCATATTAGACACTGCAATACAAAATTAATAACCTAAAATGAGGCAAAAGTAATATGTAACTACCGTTTGCTCTTAGTTTTTGTCCATTCTAGAAAATCAATATTTCTTCACAATGGTTTTAAATCTTTCATTGGTAAAATAAGTGTTAAATTATATATCAGCCAACTTTCATCATCTCAATATTTTAATTATTATTTTAATTGTGTATTACCAACTTAACACAAATACACTAAACAACCTAAATCTAACACAACAATCACTGTTTCAAAACAACATACATTTTTTCTAATTCAAAGTTCCATCGACCTCTCTTTATACCTTTTGGGGCAATTGCTAGTTTACTATTTCAATAATTAATATTAATTATTAAATTTAGATTTAAAAAATGAATTATTTTTAATTATGTGAAAGACCTATTGTATTGATGGTTTAATGTCAATTTAAAAATCTAAATAAAGATGGATATAAATAACAAATTTTAATATAAGTTAAAACCTATACAACTTTAATGACAATATTAATTTTAGATTTTTAAAACTAAGTGAAATCTATATTATATTAATTTGAATTTTTACAATTAAGGGAAACCCACATTCTATTATATGCATGCTAAGTTTAAAATAGGAGTTGTCTTTAGCTAGATTTTTTGGAACCTTTTGGGGTTCGCTCTAATTTCTCTAAAATCTTGCAAGAATTTATTGAAATCACAAGCTTGATGGGTAACCCTAATATAATAGAAGTGCCCTAGGTTTTAGGGGTGCTTAATTCATATATACAATAAAAAGACTAGTTTAAATAACACAAATCAAAATGTCACATCAAGTTTTAATTTTTAAGTACCTAAAAGTCCAATAAATTACACTAAAAACAACTTCTTTAAAATATACTGCTTCAATATTTTCTTAATATTTTCATGTTAGTCAAATTCATTTACTTTAATTGTTTTTAATTAAATGTTTGTAAATTTACAAGAAACTGTCAGTGGTTTTTCAAGTGAGATTACATTCTCAATGAATTGTCTTATTTTTTTTTTTTTAAAACCATGGTGAATCGGTAACTCTTTAGAGTAATCTAAGGGAGGTCCCAAGATCAATTCTCGTGACTGCCATATAAAAATTGTCTTATTCTTTTTAATGTGTTATTATATTATATTTTTAAGGTGTATATAGAGTTGACATTGGTAATTGATAATTTATTTATTTTTAATTGATTTGTTTATTTCATATTTTAATTTAAAAGTGGGCAGTTTATTATAAAGGTTAAAATGTTATTATTATTTTTTAATATTTTAATGATGATATTAATATAATTTTAGAAATTTTAATATATAAAATTAATTGATATTAAAATTTTAAATTACGAGAACAATTTATTAATAAAAATTGTAATATATATATTTTCATGTTTAAAATTTGGGTTTTTAAATCTTTTATCGTGATAATTTGGTAATACATATCTTTAAATTTAATAATCAAATCATTGTGTGAAAGTGATTTTTTATCTCACAAACAAAGAAAAAAAAGTGCCATACACTAATTCCATATTCAAATTATTATTTTAATTTAAAAATTGATAGTTTATTATAAAGATTAAAAGTCTTATTATTTATAAATAAACTTTAGAATTTTTAATATATAAAATTAATCTACATTAACATTCTAAATTGTGATAACCATATATATATATATATATATATTTCTTTTTTCATTTTCAAAACTCGGGTAGAATATGTATACATTCATAATTTTTTATTATTTTTAAATCTTTTATTATGATAAATCCTTAATACACATTTTCAAATTTAATAATCAAATCATGGTGTGAAAGAGAGTCTTTTATCTCATAAACAAAGAAAAATGTGTCATACACTAATTGGATACCCAAATTATTATTTTAATTTAAAGTTGCTAGTTTATTATAAAAATTAAAAGTCTTATTATTTATATATTTTAAGTATCTATCTAAGATAAAATTTAGATTTTTTAATATATAAAAATAATTGACATTAAAATTCTAAATTATGATAACAATTTATTTATTAAAAAATTGAAATATATTTCTTGTCATGTTCAAAATTCAAGTAGAATATGTACACATTTATATATATATATTTTTGAAATCTATTATCATGATAAATCAGTAATAGATTTCTTTAAATTTAATTGTCAAATTACGATGTGAAGAGTTTTTTTATCTCACAAATAAAGAAAGAAATGTCATACACCAATTAGATATCTAAACTATGATCTACAATTTTTTTTGGTTTGTCAAGTTGTGTGTTCTTCCAATAGGCTTGAGAAACGATGATCTAGAGGCATCTAAGCCATCAAAAACTATCTAGATTGCATCCGCCTTGATCCTGAATAATAATCATTCATTTCCATTATTTTAACTAAACCTAATTATATAATAGTTTTTATTTGTTAATAAAAAATCCATTATTTTTTCATCCTAGAAAAAAAACTAAACGTAATTAATATTTCTATATTTTTATTTATTTTTAAATAAAGCTGTTTTATTGTGTAATAAAATGATGATAATAGAATATAAACCAGATATACATTTAAAAAAAATAATGTTCTTAAACATACAACTCTCATTAAAAAAAAAATAAAAAAAATAAAAACATCGATTTCCTATAACCAGTCAATTCACGTAAGATCTAAGATGTTTTTTTAATTGTTTTTTAGTGCTCCAATAATCTATGCAACCTAATCGAAAGCGACTACTTTATCTTCTTATCCAATTTTCAAGTAAAGTAGGGATTCCGCAGAATAAAGAAAAAATAACTTAGATAAATTTTATTATAGTTAATTGAGAAATAAATACTAGAGAGCCGGAGGAATTGCCCGGATGGTCAAAATTGGCCGGAATCCGGGCCAAAAAAATTAAAAAAATCTTGCAGAAACAGTGTTTGAATCTTGATTTTGACATTGGAAATGGATTCAGCACCATCAAAAACCTGTAGGACACCCAAAATATTAAACTTTGATGGTTATAACATGGATTTAGAAAAATTCCTGCCGGATTTTCTGAAAATCTTATCGGAATTTTCATGATTTTCAAGGCGATTCCTCTAGCTAATTGAACTACGGCGAAAATAATAAAAATAACATACATATTAAAATTTTAAATTTTCCATAGTCAAAAATAAATTAAATTAACATGTCAAATTTGACCTAACCAGTAACATGATGAGTATCCCGTGAACAGTCTAGGGTTGAGGTTGGTAACTTTGACTAACGTGTTCACCTAAAAAATAAGTCAAGAAACACGCAACTGACCTATGGTGAAAACAGATAAGAACGAACCAGGGTTCCGGGAATTGTGGAAACCGAGTTAAAAGTCAGTGATAAATGTTAACCCAGGTAAAAGTCTGTAATGAATTATTAACCACATCTTCCTCGCCTAACCCGATAATGATAATTATTTTTTTTTGTATTTTTTATATGGATACGGGAAATGATTGATTAATGAAAAGAGCTGTACCATTCAGCTAGTTTCTATGCTACGGCATGATTCAAGCAGTGACATTAATATGTTTTTTTTAAAATATTTATTTCTGGTTGAGGCGAAAGAGGGCAGCAAAACGGCCCGAAAATACTTGGAAAACCCTGAAAGTGACGTGGAAAATTTTCTATCCAGGCATTGGAACAGGAAGACAGGTTCTGTCAAACTGACTCATCGTCACCATAACAGACAATCCATCATCTTTCTTCCTCTATATCTGACATTTTCATTTATCACCATGATTCATGAGGAAGTGGGACTGTATACAGCGATGTGATGCCGTCAGTTAACAGAAATCGGAAGACCAGTGAGGGCGAGGAGAATCCCAAATGACGGAATCGAGGAAGGCCGTCATCTAGGTTATAAGGTAGGCCATATAAATGTAACATTATTTGGTGGGGGAGCCAAAGAAGAAAGGAATAAAACAAAGGGAAGCCCTGGTGAGCGGCCGCGTGTAAGGTTTCAATCCTTCCCGTGCGGAGGAGGGATCGATTCCACGACTTTCAAGGAAGACAGAGAGGGCAGGCGAGAGTGGACGAGGAGGTGGGGGCGATTTTTGAAGCCGCCGAACGTTGGGTGGACGGGTGTAAGTGGTTTTTTTAGGGTTGAGGGTTTTAGGGGGCGAGTGAGTGAGTGAGGTTGTTTGGACTGGAATTGCAATTTCAACTGTAATGGCTTCGGATGATGTAGTGGGAGGGAGCAACACAGTCGCATTCCGCCAAACTCCTCCGCTCTATGCAGAAAGCAAAGAAGCCGCTGTGTCCACGTTTGTGAATCTAGCCGAGGAAGCAAAGTTAGCCAGCGAAGGCGTGAAGGCCCCTGGACATGCTGTTCTTACCGTCTGTAAATCTCTATTTGCTGGTGGCGTAGCAGGTGGAGTGTATGTATCGAAAGCCTTAAAAATTTTTTCATCTTTATTTTTTGATTTTGTTGAAGTTAGTTTTGGACAATATCCTTCCTATCATCGCTGTGCCGCTTTGGGTATATTACATTGCAGAATAGCTGGCTTACAACACTATAGGAAGATCCCTTGCAAGATTCTAGGAAGATCCCTTACAAAATAAAAATTAACTTTCGGTTGCCGCTGAACGTAACCGATACAGTCCATTGTTTTCAGGGACGGTTCATGGCATGTCTAGCAATAGATCTTTTTTCTAAAATATTTTATCGTTGCCCATCTAAAACCCTCAATATTTATAATATAGGCAACATTGCAAAATTAACTTTTGGTTGCCTCCGAAACTAAGCAGTACTGTCCATCTTTCTCAGTGACGGTTCATGGCGTGTCTAGCAATGGACACGTTCTTTGTTGATCTCCCATTTAAAAACTTCAAAAGTAAAATAAAGGTAACATTACAAAATTAGCTTTCGGTTCCCGCTGAAATTAACCAGTACAGTCCATGGCGTCTCTGGCAATACATTTTTTAAGCTGTTTTTGTTGATGTCCCATTGGCGTCTCTGGCAATACATTTTTTAAGTTATGATGATGTCCCATCTAAAACGCTTTTTTGATAAAGGCAACGTTACAATCTAACTTCCCAAACTGATACTCCGGTTGCTATGCCCGGTCACAGTGTGGTGAAGTCATATTACTAGCAAACATGTCAGTTATTCGAGTGTTATTAAACATTTCTACGATTTTCCACAACCTATGATGGGGGGTTAATCTGCAGTATCTGCAGTGTGCATAAGTATGCCTTTTGGCACCAACTTTCAGTATCTTTGCTCTGCCACAACCGGGAATTGAGCTTCGCATTGTCTATGATCCCAAAGGTTGCTCTTTTCAGTGAATCTAGTTGCCACACCCCCTATGCCTCTTTGCATGGTAGGTAAGCCTTTGGTGTGAAACCCTGTCAACCATTGTACTAAGTTCTGGGAAGCTTCTTTGACTCTATTGAGTGGTCAGTGCCCACCATCTATCATGAGGTGGAGCATTGTTTAAAACATGGCCTAACTTAACTGCTGCGGTGTCTCAACTGTTTATCATCAGCTCTGTAGCAGCAGTGTGCCGGCCACCTTTTTGACCCTTCAAACACTGGTTGGGGATATAACAGTACTCACTTTCACCCACCCGGTTATCTGCTCGTTGCTCAGCCATTGTACTAAGATGCTGTCCATGCTTGACATTGCGATCTTAATTTACAAGCAGGCATTGAGTTTTACTTTTGATGCCTTTTTGCAATGTGCTTATGGAGCTGACACCTACAGTGTGGTCGTGCTGTTGGCATTTGATTCAAATATTGGGGTATAATGATTTTCCAATCCTTGGCCAAAAGAGAGGCAGAACATTGGCCCCCTGTTGAAATGCCTACTTAAAAAATCTGCTGTTTGGTATTCATGTGCCAGTACCAAATACCTGATTAGAAATGCCATTGGTATTGGGTCCATAACTTCAATAGTCACCTCGACTAAACTGCAGGCATTTGCAGCTTTATGTTCATAATTTCAGTAGCTACCTTGACTCAACTGTAGGCAGTTGCGGCTCTATTCCGCATTACAATGCTTCTGCACTGTCATTTGCTGGACTGTATACACACAAAAACATTTTTTTATTATCAAACTACTATGTTGGATGCATCACATGATCCATTTTTTGATTATTTTAGCTAAACAGTTGTCAGTGAAGTTTTATCCAGTCTCACATGTAAATTGTTAGCATCCATCTGATCAGATCTTATTCCATTTGCATAGGCTGCCAGTGGTATAGGATGGACGGGCCCAATTGAAGTGTCCATGCATCAGTGATCACTTGCTGGGTCTTTGAAGGGATGTGCAGCATTAGATAATTGCTAACCCTCAACTGTCAGATTATAGAAACTAGAAATGAGTTGACTTCCTTAGTTGTGCTTGATATGTGCAGATAATTGAAGCATATCAATTAGTCTGTTTCAAATCATTGGATTACACATCTGGATGTTGCTTGGCAAGGAGCAAAATGCTTCCATTAGACCCCCAACTTGGTGAACCGTAATTGGGACAAGCAATTTATCTGTTTATTACACTTAAAGAATTACGTCTTTGAAACTGCAGGGCTTTAGTTTTCAGTCAGCTTCTTCTTGTTACAGATAAAGTTATTCTTTCAGATGCCACTCACAATAGACGATAAAGTTATTCTTCCAGGTGCCACTCATATTTGCACCATAGCAAAATTTACCTGGGTGATAGAGCCAATTTTACTCAGCATTTTAATTTATATATCTATTTTTTCTATGTGGTTCACGGTCCCTGGAAATCTGTGACCATCCACGGAAGTATTGCACCAGGCAGATCTACCCAAAATGATCACTTCCTGCCGGCTCAACTATGGAGCTTGACCCCAAGAGTGTCGAGAGAATTGAACCCGTGACCTCTCAATAGCAGAGGTGCTTTAACGACGGGGACTCGACCAAGTGAGCTAACCCTCGGGGCTTGGATTTTAACTTAGATATTAGGGTGGTTTCTGTAAAAACTTATAGTTGGGTATTCAATTCTCATGGAATTTCACATTTGCAACATATGACATTGTATCAACTCTTAAGTCAAATGCAACTGTAACTTGCTTAGTGAATCTGGGCCTTCACTAATAATTATTCAGAGATCTTTGATTTGCTAATTCTCTCTTTACTCATGGCTTGCCCTTGCATACTTCTCTGTTGAATGTGAGCCATCTCCACCTTGGCCAATGTATGGTAAAAACAAACCCTGAACTCTAGATCATATCTGTGCTACTGCTTTTTAATTGTTAATTAGTGGGGAGAGCCTGGTGATTACCATTCCATATATTTAAGAAAAACGATTTTCAATGAAGTATTGCGGCTGAATTGAAGCTGTTGCTATAGTGATGTTCAACCCAACTTGACCCATGTTCATGCAAGCTTTACATTTAGTTAAAAGCTACTGATTGCCATCTTAGTTGTAGTTGTTTTTTACTTCTACATTTGTTCATTTTTATCTGAATATAATGGCTTTAACTATCTAGCCTTTTTCATCAGAAATATTGGAACATGCTGTATCTGGCTGACTCATTCACATTTTTTATTTTCAGGTCTCGTACAGCTGTAGCCCCTTTAGAGCGACTTAAAATTCTACTTCAGGTAGAGTATTTAGTGACTAATGTTAAATCATATGTATTGTGCTACTTTTGAGTCTTGACGTGTCCCTTATTTTTCTCAGTATGGTGGGTTAGTTAAAATTGTAGGAGCATTTCATAAGTCTTTTGACCGCTAAGCACAAGCTTGAACATTTAAACTGAATGATGTGTTGATTAATTTCCAAGGCTCTTATCATACCACAGTAATCCCTCAGTACTGAAATTTGTGCAACATTTAATTAAAAGAATGAAGGGATATCAATATCATGGATGACCAAAGCTTGAAAGTTGACAACCAGCCTGCTGAGTACATCATGTATAGCACCTCAAGGGAAAACCTTTAGCATCTTTGACTAGAATGCAAAAGTACAATGAGTAGAATATCCATAAGCAAAGTAAATTATAGATTGAATTTGCAGTATACACTTATTTGTTTTTTATTTGAAAAAAGCTTTGTATTTGATATTTCATAGAGGAAATCAAAACATACAGTCATAGCCTTTCAGCTTAAAAAGGTACATCACCTATCTTCCACTATCCTAGGAAAGTATTTATTAGTCTTCCCATAGAAGCTGACTGAACATGTCAAATCATCATTACATGATTTGAGAATAATGATCTTCCGGACCTATAGAAATCTCTATCCTATTCAAATCAAATCCAGAACAGAAAACTCTTTTTGAAGATTTAGAAAAAGAAATTTGTTAGTGTATGCTTGTTTGTGTATTGTAGTAATACAGTTATTTCTATTGAATCGATTTTTCGCTGTTTGGAATCTGGATGTAGAAGTTAGCTAAATATACTATAAAATTTCAATATAATCCTTTACAAAACTCTCTCCATGGGTTTATGGTGAATCATGTAGAGGAGAGTGCTTATTAATAGAAAAAAATAAAAAGAGAGGCCTGAAACATATGGAAAGTGCAGATGGAAGTTTTTGTTTTGATACGTTTTTTAAGGATGAATTGAGGTTGGTGTAGGAATTGAGCAGTGTTGACAATATTGCGATATTTTCGGGGAAACGAAATATCGCTGAGAAAATATCGCGATATTTTCTCTCCCCGAAAATATCGCGATATTTTCGAAATATCAGAGCGATATTTCGGAAAATATTGCGCGACGATTGAAAATATCGCCGGGCACTCCTGGGCCGCGGCTAGAAAGGGGAAATTTGTCTTTTTTTTGTCATTTTCGTCTGTGAGGCTTGGAGAAGGGATGGGAAGAGCTTTGTGATGGTTGTCAAAGGAGGGATTGAGGATCAAAGAGCCATTATCACTATCAACTCAAAATTTTTTGTTGATCAAAGATTGAAGAACAGTGAGAGAAACTTCATTTCTTCCATTAATAGGTTTGTTCTTAAAAACCCCTTTGTTAATGATTTTTTTCACAGATTTAGGTTATACTTGCTTGCCTCTTTGCCTACCAAGATTTTGCTTCTTTGTTTTTTTCTATTTGCTATGATTTTCATCCCCATGAGGCAATGCAAGGGTTTTCTCCATATTTGGACAACAAGCTTCATTTTTTCTTTTACTTTCTTATGCACCCTCTTATTGCCATTTTTTGTGTATGCGTGTTTAATGCCAATTATTTGTTTTTTTGGTGCCCTAGGTTTGAAATTTGAATTAGTTCACTGCAAATATGCCAAAATCCTTGGACCCATGTTAGGAGTATGGGGAGCTTGATTGTGGGACAAATCAGACACATCTATCATGCAGATTGTGTGGGACCAAGATGGCAGGAGGGGTTACACGATTGAAATACCATCTGGCTAGACTCCTTGGACATGATGTTATACCTTGTACAGTTTCTAGTGTGGAAATTGGACAGAAAGCTCTTGAAGCAATTGCTGAAAAAAGACAGAAGGATATAGCTGCTAGGGAGAGGGAACTGAATCCTGATCTCAGATAGATAGTTGCTAGTTTTATTTGTTTTGCAGCTTTGCTACATATAACTCATGATGATGAGATACTTTTAAGTTTTATATATGTGATGTTATTTTGTATTGGTTCTCCACATTTTAGTCCTTGATTGGACAATTATCAAGGATCAACAGAATTTGGTATCGACTTTGATATATCATTTTTATTTTATATCCACTACATCATTTATATCAGTGCTTTCTTTATATTAATGTTTCAATGTGTTTATTTCATGTTGTTAGTGCTTTATATGTTTAAAAATCTGAAAAAATGAATATATTATGCATTTTTTATGTTTGCTGATATTTGTCGATATTTTCGCCGATATTGCCGATAAGATGTTTTCTGGACCCTCGTCGATATTTTGCCGATACTAATATTATCAGCACTGGAACTGAGTGAGAAGAAGAAGTCTTTCTGCAAATTTGTTAGCGTCTGACTGTAAGGTGACTAGCTATTTTGGAATGGTTTGCTTCTTTTACTAACTATAGTTGTCCAGGTCAAGGTGCATAGAGTGTGTCAAGCTTGTATAACAACCTCTTCCAATGTGGTTAGCCTTTATGCTCATACATTCAACTTGTAAAGTTGTAATTGACTTAGTGAATTGATGATCTCTACAAAGTCCTTGTTGACATGGTACACAATGTCGAAATTTGTGAATACTTGCCTCGTCTTTAACTAGGTAGTTGATGTACTGATTTGTGGTTGAGGTGAAATTCTTTTACTGTTTACTTTGATACCTTGTAATGAGCATTAGAACTATCTCATGCAATAATTCATGAGAAATTAGGCAACCATGTTGCTATATAGAGGAGATTAATAATTGATAATAGATAAAAGATGCAATACTGTGAAAATTTTCGAGTTGATGTATACAAGCAAATATATAGGAAGGGACATGATTGTAACACGATTTGAAGTTTTGAGGTCCTCCTAGGGATGCTTCATCATTGAAGCATAAGAGGAGATGAGATGAAAAGATTGCCAAAGCTCAAAGCAATACTAACATATTTTAGGTACATCGATCTAATTGAATTTAATTTTTAATGGAATTATCTATTGAAATGACATTAACATAATGCTCTTGTCATTATAACTTCAAGAATTCTATTGAAAATTGGTCATATTATTATTTTGATTACTTAGGACAGTCAATTTTTCAACTAGTTATAAAATAATGTGACTATTAATGTCTTGTCGAGCTAGAATGACTCTCATGGTGGGGATGCCAATAATGTTTAACTTTAAAATGTTTTCAACTTTGTTTGTGTTCAAAATGAGATTTCTGCTGTAAATATAGAGACAACTAGAATATCAAGGTAAGCATAACAAAAAAAAGGATAAAAAATACAAAAAATAGTTTTGGCATGTGCATACCCTAGGGTGGATCGCACATCCAAATGCAGAAAATGGAGGAGGATTTCTCCAAATAAACTTGTGGATTGTATTCTAGTCGAACAATGAGAGCGTAAACTTGGGAAATGGTCAAAAAAAGTCATTAAAAAAAAAAGAAAGAAAAATGAATTTTATTATAAAAGAAATTGACTTATTAAAGCATGGGTTTCATGTGTCAATGGTTTTTAAGTCAAAGCCTCTATTGTAGGCTTCTACGGTTTATGTCAAGTGTCCTTGTCCGTGTCATAATGTAAAAGACCCTTCTTGGGCTTTGTCAATCAAGGAAGAAATAATTTTAATGTAAATTAGGTCGTCTAGGCCTCCACCAAGTCAACCTTGACCTGGACAAGTCAGCGTAATTGAGGGGCAAAATCTACTATATAAAGGCAACAACTCGAACTCATTTGAAGCACATCACCAACAAGTTTGATTCGCAATTGTTGGGGTAGAAAATGGTGCGAAATTCAAGGAAGAGGAGAGAGACCGTAGTGAAGAAGGAGGTCTTTATCAAGCATAAGAAGTTGATTTTTTCTCTCTATCTCACACGTGCCAAGTTGCTAGGTTGTTAGAAGGGCCGAAGTGTAGTACTGTAGCTGGGCCAAAATTCTGGGTTGTTGCTGGGCTGTAGCTGCTGGACAAGAAGAGACTACTCAAGTTGTTTGAGATAATGCCTCATTTATGATGCATACTAAAGTTTAGGGATTGGTTTGGTTTGTTGGAGGATGTTGAGAGATTCTCTCAACCTCTCCCTCCAAGAGTGGAATAAGTTGGATCTCACTCCAACTATATATATTTGATGTATCTTTGTTTATTGAATGTAATATAGAATTCAATTATTGTGTGTTATTCCTGTGCATCTCTGCTCTCATGATTTCTAATATGGTATTAGAGCCACTACTGGCTTAAATCCCTCACGGGATGGCCAGGACGATGTGAGAGCAATGATTGTCAAACCGCTGCTGTAGGAGAGTAAATAGTTCAGTGATTATTTTCTGGGTGAAAGTTTTTTGTGTGTTTGTTATTTAATAGGGTTAAGGAGGATTCAAAATTTAACGTTAATGATCTTTGTTTCTTTGCAAATTACACGAGCTGATTTCTGAACTGTGTTGTTGGAAGTGCCGCTGTGTTTTGCAATGTGGTGTAATGGCGTATGAAGAGGGCAAGTTCTGCCTGCTGTCTGCGGATTTCTCCCGCAGTCTGTTTCATTCGGGTTTCGAATCTCGGTGGAATTCACATTGGGGATTCATGGGTTTTAGTATCACAGAATTGACTAGCATCATCATCAGCACAAGAGAATACGCAACCACTCCACTCGTTAACATAGCTGCCTAGACGATCACGGTGCAGGTGGGCGTTGTTATACGAGATATGCTGGATGAGGCCGCTAAGGCGGGCTTCACATTCCCCACCTCCACCTCGTGGGAGGGAGTGTCGGCGGAGGATAAAACGACGGGTGTGAAGAACAAGATCACCATCACCAACGACAAGGGACATCTGAGCAACAACGAGCTCATGGATGGCATGCCTTTCCTGCGATCCGTGGCTTCAAAGATGAAGGCGATAATCGAAGATTTGTGTATGGAGAGTCTTGAAGTTGTTCTCCCCTGCCGCTACCCAAATCTTCTTACAATTTTTCCGATTACAATGTTGTTTATGGGAATCGAGATTACAATTTTATTATGCAGATCTGAATCGAAATGCGATTTAGACACGAAATCGTAGCATGTAATGAAGGATATCCAGATCTGTTGCTATTTCAACATACAAAAAGAGGAAAGTCAAGCTGGACCTGGATTTGCAGACTCGCGTGAGAGTGACGATGGGGAAATGGAAGTCCATTCGCGTGCGTTGCAATCTGACGGTAAACAGTTTGGCGGCGAATCAAGCTGTTCGGATTCAACAGCAGAGTTGCAGCGTGAAAAGAAAGCGGTAAAAATGAACCAGGGGGGAGTATATGCAATTTAAGTTATATATATATTTAAAAATAATTTTAATCCTTTAAATTTGGGATTGTATATGTGGGGCAAGGATTTGATTAGGTTGGGATTTATTTTGTTTGGTGTGAGTTTTGTTTTATTTATTGTTAATTGGGTGATTGGGTTTGGTTTAAAGGATTGTAAGATGGAGAGTACTGTAATTTAAGTTAGTGGTTCTCAAAGTTCTTCGGCGCCAAGAGAACGCATCATTACTTTTATAATGTTCTTCGTTTGTTAATCTGATGGACTTGTTGTTCCTCGGGGCTTCAAGAACAAAGAACAACAAATATTTGTGTAAAGGTCACTTTGTAGGATTGATCGCTGATCATATTCTGTACCTAGAATATTTTTCTATACGACTGTTGAAATGTATTCTTCGGGGTTATTTCACAGATGGAAATATTTCAATAGGGTAGTTCAGTGTCGAGACTCTTCTTCGGGGGTGTCAAAAATTTTTAATCTTACAAATTCAACATTGCTGGTCAAAAGCAGGTGTATTTTAAATGAGTTGGAAGGTAAGCTCGAAGATGTGAAGAAAAAAAGAGCGGAATCCAGAAGACTGCAGAGTGGGTAGAGTTGCTGATGAAGACCAGTCAGACAAAGATAAATGACAACTTTTGTAATTGTGATTTCAGTATTGTAAGTTTTCTGTAATGTAGGCATTAAGGGGGGGTGTTTGAAATAATGCCTCATTTATGATGCATACTAAAGTTTAGGGATTGGTTTGGTTTGTTGGAGGATGTTGAGAGATTCTCTCAACCTCTCCCTCCAAGAGTGGAATAGGTTGGATCTCACTCCAACTATATATATTTGATGTATCGTTTATTGAATGTAATATAGAATTCAATTATTGTGTGTTATTCCTGTGCATCTCTGCTCTCATGATTTCTAATACAAGTTTGCTGAATCATATTGGAAGGCTGACTTGGTGGAGGAGGAAGGTCTTTTGGTCAAGTTTAAGGTCTTGGTCTATATCAATTTGATTAGTGGAAGAGTTTGATTTGGTTTCCCTTGGAAAGGGGTTTTAGCCTTGGCTGAGTGCCTACATTTAGTGTCATTGATCTTCATGTTTTGATTTGATGATTGCTTGATGAAAATAAGATGAAAGAAGAACATAAAAAAGATAATAAGAATATAAGAATAACACAAGTAATTATCAACATAATAAAATCTTCCCACCTTTTTGATTTTCTAACAAGCCCAACCTTAAAGCTTGAGTTACTAATAAAAGTGACAGGGAACTTATTATATTAAAGCGACCTTTTACTAATATTGAAGCGTGGTGCTAAAAGGGCCCAAGACTAAAAACCTTTTCAGAAAATGAGCCTCCATACAAAATAACTTAATACCTTATGTTACACCTCATTGTATGAGGTTACATATTGTGATTTTCATCACATTAATGGAGATTTGTTGCTAGTATCTTGGAGCATTGGATTGACTTGGGGGATACATCTTCATGCAGTGCCTTCTCTTCTTGACATCAAATTATTTGATGGAGGTCTTTGGTTGGAGGAGTCTCAGTTCTCCTTGGTTGGATTATTGTGCTTATCGGTTTGGCGGTCTTCTCACATGTGCTTGCCTTGTGGACCATCTCTTGGTTGCATCTTTGATGGTTTGGTATATATGTTTATCTTGTATGTGCTACATCTTGTTCACGGATGATGGTTTTAGCCCCCAAAGGGATTGGAGGGTGGTGTTAGGAAATTAATGTTCGATGATGTTGGGAGCTTCTTAGTGACTTTAAATGGTGATGATGTATTATTTGTGTTGCTGTGAGTGGTGTTCTACATTTCCCTCTTGTATTGGATGTGTAGTGGGGGATACATGATAATTTGATGGGTTAGCATTACCATTGTCCCCTTCACTTATGATGTTGATGTGTTGTGGTAATGCACTTTGCCTTGTAGGATTTTCCTAGGTGATATGACTTGATATTGTAACTTTTGTTGGATATCACTTAGGTGGAATGTGTTTGATGATATTAGTACCCTTGTGGATGTACTTTTCATAAGTTTGGGCTAGATGAGAGAGTACTACATATGTCCTTGTTGATCAAGTCTTCTCCTATGGTTTGTTGGAGTATTGATCATGTTATAATCCTTTGGTGGTGTGACTTAGGTTCAAACCAATGCTATTAGAATCATACCATTTATCGAACTGTTAGAGCCCCAAAATGTGAACCGGGAAAAGCGAGAAAAAAACCAGACCATGAAACTAGTCGACCAAAAAATATAAATATACAAATTTTGAAAAAACATATATATTCATGGGCATCCATATGAATTCAAACCATTATACACAAATTTGCAAATTTTCTCATATATATAGCAAGTAGGGGTGCATACAACAAAAAACACACCAAGTGCAATCCATCTCTAAACCAAAAATACATCAACAAAGAGGGGCTCTAGATGGACTCTAGAGTCCAAAAAAATCATGCTACAACAAATACCTACATATAATCAAAATCATTGCTTATATTGGGATCCTTATCATCAATATCACCCTCTAAGCATTTAAATAATATAGAAAAACTTAACATGTGATCTAGGTGGATCCCTAATGGCCCAAAACCCGAAGTCTTCAAATCTCAGCGAAACTAGTGTTAGATTGAAGAGATATTTGCCAAGATTCCAACAACACAAACAACACCTCAATTCGAGTCAAATCAACATGTCAAATCAAGATTTTGATTAAGTGATGGGTACATATTTACTAGGGTTGTGACAATGGAGGTCAACAATCAGTACCACCAACATCGAGGTACATAGAGGGCCTGATGCTCTTGATTGAATGCTAGTTCCATACCCTCATACATGACAGACTCCAATGGAAATGTTGCAATCCCCTAAATCTTGAAATCATGAAAACTGTTAAGTTTGTTGGATTTTGAGTGCGATATAAAACCATACTTTTTCCATATGAAATCCAATGAGGTTGGAGCCACTCTCAAACATCTTGAAACAATTAATGTTAATGTTAAAAATTTAAGTAAAAGATGAAAATGAAAGGTAAAGGAGAATGTCACTAACATTACCATTAATCACATTTATAGGGCCCTATGGTTGAATATTAGGCAGTCCCACTCATAAATTATTGCCTTTTAAAAAAAATTGCATCCAAGGGTTCTTATTCACATTGTACAATGCTGACTGATTTAATACAAAACCAGTCGATTCAATGAAAGAAACTCCTTTGATACGGTTCTGTACATGAATCAACCAGTTTGTGGCATTGGTTTGGATCAATTTTGGCTAAAAAACGGTTGAATTGGTAAGTTTAGTTCGTTTCTTATAACCTTGGTTCAAACCTAGGTGGAGCTTCTAGTTTGTCATTTGTGTTGTTATCATGGTGGTCTTTGTGTAGAAATTATACAAACATATGTATATCAGTGGATTCAATCTAATCAAGCAAATTAAACAAATTGCCAATCACAACAAGTAAAGAAAGAAGCAAATGAAACCACGACACAAATATTTTCTCGTGGAAAGCTTGCTACTCAAAACCCCTCTATCATATATTGTATATTCCACAAGGAATCATGAAACAATTACGATGCACTCTTCTCCCAAGAGTCTCCTACAATCTGCGTATCGTCCCACATTGATCCAGACAAAATCGGGCCAACACTTAGCCAATTCTCAACCTGTCTTTAGCCTGCCTTGCTCATGCAATTCCTGATGAATGCAATCCCTATTCTTTAGGAATTTCATCTTTCCTCAACTGCGCTGAGTATCATGGGCATCCTATGGTGTTTTAACTGCATCTGGGCAGCCTGCTAATATCACAACTAATAGTTAACTTCACTTTAACCTTCGTCTCAACTAGGTCTCCATTGGAATTGACATGCATGCAGCTATTAATAGTAAATCATCAGTTGCATGGTAGATCACTGATTGTGAATTAAATATGGTTTAATTCACTTGATCTCTCACTAGTGCAACAAACAGTTACAACTCGTTCAATTGACATTAACTCACCTAACTGAGTTAATTGATCACTCATGCATTAAACTAATGCACTTAACTGCAACTTGAACTCTAAAACACATAGAATCACTCTGCATGCCTCACCAAATATCCTCAACTCGAAATTCATGAGCTAACTGAGTCTATCACACTTAGTTAACTATTACAAGTGATTATGAGATAAGATTACATTTTATTGTCCAATTTAATTAAGGGATAATTAAATTTGACACATATCCAATTTATTAAATAAATTGAATTTCACACTAATGTATTGCTAGGACCCATCACTACATGACCTGTGGTCCCACACTACTGTAGGTGTTGTCATGTTGCTTCCGGATGCCAATTTCACTGTTTCTTGTTGCAAACTTCAACACTTTGCTAAGGGATACATCTTATTCCCATGACACAACACTAATTGGAGTGCACCCCTTCTCATTGGTACACATGTTCATGTTGATTTAATCAATGGGTGACTATTGTGAGGCTTGATTATGGTTTTATTTGAGCATTAACTTTTGTGTGCACATAGTGAGGTTGATTTAACCATTTAATAGTGAAATCAATCCATTTTATTGCCTTGGAGGTTAATAGCTTGAGTGCTCAACACTTGTCCAAAGTTCATACTGGGAGGGGTTATTTGAAACTTTATTATGGAGTGCCCCTCTCTTGGGCACAATTTTCAAGGCCTTCATGATTATTTTGTAGTTGGAGAGGTTGGCACATTCTTCTAAGGCACACACTCTCTTGTGCATATGATTAGTGAATTTAGTTAATGGTAACTGGGAACCAACATATGGTTATGGCATGAGAATTGATGAATTCTAACAACTTTGGCACTTCACATGGAGGTAATTTATTACTTTTGAGGTAGTTGAGTACATGCCACACTTTTCTATGGTGCACCTCTCCTAGGTGCTTTTTTTAATCTTTATTGCATGGATATTTTAGCTACACTTGTCATTGTTTGACCATCATTGGAGAATGCCCTCATCTTTTTGACTTGTTGTATATATTATTTTATTGGAGGTGGTTATGGAGGGTTATTATTGAGAGGCATGTGGCATACTTGGAGGGCCTCACATGTGGCTTTTGCATGCTCTTGGCAGGCCTTCTTACTATATTTGAAGCATATTCTTGGAGGGCACACTTGTGGGGATACTTCTCGCTACTTACGGAGATATATATTTTTATTATTTCATGTAGTTTTGGTATGGTCAAAACCCTAATTCGTACTTATCTCCTTGGATTTGCCTTGTTGAGATAGCCCACTTCCTATTTTGGGGTTTGACTACTTCATTTCTTGTAGGGTGATCCATCTACTTAACACCTTGCACATTCATCCATGGAGTTGGTTGCCTTAGGATTCATACATGTGGATTGGTTGCATGGATCTTTTGGACCACTTGCTACTTTTGGATGGTTGTTATGGAGCATTCTCCTAGGAGGATTATTTTATTGTTTTGACATTTATGCACCTTGGAGGGTGCACTTTGTAAGCTTTCCTAGTTGGACCCTTGAGTACATCATCTTAGGTAGATAATATAAGATAAATCATAAAAGTATTAAAGTAGGTCAATGGGACTATGATAGGTACAATGGTGTTGGTAGAAAGCGGGAGTGCTAAAGTGGCTCCTATATAAGATACAAAATTAGAAAGAAAACAAGCATAGTTTATCCTAATCTAAATCCCTAGACAACCAACTCCAAAGAATGAAGAGGCACTCCAAGAGAAGGATGTACAAGATGAGTGGCTCATTAGCCTACGACACTAGTTGTAAGAGGTGATCCTGGATCACTAGAGCTCTCTCTCTAAGTTCTAACATTTGAGGTCGAATGGAGAAAATTTAGCATAGATGTTTGACTTGAAGATTGATGGGGTGAGGGGCTCGAGCGCATATTTGTGTGAATGTTTGGAAAAATTACATCAAAGGTTTCAATGTGCGATTGATTTGATTGTTGGAATGAGGTCTGGTCTAGGGGCACCTTTGGGATCTCACTAGGATAGGAACGAAGCCCGATGACCTCACTGATCTAGATTCTATAATCATTTGTATCCATCTATTGCATGGTGCCTTGAGTTGGCAACATCATCAAAAGGGATGTAATTTTTCAAGTGGAAGCCAATCTTTGGAGTCGACGTGGCTGGAGGATGGAAGCATTAAAACAAAGAGCCTCATGCATGTATAAGGCCAAGCATCTCTAGTCAGGGTATCTAAATAATTGACCGTGTTTGTATCTCATGGAAAAGATAGTGGAATTGCCCTCAGATCTCATAATAAATTGGACAACGAAAGATGCAGTGCTCCTAATTCTCTACCTCATGGAGATGGCACAATTAGCATATCCTATTCCAACGATATTCTAGTGGGCACTCTCAATCCGTAATCAATGAGACCTAACTCTAAACTGGACCAGGGGTATTCAAAAAGCATGCATCTAGTGGCGAGATGTATAATGATGTCGATTAGTAAGTACATCTTTTATAATCATCAAGTGCTCAACATAGAAGGCCATCTTTGGGCGTAACTCACCTTGAGGGTTATTCCAAGTGACCCTCACAAAGTGCTTGTATATGTCCTCTCTGATTATCCTATTCAACTCTTGTCGTGTAGATAGAAGGTGGCCAGGTGCATCCAGGGAAAGTATCTGAAAAGGTGGAAGCGATCAATCATAATGCCAATGGATGTTAGAAGATCTGAGACACCAACATACCAACATCGGGAATGAACTAGAGAGTTGATGGATGTAGTGGACTTCGATGAGTAGTAGGTCAAGTACGGGTACTGATCCCGTCCCTTTCCAGTATCGGCTAAGCTCCAAATACAGTGTAAGAGAGAGACGAGGCCAAACACTATCTTGAGCCAAAAGGGATAAGCTCCAAACTCTAAAAGAATGATGGGTCAGGGGACTGATTGCTTACGCTTGATGATGCAACAAAGAAGGGTGATTTGTACTCTCTTTTCTAAAGACCAATCTGACTCTAATAACCGAGGACCCCACACCTCAGAACAATTTAATTATAATTTACATGCATCCATTCTTGGAGGGTGAATTTTATGTGTGGAATTTTTACATGTTGACGTAGTTATCATGCATATTCTTAGTAGTATGCCTTCTCTTGGAGACTATTGAATTAATCTCTTTCCTATTATTGGATGAAGGCGAATTCTCCTTGAGAGGCTTGTGTCCACTTGTGACATGTTCAACCATCGATTGAGGAAGGTTCTAACTACTGCAATTTTATTATTTCTTTAACTTGTTATGGAGTTAATTAGCAAAAAAAATTCTTTATTGTATGGGAGAAGAGACTCATGTTATAAAAAGAAGCTTCCTTTCCATTGTAATGGTTGTTTTATTTTGAGTTTGAGGATCTCTCCCCTTGGACTTCATTTGTACACCACATGCTTGGAGCCTTGTGGAGGATTGGAGGTAAAGTTTCATTTTATGTGGGGCTTCCATTGTGCACTTTTATTTCACACACTGATTTCTTTATTAGGAAATTCTTGTGGCATGTTACAAATGCCTTGTAGTGAACTATGTGTCATTTGGATATAGTCATATGAGGATTTATCCATCTTATTTCTATTGTTGTTATGTTAATCTTGCATCTAATAAACTCAAATTTTGCTAGATTAACATAATGCCATGGTCATAACAATGCTTAAATATGGCTCCTCTAGCCTTTGAAGGTAATTTTCTGCAATATAAATATGCAAGCTAGGGTTGATTTGTGGCATGCATAACAACACCTATAGCCTTACATCTTCATGTGTTTGCCTTGTTTGATCTTATGCTTTTCTTGGCTTCATTTGTCCAAGGTGTGATAAGGTACTTGGTCACGGGGATTACCTTCATCTTTCTTTCTGACATAATTCATTCTTCCTTTATACTACTTCCACTTGTTTCGTTAAGGCTATCTCTTCTTAAATCATCTTCTACCACCAGTCTAGAGCCTTAGCAATCCTACCCTGTAAGGAAGACTGTAAATTTATGTAGATGTTCTATGCTTGATACAACTTTACTTTTATCAACAACAATCACATGAATTTACAAGTAAAATGCAGATAGAACATACCAGTGATCCTTTAGAAGACAAGTTAGAAATAGATAAAGGTGATGGTGCGTTACGACGGTCAACAGGATGTTTCAACCAACAAAGACTTCACGGTCAGCCAACCCAGCATGTGTCACAACAGTGCTCAAAACAATCACACGGTCAACCCCAAAAAAGTCGACGCTGCCCAGAAAATTCAACGCAGGGTAGCAGCACTAAAAGTCAATGCAACTCAACTTTTGGTCAAACTTTGACCTCGATTTCTGTGCCAAAGAGTACGACCTCCTTAGATCGAAGTCTCCTCGAAAATTCAGCCCAATCGGACCATGCGTTGACCAAAGTCAACACTGGTCAAACTTCCCCAGAAACCCTAACCGCAGATTTCTGGCTGCAGTAAATTTCGTCCTTGCTGCTGCGGTAAACTTTGTCCTTATTGCTGCGGTAAACTTCGTCCTTCTTGCTCCTTAGATGCTCGTATAAGAGGAGGAGATGTGTGTTGAGATGAGTGGAAAATGCTCCAACGTTGACCCTATAAATACCAATCATGAGGGGTGTGTGACACATCTGCTGGGGGTAAAAACCTTAAGGCCGACCTGCACTTAAATTTATTATAAATAATAAATTCAAAATAAATGTTCTGCTCATCAGATTAAAATCAATTTTAGATCGATTTTACACCTCTCTCAAAGAGGAATCTTCATCTGAGCATCACAAGATGGAGTTTGGACCTAGTTGTCCAAATTTAACACTCCCTCTCAACTAGGGAGAACTCCATCCACCAGTGCAATCAAACATCGTGCGTCATCTCGTCGTAACTTGCTTTGTTGGCCTCTTTATTTCAGAACGTATGGGGTCGGGCCACAAGACATCATTCTGCCGGGAGCCGTATCTACCGAGAGGTCAAAACTCTATCTGACTCCCGCAAAGACCCTAATCAACCCGGCTGGTCTATCCGACCCGAAAGCTAGGGCAGAGGTCCCAGACCTCACTAAACTTGATCCCAGATCAAGTGGTTGGACCGTGCCATCCTAGATAGAGTACGGCAATCTCTGATGCGTCCATCAGTATTTGCTACTAGTCTCTAGCTTTTCCCACCTCATTGGCCAAATGAGAGGTACTTCCCATGAGCCCTGAACTCAATGGGTAGGATGCATACGGGGCACATATAATGAGAGGTGAACCAACTCAATAATCACAACGGTGGGGTCCAAGCACACCAACAAGGTTTGGCAAGCCTAGCCTTGTGGTTGCTCATAGCTCCGAGAAGCTGTCCCCAAAGCCCCCCAGAGCTCCTCGAGCTCATTGTCCAACAGGACCCACATCATAGGGTCGTTCCACGATACCAAGTCTCTCACGGAAGGTTAGGAACTTGACCTTCCCCAGGGGCTTAGTGAGAATATCCACGACCTGCTCATCAGTTCCTATATGATCGAGCCTTACGGCGCCTCGCTGTACCATATCCCGGATGAAATGGTACCTGATATCAATATGCTTGGATCGGTCGTGGAACACAGGATTCTCGGTCAAGCGAATCCCACTCTGATTATCACAGAGTATCACCGTGGTATCTAGCACATGCTCGAACAACTCACTGAAGAGCTTTCGCAACCAGACTGCTTCACAACAGGCCATACTTGCTGCAATGTATTCGGCCTCAGCGGTGCTCAAAGCCACCGACTTCTGCTTCCTGCTCATCCATGAGATCGAAGCAGAACCAAGATTGAAGCATCATCCCGATGTGCTCTTACGATCCACCACACTGCCAGCCCAATCGGCATCAGTATATCCACGGAGTACCACACTCCCGGCAGTGTATCTCAGCCCATGGTTTATCGTGCCCCGAAGATATCTCAGAAGATTCTTGGCACCAACCCAGTGAAAGTGATGAGGCTCAACCATTTGTTGACTCAAAGTGTTCACTGCAAAACATATATCTGGATGGGTGTTCACTAAGAACATCAGAGCCCCTACGAGTTGATGATACTCAGTAGGATTTGCCAATACGGGCCCAGCAGCGCTGCCACTCAACTTCTTGAAGTTGAGTTCCATTGGTGTTGACACGGACTTGCAATCCACCATACCAAATCTTTCCAAAAGTTTCACAATATATTTTCCTTGAGAAAGGAAAATCTCTCCAGGTCTCTACCAGACCTCCAGGCCTAGGAAGTAGTGCATCAGTCCTAGGTCCTTCATCTCGAACTCAGCAGCGAGCTCCCTCTTACATTGATGAATGAGAGGGTCAGCACCTGTCAGGAAGAGGTTGTCCACATACAGCACTAGAATGAGAGGCTTCCCCTGCACAACCTTGAAGTAAAGGTTCGGATCAGCATTACTTCGAGTGAAGCCCAGCTTCATCAAGTAACTATCCATCCTCTCGTACCAAGCTCTGGGTGCTTGCTTTAACCCATAGAGGGCTTTCTTCAACCTGCAGACATGAGTATCTCGATCCTGAACTTCAAATCCCAGGGGTTGTTCCACATACACCTCTTCCTTTATTGCACCATGTAGAAAAGCGGTCTTGACATCCATTTGATGAAGACTCCATCCTTGCGTAGCAGCAAGGGCTATGATTGATCGAATGGTGGTATATCGTGCCACAGGTGCAAATATGTCATCATAGTCTATTCCTTCCTTTTGAGAGAAGCCACGGGCAACAAATCTTGCCTTGAACTTTTCAGCACTTCCATCAGATCCATGCTTGATCTTGTAGAGCCATTTTGCAGTGACAACTATTCTGTCCTTCGGTCTTGGAACCACATCCCAGACATCATTCTTCATTATGGAATCATATTATTCGTGCATAGCATCCTTCTAGAATTGATGCTTTATGACTTCCTCAAAAGATCTAGGTTCAGATTGTACAGTAGCACTCATGGTAGCCACATACCCTTGGTATCTACACGGCTTCTTACTTTCTCAGAATGTCCCCCTTGAGGCAACATGTCCCTCAACATCTTCGAGAGTGTCCCTGAGCCATGATGGTCTCTTTCTCAATGAAGGATGTGGATTGATTGGGTCCATTGGTCCTTCAGCATCAGGCATTGTCTTATCCTGCAGTTATTCTTGATTTCTAGGCCTTGCTTCATGATTTTCCTCAGATCTCGTAAGATCTACTACTTTTTTCAGGGAAGCATCTTCGTTAAAAGTGACATCATGGCATATCTCTACTTCCCTTTGACCAGGTACATAGACTCTATAGGCCTTAGAAGTTTCGTTGTAGCCCACAAATATTCCTTTCTTCCCAAAAGCATCCAGCTTACTTCTCTTTTCTTTTGGCACATGAAAATAAACAGGACATCCAAAAATTCTAAAATGTGAGACGTCAAGTTTCTTACCAGTGAAAACCTCTTCAGGAGTTTTGGAGTCCAGAGCGGAATGAGGGCATCATTTTTGAATGTATACAACAGTATTCGCAACTTCTCCCCACAAAAACTTTGGTAGACCCTGGTCACATAGCATGGTACGGGCAGCTTCCACAATGGTCCTGTTCTTTCGTTCAACAACGCCATTCTACTTAGGAGTATAGGCAGTAGTGGTCTCCCTCTTAATGCCAGCTTCTCTGCAAAAGTCCTTGAACTCATTTGACTCATATTCAGTGCCATTATCGGTCCTCAAAATCTTGATCTTCTTCCCTGTCATATTTTCCACAAAGGCTTTGAAGGTACGAAACCACATGAAAACCTCATCCTTCTTCTTCAAGAAGTATATCTAGGTTTTGCGGGAGAAGTCATCAGTGAATGTCATATAGTAAGAACATCCTTCCAGGGATGTCACGTGTAGCATACCAGATAGATCAGAATGGACCAGTTGCAAAATATCAGATGCCTTTGTGACACTTGAGGGGAAAGGTCCCCTTGTATGCTTTCCTTCGGCACAACCCTTACATACACCTTCATAATTATTTCCAAATTCTGGCATCCCTGTCACCACCTTCCTTGCTTCAGGAAGGGCCTTGTAATGAAGGTGTCCAAACCTCCGGTGCCATAGTTCAGTTTGTCGGATAGTATCACATGTCATAGCTCCCAGTGGACTTCCTCCAACCTAGTAGAGTGTTCCAACTCTAAAACCAATCACGATAGCTTCCTTGAGATTCTTCTTCCACATGCGCACCTTTCCATCAGTGAATGCCACATTGAAGCCTTTGTCTTCGATGGCTGATATAGACACAAGGTTTTTCTTCAATTTTGGTACATAGAGTACATCCTGCAAATGTAGGACTTGTCCTTGAGACAAGTGGAGGGTCACAGTCCCTGTCCCTTTCACAGGATATGTGGCATTATCTCCAAGGATAATTTCCAGATTAGTATCCTTCTCAACCATGTCAGAAAGTGCTTCCTTGAACCCAGTGATGTGTCTTGAGACACCACTATCTATCAGCCAGACATCCATAGTGTCGGGTGGGGATGCAGCAGAGAGGGCAGATACAAGAATGTATTCATTTCTTTTATCAACAACATTTGACTCCTCATACCTGGAGTTTATAGACCTTTTGAAAGGTTGATTGTTTCCGTCAGAGGAAGCCTTCCTCTTTCCTTTGGACCTGTTGTTTCTTTGATTTCCATTCCTTCGGTTGTTGTTGTTGTCATCACTATCGGGAGAATCCTTCTTGAAAGGACATTCTCTAGCATGATGACCTGGCCTATGACAAGTGAAACACTTGCCCTTCTTTCCTTGGGCCCCTGCTCTTCCTTTGTTCTTTGAACCACTAGAGTTCTTCTTTCTAGAATGAGCAGCGTAGGCAGCATTTCTGTCATTTTCGTATTCCTTCATTCTTGTCTCTTCTTGCATGCATCTTGACAGTAGCTCATCAAAGTTAGGAATTGTATTGTTATTGAGAATGGTAGTGTTGAATACTTGCCATTCATATGGGAGCCCTCCAAGTGCGGTGAGTACCATCTCACGATCAGCTATTGTCTCCCCAATAGCCAGCAGATTGTTCCTGATCTCGGTCAGTTTCAGAGAGTATGTTTGGACAGACTCATCCCTACCTTTCTTCAGATTCTTCAATTGATTCTTGAAGAATAGCACTTGGTTTGCATTGTTTACTTTGAACATTTGTATCAGCTTATCATACATCTCTTTGGATGTGCCTAGCTCAGATATGTAGGCAACCAAACTTTTATGTATGGATTCCCTGATCATTAGCTTTGCTTTGATCTCCCCCTTCTTATACTTGGTTTTGGCAGCAGCAGTAGCAGTGGATGGAGGTTCTTGAATCTTACCCAGTACATAGTCCATGAGATCATGGTCTTCTAATTTGAGATCTAATATCATCTTCCAATCATGGAAGTCATCTCTTCTAGTCAGCTTGTCATCCTCCTTGAAGCCATAACTTGTGGAACCCATTTTTCTCTTTTGGTGATTGCTATAAGTTAGAACTTGTCTTCACCTCAGCTCTAAAACCATGTAAATTTATGTATATGTTCTATGCTTGATGCAACTTTACTTTTATCAACAACAATCACATGAATTTATAAGTAAAATGCAGATAGAACATACTAGTGATCCTTTAGAAGACAAGTCTAATAAAGGTGATGGTGTGTTACGTCGGTCAACAGGATGCTTCAACCAACAAATACTTCACGGTCAGCCAACCCAGCATGTGTCACAACAGTCCTCAAAATAGTCACACGGTCAACTTAGAAGTCAACCTTAGAAAAGTCAACGCTGCCCCAGAAAAGTCAACGCAGGGCAGCAGCACTAAAAGTCAATGCAGCTCAACTTCTGGTCAGCCTTTGACCTCGATTTCTGTGCCAAAGAGTACGGCCTCCTTAGATCGAAGTCTCCTCCAAAATTCAGCTCAATTGGACCATGCGTTGACCAAAGTCAACGTTGGTCAAACTTCCCCAGAAACCCTAACCGCAGATTTCTGGCTGCAGTGAATTTCGTCCTTCTTGCTGCGGTAAACTTCGTCCTTCTTTCCCACGTGTGAGATGAAGCTGCTCCTTAGATGCTCGTATAAGAGGAGGAGATGTGTGTTGAGATGATTGAAAAAATGCTCCAACGTTGACCCTATAAATACCAATCATGAGAGGTGTGTGACACATCTGCTGGGGGTAAAAACCCTAAGCACGACCTGCACTTAAATTTATTATAAATAATAAATTCAAAATAAATTTTCTGCTCATCAGATTAAAATCAATTTTAGATTGATTTTACACCTCTCTGAAAGAGGAATCCAATACAAATATTGGAATCTTCATCTGAGCATCACAAGATGGAGTTTGGACCTAGTTGTCTAAATTTAACAAAGACCCCTTGAGTTCGTGAAGAGCCAACCATAAGTGGGAGGAAGAGCTATTATGATGATAGTGGGTAGCCTTCTTGAGTTGCACAAACTAGTCACTTATGCTTGGGATTGTATCTCATATGGGGGTGCTAGATTTTGTTGTAATACCTTACAAAGTTGTTGTGATTAGTCTAACAAAAATGGTTGTGGTTAGGTATGAAACATTCCCTCCACTAAATTTTTTGTCTTCAAGGAGGAAAAAATCAAATAATAGAGGCCCTTGTTGAAAATGTGGCTAGAATAATTAAAAAGATTAATTTCTGTTCCAAAATAAGTCTAAAATATACAATATAATAAGTTAATAGATTTAAACATATGCAGACCTTTAGAGAAATCCACCTACTGCTAATCCAACCCCATGATCTGCTTACTATTGGCACCCAATATCCCAGAAAACAGTCCTGCGGAACCCTAGCTCCATTCAGCGCACTACTTGACCTATCTCTTTTAAAATATATGGAAAATTTTGCCCCACCTTCATGCATTTAAGTGAGCGTGAGGTATCTTACTAGCCCCAATCACCCCACGAGAGGCGAACATGTCACAAGTGGGATTTGAACCTTGTTGGGAAGGATAACAAATTGTCCTTTTAACTACCCAAGGTAAGTCCAATTGACAATTTTCTTTATTATTATTTGCTATAATTATGTTCTAGCATCTTCATTAATTTCAAAGTGGCTCACTTTTTCTGTTCTACAGGTTCAAAATCCCCTTCACCGCAAATACAATGGTACAATTCAAGGATTACGCTATATATGGAATACTGAAGGACTTCGTGGACTTTTTAAAGGAAATGGTACCAATTGTGCCAGGATAGTACCAAATTCTGCAGTAAAATTTTACAGCTATGAACAGGCTTCAAGGTGCTTGCCATTTTATTTCATACTGTCTTCTTGTTGCAAATTTTTGCGGTGTTGTTTTTCATATTATCAAGAGGATCAATACTCGTGCTCTTTGAAAGTCAAAATATTTGAGTATTTAGAACAACATTGTTAATTGTACCATTATTTGATTTATCTATGGGATCTTTAAAAGCTATAAAGTATTTTACAAGTTTTTCTGAAATAGTTAGATAGACTCCTCTAATTCCTTCAGTTTACTTTTAAATTGTAGCTGGGATTTTTCTGCTATTATTTTAGAAGATAAATTCTTTATTCCTGTGAAATATGAGAAACATAGTAGTAAAAAATGACATTCAGCTGCAAGATTCTGTTTAAATTCATCACTTTGGTTGGGTGATTTAAATGGATGTTTTATACATTTCTACATTTTGAGACCTTGCCAAACTTTGAACCATAATAAAATTTCTGGGTTTTAATATTTGGAAAATGTAAGATGCCATTCTCTAATTCTTTCTTTTTCCTTTCAGATTGAGATTGAGCTTTTTTGTTAACTATTTAGAAGAATATTATATTAAGTTATTTTTTTTCCCATATCAGTGTAGGACAGAGAGGGCCTGATAATTCACCTTGTATATGTTTGATGATGTTTACTGAAGATAGAATACCTCCATGCAGCTTTCTTAGCAAAATTAGATTTTGGCAAGTGTGTTGGTGGCAACAGTTGTATAGCTTCAAATTGAAAGATTAGTTTATTAGTGTCCAACAATTTACCATAAACAGGGACTTCCTGATTCTGAGAAATTCAGCCTAATCACCTGTTGTTCCCAGTTTGGCAATATTATAAATGATTAGTAGCCAGGGTGAGTTCAATACTTTGTAAGTGTCGGCATGCACAAGACAAACTAACAAGGCTTAGTCCCTAAATAGTAGCGGGCTTAATTCAAATATGTATTATATTTATAATTTACGCTATTCACTTTATCTTTTATGTTTTTTTGATCTATCCTAAATAATTCTTAGGTAATGTGGTCAAACCTGGTCATTGACCTAATCTGGATATTTTATTGTAAGCCTATTAGACTTTGTTAAAGATGATACACTTTCCATCAATTTTATACATGTTTAAAAACAAGTTGATGTGGTCAAACCTGGTCATTGACCTAATATGTATGTTTTATTGTAAACCTATTAGACTTCGTTAAAGATAATACACGCTTCACCAATTTTATACATGTTTAAAAAAGTAATACAATATAGAGTGTACATATGTGTACATTGCATACTTGGTATGAAGTATTCCTTCTTGTATGTGAGTGATTTTTGCATTGTTGTTTTGTGCTCATATCAATTGGTATTGAAGCCATAAGATTAAACCATTAGTGATTTTCAAGAAATTCATTATTTCGGCCTCTTCTGGAATTTCATGTTGCCTGTGACACTCTGTGATCTCTCCTAATGTTTTAATTTGTAGGCATGTTGACACCACCATCTCTTATTTCTTCCAAGCCATGGACACACAATTAAGTTATTATTGTTTTGGCTTTGGTATCCTTTTTTTTGTATTTGTACATGTTATTTTTGAAAGAATTCAGGGGATGCTTTGTCAGCGGCAATTTCTTGTTATGATTGGTACAACTGTTGGTTTTTGTGCCCATAACGTTGTATTTAAATTTTACTCGTACCTTTAATACAAATCATGGAACTGCTGCCAAAATCTGCAGTATGCTTTGACCTAACACCACTGTAATGCTTGTATCACTAATTTTGCTTTTGGACTGCCTCATATTGTCTTTTTGCCTCGATGACTTACTGCATCTCTTCTCGGGGCCATGCCAGCTCTCAGGCTTCCAACATTGCTAAACTCCTGGAAGATTGATGGTGGCAGAATCAATGACATTTTTCCACTCAAAAGGTTTTCACCCCTTGTAAACAATGTCCAGATTCCACACTTCTTGCATCTACATATGCTCACTATCACAATCCATCTTATTCAGTCCTGTCGAATCGTACTCCTTCAGACGACTGCAAATGTGGAGAATTGTAGGAAATTGTGTCATGTAGCCTCACCCGGTTTCAATTTGTTTTGCACTTCATGTTTAATGTCCAAACACCATTGTTCATCGCTGAGATTTAAACTTGAATATAAACTCAATTAAAAAACTAGAAGCTACCACTTCTTTTTCACAACAGCTGATAAATTTCACAAGCATGAACAAAATTTAGACGTTGATTTTTGGTTAATTAAACCCTGGAAAAACCCTGAAGGGAAAACCAGTAGGAAGAGGATTTTTATTTGCTTTTCTCAGAAATATTTGCAGCATTAATTACACAACAGGGGCACTTATCTCCCTCCTAGAAATTCATGCCAGCTCCTAGAAAACAGTGCAGATGTCTAGAAATTTGTGCCGCTGTCCAGATTGTCTGCCTTCGTTTTTTGTGCCATTGTCCAGAATGACTGCTGCTGCCATCGAAAATTGTGCCACAAGGTGAATGTATGCCCTCAAAAATCGTACCACAGACCCACAAATGTCTCCTCGAAATTTGCATTGTCAGAGTGGCTTTTCCTCCTCGAAAATCATTTATGTCTGACAAATTACTCCACGAAATTCGGGCCTGTCAGATCATCAATAAATTTTCTGAGTCTGCGTCGAAATCTTGGCTGAATCTGCCTCGAAAAGCACACTGAAGAGACTGCTGTACCTCCTATTCCTTCTCAGCCTGCGTGCCAACCTTCCAGACTAGGAAATCATACTTCTGTACGGTCTCTTGTACTGCAAAAATTTGCTATCTCAGCCTTCTCGTTGCTTCTCCTCTCCTCCTCATCTCTTCTCCAAAACTACACATCAAGAATGAATCTCCTTTTTCCTTTTCCCCCCTTTTTAGTCTCCATAAGGATAAGAATGAGCGGATCCTCCATAAGTATAAGAATGAATGAATCTCCTTTTGCCTTTTCCTCTACTGTAATGAATAAATCATCAACATACAATCCAGGAATGAGCGGATCCTCGCCAACCACAATGTAATATAGGTTCAGGTCTACATCACTGTTCTTGAAACCCATATGCTGCAAGTAGGAGTCAATCCTCGAGTAAAATGTTCTTGGTGCCTGCTTCAGACCATATAAGGCAAAAACGAGACTCTCTCCCATGCACCTCAAAGCCCCGTGGCTACTCAATATAAACCTCCTCTTGTATACTCCATTGAGAAAGGCGGTCTTCACATCCATCTGTTGAATCTTCCAACTCATATTTGCTGCAATGGAGACCACTTCTCTAATCGAGGTGTATTGAGCAGGTATCCTCATAATCAACTCCCTCTACTTGTGAGAACCCCAGTGTCACAAATCAAGCTTTGAATTTCTCCACACTGCCATCTGCAGCATGTTTGATCAATGTGAGGATCGACAAGGGTGATGACAATTTGATGGAGCACCACTTGTGGGTTCCAGATATGGAGGAGAGTAGCAACGGATAATTTTTGTATTATGAACACATGGAATGTATCCATATTACATTCATAGAGAACTTGTGGACATTGCGGCTTGTTACACAGATGATTGGTGGATGGATGCGTAACATACACTATCTTCTCATCGTCAAATTTTATAGTCAGCTTATATTTAAGATGTATTTCATTTTCTTACAAGTGTTGGGTTGTAAATATTTTGAACTTTTGTGTTGCGGGTAAAGGTCTCAAAATACTATAGTGTCAAGGGCGTGGGGGTGCCCATGGTGGTGGGGTGGGCTGTTGAAGTAATAGTACTCCGACATTATTATTTTTAGGAGACATAAATGTCAGTATTTAGAAATTAATAGTCAGATTGAATGTAAGATGATTAGCCTTGATGCTAGTCTGGTAGTTTAACTACATAGTATTTAGCATAGTCGAACAGTTTAAAATTGCATCTGGCATGATGTATTCAATTTGAATAGATATGATTAATTACTGTATTACCGTCTGTTATATAATATATTTCTCTGTCTTCGCTTGCAAATTCTACATATATGATGAATTTGGCACCTATTTCTTCATTATGTTATATCTGTTCTTTCCTTGTGTATGTCACTTAGTATTTACTGTTCTTGTGGTCTAAAATGAAAATTCATTGCCACTAGACATCATGAAAGGCAGTGGTTTTGCATTACTTGGTTTGATTCTGTGGATAAACTTGGACTTTTTTTTTTGTATAAGCTTGTGAAAATATAGTTAATAAAACAAAATATCAGGGAAATTCTCTTGATGATGCGATTTTTTCCTGTGTGCAGCGCAATTCTCTGGATTTATAGGAGACAGACAGGCAACGGTAAGAGATTATCAGCCTTTTTCACCTATTGGAGGCCATTTAGATCATGTTGATTACGAAAACTAGTCTTCGTTTAGAAACTAAAATCTAAGGTGCCATAATGCTGCAGGTCCATTAGAAAGTCTTTTTTATTAAGGTCTTGATTTTGAACTTCAAATATTTGCAACTATATCAGGCTAAGTTATTAGCTTAGAATTCTGCTTATCAATGTTAATGCTGTTACTTATTCATGTTTGTTAGATTATAATGCTTTCATATGTAATAATGTCATGTTGTTAGGCATTAATCTATAGTTGCTTGATGGTTGAGATAATCGCTCAACCACCTCGTCTTGAATAAGTAGTAGTAAGATCTTATAAGTTATAACCATTTGGAATATCTATAAAAGAGATACACAATGATGAACCAGAACTAATATTGAATATCTTCTCCCAGTTCCTTTAGCTGTTCATTCTTCATTGTGATTATTATTGTGCCTCCAGTCTTATTCTGATATGGTATCAGAGCCACACTCCCATTGAAGAACGTTTCTGTCTGGTCGCCAATATTTCTGTCCTGGTGAAGAGGAGATGTGCTTTTGAAGATGCAATAAATGTTGCAAAACATCAGAAATCAGTGGTTCCCTGTGTTGTCCTCACTGGATGCAGCAACCTCTCAAGGCAACTAGAATCCAGTGCTTGATATTGTTGATAATCTCTGCTTCGTTTAGGAAGTCAACATCCCTTTCGACAGAGCAATTTATGATTTCAGTAGTATGGGACACAGATCTGGCCAAGCAAATTCCATAGATGTGAAGACGCAGAATATTTTTACAACCTTTCCAATGTAGTAAATATCAAAGTTCTGGAGATTTCATTGTGGAAGTGTTCAGTGCATGTTCTTTTGCATGCTATCTAAACTTACAGTTACACATGGTCTGAGCACCATGACCTAGGTTTCCATGACCACTAATTATGGAGGAGGTGCATTCACATAGTGGGAGGGAATCCATTCGTGTTGTGGATTGAAACTGAATCTCTGACACTGGCTAATAGAGAAATTATGGTATTGGCAGACTTGTCTTTCCTGTAAAGATTATTTTTAACCTCAGCACGGTGGAGACTAGTCAACAGCCACTGACTATTCTATTGCATGAAGAAGACAATGAGCTTTTGTTTCATTTTATTTTTTGTTCATTTCGTTTGAGAGACTCCTCTCAAGAAGTACATGTTCACTTGTTGATCATGTTTACAGAATTCTTCTAGGGTGCTAAAGAGATGCTCTAAGGACAATCTTATTGATCTCATTGAACCACATTTTACAGGTGATAGATGTGGAATGCGACTACTGCATTTTACTTGGAGAGCTATGGGAAGATCTTGTTAGACTGTGCATTAAAATGAATGATGAAGAGCTTGCACATTTTTGTGGATCACATAGATAAGGATAATAATGGAATCATAGCATTTAAAGAGTGGGGGGATTTTCTCCTTTTATATCCACACAAGGCAACCATAGAAAACATATATTGGTATTGGGAAAAGGTTTGACCCATAGATACTGGGGAGCAAGCAATTATACCTGGAGGCGCAGACATTAAAAGATAAGGTTATTCCAGCTATAAATAATATTTTTAGAGGTGGTCTCAAAGGATTTTTCAGAGGGAAGAGGGTTGATGTTATGAAAGTAGCTTTTGATTCTACAATCAAGGATTTTGGCTTATTACAAGGATGATTGGCCTAATATAATGGAAATTTCTGCTCAGCTTCCATATCTCAAACAAGTTGAAGATGTTGATCTTGCATTTCCGGAATACTCACATTGAAATATTTCTGGTCGACGTTTTGAGCCATCAAGTATGGCTCATCTTCAGGACAGAGATATGAAATCCGATGTATGGCAGAGAGATAAATAGGCGAAGGATGCGGGAAAAAAGAGATGTTAGGTAAATTTTGAATGTTGAGAGGTCAAATTAGTAAAATGTTAATAATAAATGAAAAGAAACCGAAGGAAAAAATTTAAAAAAATAATATATATATATATATATATATATATATATAAACTAGACCAAATAATTAAAAAGTCGACACTGAAATTAAGAAGAAAGGGAAATAAACCATATATTAAATAAATAAATAAAATGAAACTGAAATTGGTTAAATAATATAAAATTGTATAAGAAATTTAGTATTTGATTCAATATTAAGAAATAATATAATCAGATTAATAGGCTAAAAACACAAATTATCTATGAAATCCAATAAAGTAAATGAAAAATTACTAATGCATATAATACTACACAACTATATATTATTTACATAATTATATTATTCATTTATCAATAAAAAAAAGACTAATAAGTGGAGAAAAGACAAATTAAGTTTATGAGAATCGATATAGAATAAGAGAATAATAAATGAGTATAATAAATATTAATCAAAACACAATCATCTATGAAAGCCAATAAAGTAAATGAAAAATAACTAATGCATATTGATATAATACTACATAACTATATATTATTTATATAATTATATTATTCATTTATCAATAAAAAAAGAGACTAATAAGTGGACAAAAGACAAAATAAGTTTATGAGAATTGATATAGAATAAGAGAATAATAAATGATTATAAATTATATGTGTATACCATCATTTAAATTTCTAAATAATAAAGGAGAAAGCTAGAACCATATGATATCAATAAAAGAAACAATAGACACAAAAGAAAATAAGAAAACCAAGGATAATGGAAGGAAAGGAAGAGGGAGAAAAAAGATTCAAGAGAAAGCAAAACTGGAAGAAAGGGCAAGAATCCAGTTTCTACTAATCTTCCACCCATCATCATGAGTCAAATTGTTTAAGTGTTTTTCAATTTCAATGGCCTCTTTGAAATTTCTATGATGATATTGGTCAATCCTGGCTAGGACCTTGAATTCCTCAATGCAAATGTGGTGCTTGGTTTTTATAGCATGCTCAACAAGAGCAGAGGAACGAGACTAACAATACAATCCAAATATAGATATGTAAAAAAGACAATCAATACAATTAGGAGGACTAGAAGGGTCCACACTTCGAAGATAAAAAGGGGCAGTGGAAGACTATCTTTTCAATAGTCCAGGATGCTAGTGGATCAAGAAACTATACCTCCTTCGGGTTATGAGACATGCGTGTCAGGATTTCTTTCCAATAGTTAGGGAGCGATCCAAGATATGGAAGTTTGGCATTATACCTTCATGAGGTTTACATGACATTGCAAGTGATAATGATGTCCAATGATGTTGGGAAAAGTGGATCACAACTGGAGACTATATCTCTTGGTGGATTAGGGAGTAGCTTGAAGGAATCTTACTAGTCCGAACATTGTTTTCAAAGATGAAGCCTCTGAAAGATGTTTGGTTCTATTTTTAGTTGTGTTAATGTATGTTTGCTTTTGGTGAGTTTTATTTTCAGTTGTGTAAGCCTTAAAAAGGGGTGGTTAGATTTTTTTTGTTTGCTAAGTGGCGTGAGACCTAAGAAAACCATGACCTAGGGGCATCTAAGCCGTCAAAATCACTCGAGGATCGCACCTTCTTGGGCCACACCAACCCTTAACATGGCTCGATATTTTCCCACGAAGTTTTGAACCGGTGACCTTCACATCACAGAGTGCCTTAACGGAACACCCTATCACTGTCTATTCTACGCCCTGTGGGCTAAGAAGGGGTTGTTAGATTATAAGGCTTATGGATGTAATATTGTCTAGCTGTTAGGCATTAAGCTATTCGTGCATGATTAGTCGAAACATTGCTTTCAAAGATCAAGCCTCTGAAGGATGTCTGGTTCTATTTTTAGTTTGTGTTAATGTATGTTTGTTTTTGGTGAATTTTATCTTCAGTTATGTAAGCCTTCAGAAGCGGTTGTTATATTTTTTTATTTGCTATGTGGTGTGAGTCCTAAGATGATTGCACGCTTAACCTTTGGCTTGAGAAACCATGACCTAGAGGCATCTAAGCCGTCAAAATCAGTCGGGGATCACACCTGGCATAGGCCACACCAAGTCTTAACATGGCTGGATATTTGCCCTTGAAGTTTCAAACCAATGACCTTCACATCACGGAGTGCCTTAATAGAACACCCCATCACTGTCTATTCTATGCCCCGTGGGCTAAGAAGGGACTGTTAGGCATTAAGCTATTCTTGCATGATGTTTGAGATCATCATTCAATCACCTCCTCTCAAATAAGTAGTAGTTATATCTTATAACCATTTGTAATCTCTGTAAAAGAAACATAAACTTTTGTAATGATTAACTAGAGCTAATATTGAATATCTTCTTTGATTTCCACCCGCTGTTGCTGTTCTTTCTTCACCATGGTTATTATTGTGTGTCCATTGTTATTCTGATATGTTTGTGCTTGTACCTCCATTTTTTGTATCTTTATTAATGAGTTTGTCAATTATTTTTTTACCATTTTGTAGAGGCGATATCTTTATTTTAAATTTTTAGAGCATTTTGATTGCGATATTAGTGAAATGATTGCAAGGCATGCATAATCTCTTTGTTTTGTTTTTCACACTCAAGCTTATATTCTGCTCGAGTTTGGTGTATTTAGACATAAAGTATGTCAATAACATGCAAGTTATTTGGAAGGGTTAAGTTTCATAATTATTTGATATATCTATTAACTCTATCAAGTTAGCTTAAGTCAAAACTGGTAAGCAATCAATGAAGGTAAGATGTACATATTGTAGCTCTTGTCCTTTCTTCTTTGGTAGAGATGCATTCACCACAGAGCGTTTGGTAGATGTTGCTATGGGATCATTTGTGAAATATGGTGGGAAGCCCTAAATTATGGAAACATCATTAAATTAGTTGAAATCATAAAATGATTAACCACAATAAACACTTGTGAAAATTCTAATTTTTACATCATGAATGTAATTTTTTAAAACTCCCAAGATTAACCACTTCCAATAAGTACTTCCATTCATGTGCCCCAAAATAGTACATTTGCGTTATGGCCTATGTGATGGATCTCATTTTTGCGCTGCATTGTTTATACCGATACTCGCAAACAAATATTGCAATAGAAAATAACCTAAGTCACATGACATGAGGGTATAACAAGGAAGACATAGAAACATAAGTATTTGACACGAGATGTGTTGATCCTTGAAAGGAGACATGAACGACATGTTACATATGCTACATATGTTCAAAACATGTCGTCAAAAGGTGGAATAATTGAAATGGCCCACTCTGTGTTTTAGCATATGGCTTTGCACCCAATTATTATTCTCCATCTTGGTTGGCTCAATCTTGGGTATTGTGTTAGGAGAAAACCACACACGGATTTAGCAGTATAAAGTGGCTAAATGCTTTGCTTAGACAAGCAATAGAGAAATTTTGAGGTAAAAAATGGGCTCCAAAACAGAAAATGCAATATTAACATCATTTTTAAAAGAACTATTTGGGTTCAAGATGATGATGTCAACCATAAGGGTAAATAGTTTTGGAGGGAAGGAAAGAGAACTACTTTTGTAATCGTATTTCCCACTTTTCTTATAGGTTTATTCAATTTTCAAATGTAGGTACTCGTTGAATGCAAAATTAAAGTCTACATTCAACTAGTGTGCACATTGCATACTTTTAATAGACCAACAGTACGATAAATTGGAAATACATGAAAAATTATTTTCACCCTTAGGAATAGCCAATCTACTCAATTATAATTCACCCTACAAGAAAGAAATTAAATTGCTACTAAGATAGGCCAAGAGCGAAGGAGAGCCTATATTTCTTCTTGCAAGGAATTGTAGAGCTAGTTACGTGCTCATTCTTTTCTATCTATTAGATGCTTATTGACAAAAGAAAGATCTTATTTATTTTTTTCTTTAATGGGAGATAGGATATAACATTGACATATGATTGTAGGACCTTCAACTACAATGAAAGATAGACTTTGTATTGAAAAAATCCCATGAAAGTGGGGCAGACGATAGTTTTACCTTAAAGGTCCTTATCATGCATTTCTATTGTATAAAGTATGCCCCCTTTTTGCTTTCTCTTTGTATGTCTAATGACTTGATGAGGAGGGGTCGTTTCTTAATGGGATTGTTTCTATGACTTGCCTCATGAATTGCTTACCTTCGTACAACCATGCCTATTAGATGGAAAAATTAGCTCTTTAATCATGAGGTTTTCTAAAGCCCAGACCCACATAGTTAGGTGCATAGTGAACCCATGATGCCTATTGAATCCATGTTAAGAACCCCTTTTCCCTTAACACTTTTCCCATGGTGCTTAATATGAACCTACACCAACTATCTGATTAGACACTATAGGGAAAATGATTGAGGAGCCGGTTGAGAGAACATTGCAAAACATCAAATATGTAAGTAGTAGTTGACTAACATATCGCCTGGGGGCTAAGAAACCGGATTCGTAGGGTGGGGCCCATGTGTCCCGAATCCGTCGTGTCAGACACGACACATACGGATTCGTACCCTTTTCGTCGGTTTCGATCGTGTCCATACAACACACGTCGAATCTCGATCGTGTCTTGTACGAACATGATCGAATCCCATACATCCGTACACGTGCAGCGCAAAAAAGCGAGTTTGAGGTTATAAAAGTGAGTTTTCTCTCATTCTTTCTCATCGAAGTTTGCTTGTGAAGTGAGCAAGGAGCAAGGGTTAGCAAGGAGAAAGAGAGTGTTGTCAAAGAGATTCGAGCATTCGGTAAGTGCATTGTCTCTCTATGTTTTTGCATTTAGTTTGCTGTTATTGTTTGCATGTGCTTATGTTTTATATATTTGGTCATTTTTGTTTATTTTTTACAGTATTCATGGCTCAATCAAGGGCAGCAAGGCAGGGGCAAAGAAAAGGGAAGAATGTCCCCATTGGAGATGCCCCTCTTGTCCCTATTTCATCAGGGTCTGCAAGTATTCCATCTATTGGAAGTGGGGCTGCAACAACAGCTTCAAATGTTTAGGGAAAACAAACTCATGACCCCAAATACCCATTGTGGAAATATGTGATGAGAGAGGCAGGGGCAAGCAACAAGGCAAAGGGAGGAGGCAATGTTTCATGGAAATGCAATTTTTGCAACTCCCATTTCACTAGCACATATTACCGTGTGAAAGCTCATTTGTTGGCTTTGCCAAGTTGTGGCATTTCAGCTTGTACAATAATTGAATCGCCACAGAGGAAGGAATTGGAGAAAGAGGCATTTGTTGGTGCGACAACTGTGGCATCAAAATCAAAACAAAACAAGAATGATGATGCCCTTCCATTCTTAAGGAAAAGCAGCAACAAGTTCCCTTTTGAGAGTTTTAGTAGGGGACAATCAGCAAAAAGAAAAGCAATTGCACTTGGTCCAATGGACAAGCTCTTCCAAAAAGAGAAGAGGGAAGAGCTTGATCTCACCATTGCATTTTTTTCTATTAGAACTTCATATCCTTTAATGTGGCATGATCACCTCTATTTATTGAGATGTGTCGAGCTCTTAGTCATGTGGCTCCATCAGGGTATGTGCCTCTTGGGTCAGAGAAGCTCAGAACCACATTGTTGACAAAGGCAAAGAAAGAGGTGGACAAAATGCTTGAGCCTATTAAATCAACATTGCCAACATCTAGGGTTAGTATTGTTTATGATGGATGGACAAATTCAGCATGCCACACACACATCAACTTCATGGTGTCATCCTTGAATGGTCCAGTTTTTTTGAAACCAGTGGATGCACTTGGACAATGCAAAGATGCACAATATATGGGTGAGTTATTTATTAAAATTATTGAAGATGTAGGTGTCGATTCTTGTGTGCAAATCATTACAGATAATGCACCTGTTTGCAAGGCTGCTGGCATGATTGTGGAAGCGAAATATCCACAAATATTTTGGACATGTCCATTCATTGAACTTGGCACTGAAATCTATTGCCTCTGATGTGCTTTGGATTGGAGGCATTATTGAGGATGTACGACATATCCACAACTTTGTACAAAACCATACAAATGCCCTCACTATCTACAAGGAGTACACCAATCTATCATTGTTGAAGAATGAGGATACACGATTTGCCTCTTCATTCATCATGTTGAAGAGGTTGAGGGAGGTCAAGACCGCTCTTGGGGCCATGTTTATTTCAGAGTTTTGGTCTTTTTGGAGAAAGACGGATCAAGCAGCCTCAAAGAAAGTGAAGGACACAATGTTGGATGATATCTGGTGGGAGAAGGTAGATCTAGTTATTCAGATCATGGACCCTATCATTTCCTTGCTTCAATTTGCAGATACAGACCAACCCATCCTAGGAGAGGTTTATGAGGGATGGGATTCCATGATTGTGTTAAAATTTGGGTACCAGAGGACAAGTGGTTCCCCAGGGCTTTGATCTTTGGCATAGGGAAAAATGTCCAAATGTATTTAACTTTTTTACCTGAAGTGACTTTATAAGTGGTAAAGTCAAATCTAATTTAAAAGTGACTTTATAAGTGATAAAGTTACTAAGTCTAATTTTAAAGTGACTTTATTAAAGTCAATGTGAAATTAGAAAGTGAAAAGTGACTATAGGAATATAAGGCTAAGTGGGTCTTTATTTAAGTGGGGTGAATTGAAAAATAGAAAGTGAGAATTAAATGCACATTTAATCTCAGCCCTAGATCTAAACCTATCTCAGCCATTGGATTTAGGGATTCCCCAAAAGTCACTTAGGGCTAGGTTAAAGGAAGAAAAGAAGAGAAAAGGTCATTCATACTTTCATGAACAGATTGAGAGAGACGGAGAAGAGAGCAAGAAGAAATTTTTTCTGAGCAGAGAAGAAGAAGGAGAAATAGTACCTTGGCACATTTACCAAGGCAAATCTATTTCAACAAATTCGTACATTAAAGCAAGAGCACGATTTTTGAGGCAAGTGGCACGAACATTGATGAAAGGAAGAACAACATTTATTGCAGTATACTAGCATAGATTTCGAGGTTTGTACAACAACAATGGAGGCATAGATTTCGAGGTCCATACAATGGCAAGGCAACACTGTTTTCGAGGTTTGCACAACAACAAAGCAACACAGAAATCGAGGTCCATACAATAGTAGTTTGGCACAGTTTTCGAGGTAGCATTTGGCATAGTTTTCGAGGAGGGCGTACAATTGTTCCGACACTGTTTCTATGATGTCTGTACAACATTTAAGGCTGTATCTTTTGCTGTAATTTTTCTGTTTTACATTGGCACGAAAATCGAGGTGGAGTACAAGCATGATTTTCGAGATAAGTAAAAATTAATGGTTACTAGAATTTTTACTGTACATTTTATTTCTCTGTAAAAACAATATTTAGAAATAAAGAAGAGCTTTTGAATTGATTTTCCCCAAGAGTTGTAGGGGGTTTTCCAGGGTCATATTGACCAAAAATCAGCGTGTCATTTTCTGTGTGGGGCTGAAATATTTTCTGTGTTTTATTTCCGCAATTTCCAGCACTGTTAAATTTTCAGAATTTGTGTTTTCAGAAATATTTATCATTTCCAGAATTTTGAATGTATGTTTATGGGAATGGGCATTTAACTACATGGGAGTGATAAGGAGAAACTGATAACTGGGGTTGGTCTAAAATTTCTACATGGTATCATAGCTTGGGTGGCTGAAATGTGCAGTTTGGGACATCAAGTGAAAAATTACAACAAGCTATTTACACACAGAAAACTGAACCTTTACGACAACATTGAAATTTTCAGTTCGTTAGGACAACAAGCATGTCTTTGGGCTTGAGGGTGGAGGATAGGTTGGATAGGTAGAGCAACTATAGTGCATGGAGGGAGAGAATCCAGAGCATCTTTGAGGAGGCAGAAGTCTGGGGCATAATGGTACATACCACACAACGCCCAGTAGCAGTGCCTGCTAACCCTGTTCAGTTGGTAGATTTTAATAAAAAGAATTCCAAGGGAAAGAGACTAATTCTGGATGGTGTTAAAGACCATGTTATTCCTCATGTGAGAGGAAAGACATATGCACATGAGATGTGGACAACCTTGTGCAATCTTTACCAGAGCACAAATGAAAACAAAAAAAAAGGTCCTAAGGGAGAAGTTGAAGGCCATTAAAATGGCTAAGACTGATGGTGTTACAATATACCTCACAAAGATCACTACTGTGAGAGATGAGTTGGTTGTTGTTGGAGAAACCATTCCACCCATTGAGTTGGTGCAGATTACATTTAATGGTCTTCCCAAGACATGGGATAGTTGTGGATGGGATTGTTGCACAGGAGAATCTTCCCACTTGGGAGAGGTTGTTGAATGATTGCATTCAGAATGAAATCAGAAAGAACAAGAAGCTTCCACAAGTGCAGGTGGGGGCAAAGGCAAAGGTAAAGGTAAGCAACAGGTGAACAAGGAGAAGGACTTTTCCAAAGTCAAGTGTTGGAATTGTCAGAAGTTGGGACACTATGCAGTTGTGTGTCCGGAGAAGAAGAAGAAGGGAAAGGACAAGACCATGGCAGCATCAGCCGAGATAAAGGACTTCTCGGAGAGCTTTGATCGAGAGTTTGGGTTCATTGCTTTTGAGTCCACTAGTGCAGGATCTTCTGCCACACAGGCTGAGAGGGAGTGTGCACTTCCCTCCACTAGTGTAGCATCTTCAGGTATTTGGTATGTTGACAGTGGGGCTTCCCATCATATGACAGGAGTCTGTGAGTACTTCTTGGAGCTTTCAGAGAGTGGCACTGATATAGAGGTAGTCCTCGGAGATGACAACATTGTTAGAGCAGTCAGTGTGGGGACATTGACATTTGATACAGAACCCAAACCTCCCTTGAAAGTGTTGGATGTTCTATATGTGCCAGGGATGAAGAGGAACCTTATATTCATCTCAACATTGGAGGACAGAGGGTACGAGGTATTGTTCAGGAGACGACAAGTGCTTATATATCCCAAGGGCGCTCCAACTGATTCAGCTAGAGTGATTGGTGTACGCCATGCCAAGGTGTACAAGTTTTCATTCCAACCCCCTATGGCATTGAGCAGTAGTACCGGCAGCAGAGCTAGCAGTTCAGAGCTGTGCAAGATTTTGCACCGCAGGATGGGGCAAATGTATCATGGGGCCTTGAGGACATTTCGGGAGATCACCACAGGTGTGCAAGATTTCAGTTCTGATCACATTGATACATGCAGAGGATGTGCTATGGGGAAGTTTGCCAAATCCCCCTTTCCCAACAGTGACAGCAGATCGACAAGGATTCTTGATTTGATTCATACCAATGTGAGCAGTCGGATGTCTCATGTATCCTTGAGTGGATATGAGCACTATGTTTTATTCATTGATGATCACTCCAGGAAGACCTGGATTTATTTCTTGAAGACCAAGAGTGAGGTCTTCAAGCGGTTTCGAGAGTTCAGAGTTCTTGTGGAGACTCGGATAGGTCGGAAGATCAAGTCCCTCAGGTTGGACAATGGAGGGGAGTATACCCTTGGTGAGTTTGTTGATTATTTTGCGGAGGCATGCATCGGGAGGGAGTTCACAGTTCCTTACAACCCCCAGCAGAACGAGGTTGCAGAGAGGAAGAACAGATCCATCGTTGGGGCTGCAAAACCATGCTACATGTTCAGAGGTTACCATTGTTTTTGTGGACAGAGGCCTGCAACACTGCCGTGTACTTGCAGAACATGAGTCCACATTGTGCCTTGGGGCATGTGACTCCGGAGGAGGCTTTTTTTGGGAAGAAGCCTGATGTTGGTCATTTTCATATCTTTGGGTGTATTGCATACTCCTATGTACCCAAGGAGAAGAGGACCAAGCTAGAGCCCACTGCAGAGAAGGGCATCTTTGTGGGCTACAGTGAGACCTCGAAAGCCTTTCGGATTTATATTCCTGCACAGAGGAGAGTTGTTGTCAGGCGGGATGTGAAGTTCGAGGAGGACAGGGCTTTCAGGAGGTCACAGGAGTCAGAGTATCTGGATTCACCAGACCCCCAGGAGCAGCTGAGCCAGTCACGGGATCCAGTGGATAGGGATCAGGAGGTACATCGACTACGGTGTTAGGTCCATCAGTGAGCAGTGGCTCGCAAAGTCAGATGGGTGGTGCTTCGGGTAGCATGCAGAGCAGTTCACAAGGTAGCTTATTGATGGACAATTCACACGATACTTCAACATCTACAGGCACAGGTTTAGGCATGAGGCCGGTTGGCAGGCCTTTAAGAGTTCAGGCTTCTGATGAGGATGAGGATTCTTTCACTCCGGTGGGAGAAGTGTGCTCAGGGAAGAGGAAGCCCAAGTGGCTTCAAGACACCTTGAGAGATGCCACATCTGTTGCTGGGTCGAAGAGACAGGTTAGAGAGAGCAAACCACCTGAGCGGTTCTGTAGTTATATGGTATTGGTTGCTAGCATCGTTGACTTCGAGCCTTCTAGCTATGAGGAGGCAGCTAGCCAACAGGTCTGGAGAGAAGCCATGCAGGAGGAGTATTCTTCTATCATGAAGAATGATGTTTGGGAGTTGGAGCCGAGGCCTGAAGGGAAATCCGTGGTTACTTCCAGATGGCTTTACAAGATAAAGCATGCTGGAGATGACAACATTGAGAAGTTCAAGGCTAGATTTGTGGCTAGAGGGTTCTCCTAGGTAGAGGGAGTAGACTATGAGGAGACTTTCACTCCCGTGGCTTGATATACTTCCATTCTCTCCATTATATCGATAGTAGTAGAGATGGGTTGGAAGATCCACCAGATGGATGTGAAGACCACATTTCTCAATGGCTTCATACAGGAGGAGGTGTACATTGAGTAGTCGTAGGGCTTTGAGGTGCATGGGAAGGAGTCCCATGTATGCAGACTGAAGAAGGCACTTTATGGCCTGAAGCAAGCTCCTAGAGCTTGGTACTCCATGATTGATACATACTTGCAGGAGATGGGTTTCACAAAGAGTGATGCAGATCCGAACCTATACTTTATTGTGGTAGGTGAAGAGCCTCTCATTCTGGTGCTATATGTGGATGACTTGGTCATTACAGGTGCAGAGAGACTCATAGAGGTCTGCAAGAGAGATCTTGCTTCAGAGTTCGAGATGAAGGACATTGGCTTGATGCATTACTTTTTGAGATTGGAAGTGTGGCAGGAGGAGGGGCATTTCTTTCTGGGACAGGGGGAATATATTGTGGACATTCTTAGCAGATTTCACATGGAGGATTGCAAACCCATGTCGACACCTATGATCAGTAACTGGAAGAAGCTTCATGCTTCAGATTCTGAGTTGGTGGATCCTACTTTGTATAGACAACTGATTGGTTCCTTGATGTATTTGGTCAACATTAGACCAGATATATGTTTTTCAGTCAACACGATGAGCCAGTTCATGTGTGAGCCCAGGAGAGTGCACTAGGTTGCTGCAAAGCACATTTTGCATTACTTGCAGGGGACAATGGATTATGGTCTGGATTATAGACAGGGAGATGGAGTGAGATTGGTGGGGTACACTGATTTTGATTGGGTAGGTTGTGCTTTTGATAGGAAGAGCACTTCAAGATGTTGTTTTGGGTTGGGTTCGACATTGTGTCGTGGTTCAACAGAAAGCAACAATTAGTAGCATTGAGTTCAACGGAAGAAGAGTACATGGCAACCAGTTTGGCTAGTTGTGAGGCCATATGGCTTCGCAAGATGTTGTTTGGCTTATTTGGTCAATTGTCGAGACCTTCAATGATTTATGGTGATAATCATAGTTGCATTAAACTCATAGAGAATCCAGTATTTCATGATAGGTCAAAGCATATCAGGATCAAATATCATTTCATTAGAGACTATGTTCAGAAAGGAGCTGTGAAGTTTGAGTATATTCCCACAGATGAGCAGGTAGCCAACATATTCACCAAAGCCTTAACACGGGGCAAGCATGTCTACTTCAGAGACAAGATGGGTGTGGTGAGGAACCAGTGGTTCCCTAAGGCTTTGATCTTTGGCCTAGGGAAGTGTTAAAATTTGGGTACCAAAGGACCAGTGGTTCCCTAAGGCTTTGATCTTTGGCCTAGGGAAGTGTCCAAATGTATTTAACTTTTTCTCCTAAAGTGACTTTATAAGTGGGAAAGTCAAATCTAATTTAAAAGTGACTTTATAAGTGATAAAGTTACTAAGTCTAATTTTAAAGTGACTTTATTAAAGTCAATGTGAAATTAGAAAGTGAAAAGTGACTATAGGAATAAAAGGCTAAGTGGGTCTTTATTTAAGTGGGGTGAATTGAAAAATAGAAAGTGAGAATTCAATGCACATTTAATCTCAGCTCTAGATCTAAAGCTATCTCAGCCATTGGATTTAGGGATTCCCCAAAAGTCACTTAGGGTTAGGTTAAAGGAAGAAAAGAAGAGAAAAGGTCATTCATACTTTCATGAGCATATTTAGAGAGAAGGAGAAGAGAGCAAGAGGAAATTTCTGAGCATAGAAGAAGAAGGAGAAACAGCACCTCGACACATTTACCAAGGCAACGCTATTTCAGCAAATTCGTACAACAAAGCAGGGGCACGATTTTCGAGGCAAGTAGCACAAAAATCGAGGAAAGGAAGAACAACATTTATTGCAACATATTGGCACAGATTTTGAAGTCTGTACAACAGTAAAGGAGGCACAGATTTTGAGGTCTGTACAACAACAAGGTAGCACTGTTTTCGAGGTCCATACATCAACAAAGCAACACATAAATCGAGCTCTGTTCAATAGCAGTTTGGCACCGTTTTCGAGGAGGGCCGTACAACTATTTCGACACTGTTTTCTATGTTGTTCGTACAACATTTAAGGTTGTACCTTTCGCTGTAATTTTTTTGTTTTGCATTGGCACAAAAATCGAGGTGGAGTACAAGCACAATTTTCGAGATAAGTAAAAATTAATGGTTGCTGGAATTTTTACTATACATTTCATTTTTCTGTAAAAGCAATATTCAGAAATAAAGAAGAGCTTTCAAACTGGTTTTCCCCAAGAGTTGTAGGGGGTTTTTCAAGGGTCATATTGACCAAAAATCAGCATGTCATTTTCTGTGTGTGTGGCTGAAATATTTTATGTGTTTTATTTCTGCAATTTCCAGCATTGTGAAATTTCCAGAATTTGTGTATTCAGAAAAAATTATCATTTCTAGAATTTTGAATGTATGTTTATGAGAATGGGCATTTAACTCAATGGGAGTGATAAGGAGAAATTGATAATCGGGGTTGGGTTTAAAATTTCTATAGATTGAGTCTATGAGGACTATTGTTTTACAGAGTCAGTGCCCAGAGTATGAGACATCACCAAAGGCCTTCTTCACCAACATACAGGATATTCTTGTCAGCAGATGGGACAAGAATTGCACACCTTTACATTGGTTGGCTTAGTCCTTGAACCCAAAATACTATAGCCATGAGTGGCTGAATGAAGGACCTTCCCGTAGATTCCCTCTTCACATGGATGGTGAAATCTCATAGGGGAGGAAAGATGCATTCAGGAGGATTTTTCAGGAGAGGGCATCCCTTGATGAGGTGGAGGATGCCTTTGCAGAGTTTTCCACTAGCACTGGGCAATTTGCACGCTATGATGTGATTCTAGACAGGGGGCTAAGAAGACGTATTCTTGGTGGGCAACTCATGGGGCAACAAGCCCTCCTTTACACCAGTTAGCCATGAGGCTCCTCTCTCAGGTGACTTCATCCTCGACTTCATCCTCTTGTTGCGAGAGGAATTGGAGCACATATGGGAATTTGTATAGTGTGAAGTAGAGCAGACTTGAGCAATCCAGGGCAGAGACAATGGTGTATATGCACAACAACCTTCGTCTCATCTACCTGCAGAGGGAGGATTGGTTGAAGGGAAAGACAAAGATGTGGGATGTCTTTCCTGATGATATGGGTTTGGACAACAATGTTGAGTTGGCATTGGCCAACCTGGATCTCAATGCGCCACTGCTAGAGCCTGTCACATTTGATGATGGCGATACAGTAGATGCGTCGTCCTCCACACCAGTAGATGCAGAGATGACAGAGGAGGAGGATGCAACAGAGGAGAGCAGTGGTGAGCATGATCATCAGGATGAGGACAATGATGCTGATTATGATGATGAGGATTGATGACTCATTGACTCATTGAGGCTTGTAGTTTTGCAGACTTGTAGACTGTAGTTGTGTTGTATTTTCTATTTCCATTTGCCATTGGCAGTGTACTACCTAGAGCCTAGAGGTTAGTACTTATGCAACAAATTTTTATTTTGATGACTTAATGAGAAAACTACAGTATCTTACTATCTTCAATCTTGTCTTTCTGAGTAAATTTGTAATATCAATATGTATGATTGACAATTGTCTCATGTATCAATGTATCAATGAATCATGTATGAGTATCTAAGATCTTAAATCTATGTTTGAATCAATGAATTGTATGAATTTGTGTAAAAAATATCTAATTTTTAATATATATATATATATATATATATTATAAAATAATATATAACGTGTCTGGACGTGTCCTGTTCCGAGGGTCACTGTGTCCTAAATCCGATTCTAGAATCCACGTGTCCATCAAATATATATATATATATATATATTTTTTTTTTTTAATAAAATAATATATAATGTGTCTGGACGTGTTCTGTTCCGGGGGTCACCGTGTCTCGAATTCGATTCTAGAATCCGCGTGTCCATCGAATCTCGTGTCCCCGTGTCAGATAATTGGCCGAGGGGCAATATTTAAGCAACTAATTTTAATTAGAATGCTAATAGTAACCATACTATGCACTAAGGTGAGCCATTTTTTTTTTTTTTTTTACAAAGTCGGTTATTGAGATATATATTCCAAAAAAGAAAAGGAGCAAGCTCCCATTACATGAAGGGCTTAAAGAGAACCAGGCTATTGGAGGTAAGAGCGGGAGTGCAGTCTCGATTACCTAAAGCCTTGTTTCCAAAATTGCCCGAATTTCCTATTACATTTTTTGCATATTGCCTTACAGATTGTAAAAGCAGAGAAACACATTTACATAACATAATGGAAAAATATATTAGATGCCGAGGGGAGGTCCATTTTCTTCTGAAATCATCTAGTTATTGTTGACTAATTGTTCTTGTTGTGATCTTTGTTTACTGCCTTGGTAGTTTGAATTTCCCCCCTCCAGATTCAGGGTGATGATTTTAAGATAGCAGATTGTCTCTTCCAGATGAATGCATTTGTTTTTGAGGGCAGCTATTTCTTCCTTAGGGCCCTCCAATTGCCTCTTCAAGGACAAATTCTCAGATTTTACTTGGAACTTCAAGTCTTGAACCGTTTCCCTTATTTTGTCAATCACGAACTTATTAGCTCTGCATATTGCACATTTCTCAATTTGTGAGGCTCTTTCTAGTGGATTCAAATCCATCGTTGCTCGCCAGGGAGACTTCTGGTTGATCTGCTGATGGAGAGAGATAGAGAGATGCTTCCTCTGTGCTTTGGAAGAAAAGTGAGCTGCCTGTTCTTCCCAAAACACTTTGTCGACTGAATGGGAGGCTGTGTCAAGAGATCTGTTGATATGCGCTGAGGTATGGAGCTCACACCTCTTAAAGAAAATTGCCAGATCTGGCAAGTGCACAAAGATGACTAAGTGGGAGGCTTTGGAGTGAGATCTGCAGAGCTGTGCAGAGATTAGGAGCTCGCACAACTTAGCAGAGAGAAGAATTTGGATAGTATATATCGATGTCGGCACAACAAGGTGGAGCTGATGGTGGGAGGTGAGGCTAGGAGCGTTAGGAGGCAGAGCAGGGGCCGATGGAGCTGAGTAGTGCAGAGAGCACAGATTGCATGGAGAGAGTGTGATGGGAGGAGGGAGAGTTGTGGGCGTAAGAGCTGAACAAGGCTGAATACGAAGGAGGAAGGGTGGAACAAACAACAAGGATATTGAGGGTCGCGAGAACTTGACATGGCACACAGTCACAAAATTGGTGCAAGCAGAGACGAGTGGAGTTTGATCAAACCCGAGAATTATTAACATGCCAAAGTCGATGCCATTATATGGAGAGGAGATGACTGATTTGGATAGGATTGAGTGACGGGATCGACATGGCCTGTCAGGGTTGAAAATCAGGTTGCAAGGGTTTCCATAATTATTCCAAATTTGAGTTGGATCAATGTTCAAACAATATTCCTTTTTAATTGTATTAGTCAAACTTCTCCTCATGGTTCGATGTGACTGTGGCAAGGGAGGGAAGCAAGGTTGGCTATGGTATTGGAGTGAAAGATACTTCATTTTGGATTCTTGTTTCTCCTTTAGGTCGAGCTACTGCCAGGTCGGCCTGGTGGTCCGCACTACTGTTATTGTCTCGCAATATGTGTTTGAAGGAGACATTGCCTGGATATGCTAGATTTTTCTTAATTCGAATGACTATTTGGCCCATTGCCGCATTTGGAGGATTTCTCATGCTGATCATGGCTTGAATAATTATTGCTGTCTCCCATGATTAATGGATTTTGAATTTTCCTTTTTTTGAGAATCATGGAACCCAACAGTAAACCATATGCCTCAGCCCTATTATTGGAGATTTTCCCTAATCCCCATTCAAAGGTGACGAGATTGGATCCACCTGGATCTAGGAGTATGCCCCCTGCATCAGCCCTGCCCGGGTTGTTTTTTGACGCACTATCAAAGAAGAGATAGTGATTGATAAGATTTTTCATCCATAGAATGAAATCATCCTTTTTTAATCGTATTTTCCAATTTTGGATGACTGTCTTTATTTTGGGACTGCTTGTCCAGTTGCTTCTACCTGTTGCAAAGTTTATCCATATCCTCTCTTCCTGCTGCTTCTACCTTTCATGTTTAAGAATTCTGTTGTGAGTCCCCATGTCTTTGACGAAAATCTGCCTATATTTGGTGTTTGCTTTTTGAATATTTGTTGGTTTCTAGCTAACTAGACTTGCCAGGATAAGAAAGATAGTGGGCTTTCCCAATTTTTTTTTTTATGGTGTACTTTAGCTCAATGAGTAGGGATATTTTTTTTCCAAGCTATGAAGAAATCATTAAAGGTGCTTGTGAAATTTAAATCAATTTCTAATGGGCTCACTAGCTGGTGCCAACATTCTCTCGCAAAGGGACAATCTAAGAATAGATGCTAGGTGCTTTCTTCATCCTTTAGACACATGGGACACCTTGAAGGCCCTGAAAAACCTTTCCTTTTGAGGTTGTTTGTTGTAAGGACTTTGCCTTTTAAAAGAGTCCAGATGATTATTTTGACTCTGCGCAGACTTTCTGATTTTCATATTGTTTTCCATGGTGCCCAATCCTGGTTATTTTGCTGAGCTTATATGGTTAAATATCTAGATTTGATCGAGTATTCTCCTCCACTAGGATCCCAAATGAAGGTGTCTTGAGCTTCTTAATTAGTTGGTGCTGCCCCCTTAAGTCGAATGCCTAATGAGTCCCAGAGTTTTTTTTTAAATTGTGTGGCGTATTGGTGGTGTACTAATTAGCCCAATTTATGTTTTTCCAACGAGAGATAAGAGTACAAGGTGGTCAACCCCTTAGTGCACATCCACCTTTTTAATTCATGGAGATCTGCAAAGGATGATAAGGGAGGATTCCCCATTATTCTTTCATCCCATAAAAAAAACACTTCTTCCGTTTCCAAGGAGTTTAGAAGTATGCTTTATGATGGCGGGGAGGACTTTTTTGACTAGCTTCTAGACTTGCGTACATGGTCTGATTGGTGCACTTCCTTCTAGTAAGAGGGTTTGATGCTGATTCATGTATTTTGAGGCCAAGACTTGTTTCTACCAGCAATCATTTCTAGTGATAAGACTCCAAACAATTTTTTGCCCCAAGGGCCACATTCATAATTCCAGGTAACCTAATCGATAGGCCTCCCTTTTCATAAGGAAGAGTTACCTGATCCCACTTTATCAAACTGAACTTTTTGGTTTCAGTCTTTCCGCCTTGCAACAAAAATCCTCTTATAATGATCCCTATTTGTTTGTGGATGCTGGCTGGTGCCAAGATTGCTGCATGTTGGTAAATTGGCAACGCTGTAAGCATGGCTTTGATAAGTATCACTCTGCTTGCTAAAATTTAGCCATTGCATTCCCCAACTTTGAATTTTTTTCCTCATTTTCTCAATTTGGGTGCTCCATAATTCTGCCTTCAAATTTTCTTTTGATATAGGGAGTCCTAGATAATGGAAATGGCTTCAATTTGCTTGTGTAGGGATCTCTAAAATCTGGGAAATTCTTTGTAAGGTGTGTGGGGGCACATTCTAGCCATAGATTCTGCATTTTGCATTATTTAGCAACCTGCCTGAGGCCTCCATGAATTTGTCCAACACTTTTTTAAACCTTCTAGCGATAATACATGATGCCCCTCCCATGAATATTGTGTCATCAACGAAGGAGTGGTTGATGCTTTTAACTCCTTGGGAGATATGGAGGCCAATTAGTGATATTTCTCTTCTGCTCTTCTCCGAAGACTGGCTTAGTGAATCTGCCATTATTATATATAGAAATGGTGATAGGGGGCACCCTTGCCTCAGCCCTTGGAAACTCTCAAAAAAGTCACTTGGCCTTCCATTTATAAATGGGGCAATCCGTGGTCCCACAATGCATGCTCTGACGACATCAATGATCTCATTTGAGAAACCAAATTTCTTGAGGAGAACTTTTAGAAAGTTTAAACTTACTCGGTCAAATGCATTCGCCATGTCTAGTTTTATGATGATTCCTTGCTCGTTCTTTAGCATACTTTAGTGCAAAGCTTATTGGACAATCAACACACTGTCAAGGATCTATTTATTTGGCACAAAACCACCTTGGTTTTTTCGATATGATATCAGGAAGGAGATTCTTTATTCGATTGGCTATTATCTTTGTGATTATTTTATAAGAGGAGTTACATAATGAGATTGGACGGAATTGACTGAAGGTGGAGGGCCTTGCATCTTTCAGAATTAGAGCCAGGTTGGATGAATTAGTGAAACCACCCAGTTTTTTTTTCTTAAATACATTCCTTATCATTCTCGTGAGGTCCTTCTTGATAGTATGTCAATTTTGCCTGTAGAAGACAATTGAAAAACCATCAGATCCCGGAGCCTTGTCTGGGTGAAGTGCCCAAACAACCTTTTCAATTTCTTCTTCTTCAACTTCTTGCATGAGCTTCATTTTTGGATATGTGCTTATCTTGTTGGGGACATGTTGTAAAAAAGTCGCATAATATGCATTTTCCCCACTTGCTGTTAGGAGGTTTTTAAAATGTCTATATGATTCTTGTTTCAAATCAATTGGACCTCTTATCTCCCTTCCCTCAATCTGAAAACTGTCAATTTGGTTTCTAGTCCTTCGAATTTTCATTGAGTTGTGAAAAAAAGAAGTATTCTTGTCTCCTGCTTTTAACCATAGGCTACGTGATTTTAATCTCCACACCTCTTCTTCTGCTCTATGTTCTCTATAAATTTTTGAATAAAGTGCCTTTTCCTGGAGTTGGCCTTCTTGAGTTTCTTCCTTGGTTTCCTTTGTCTCTTGAAGTGTTTCCATTTTTTTAATTAACTCAACCTTCCTTTTTTGTGTTTTATTATTATTTTCTTTGGCCAGATTTTCATTTCCTTTCTCGAAGTTTTTAATTTTGTCTCCCACACAAAGTAAGGAGAACCGTAGACTTTTTGAGACCATACTTTTGCAATTATTATTTTTAGATCCTCGCTGCTGTTCCATGTTGGGCAGTACCTAAAAGGGATGGGGCCTTGATTTCCCAAAGTCCCAAGAGAGATAACCACCTACTTGTGATCAGATGCTGTTGTATGAATAAAACTCGACACTGCTGAGTTGTAATTGGATAAAATGCCGTCCTGAACTAGAATGCGATCTAGTCTTTCTTTTATGTTGTTGCTTCCAATTCTCTTACTGCTCCATGTATACTTGCCATTGTTGGGAGGAATGTGAAGAAGCTTGAACGTTTCCATTATATTTTCTATGCAATCCCTTGATGGATCTGCATGGTAAACTCCAAATTTCTCATCCACATTTAAAACTAGATTGAGGTCACCTCCTAATATTACATTTTTGTTTTGGGCATTATTTAGAGTCTCTTTAATAGTGTTCCAGCATAGTTCTTTCTCCCTATAATGATTTGGTGCGTTTATGTTGACCATGCAGTATTGCTCATTGGTGGCTATATCTTTTAAGTCTGTTCTAATCCAATGCTGCTCTTTTTTTTGCTTTAGTAGCTCCCATTTTCCTTTTCTCCATAGAGTGCAAATACCACCTGAGGCCCCTATTGCTTGCTGAGCTGTCCCTTCATAATTTTTTAATTTTTTGATCATATTTTTAGATTCTTGAGCACTTGTTTTGGTCTCCTGTAGCATTAGTATGTCTGGGGTTTCCATTGCTAATATATATTTGGTTGCATTGGTTTTCATTGTTGTCCCCATACCTCGACAATTCCAGGAGACCACAATCATTATTTATTTTGATTGGAGGCAGAGAGACCTTTCCCTCTTTGGTGATGATGGCTTTTCTCCTTGTTTCCTGAGCTTTTTCCAAAGAAGGAATCCATGGGTTGCTGGGTTCCCATAGCCATCTCTTTTGTTGCCACTTCATCTCTCAACTCTTTGTTTGACTTTCTTCCTGGTTTTTTTTGATGTTCAAGGGAGAATAGAGAATCTTTTGACTGGTTCCTTGTCAAGATTCGATCGACAGAGTTGGGAGGTGGGTTGAGAGGGATAATGGGGGAAGATGGGGTGAGGATAGGAGGGAGAGAGTGGTGGGGGGAGGGGAAGAGGTTAGGATGGGAGGGTCTTCAAGAGGACCAAAAGGGTTGGTATTAGTGGGGGTGGAAGTAGTAAGAGGAGGGTTAAGAGGAGGAGGAACGACCAGATTGGGAGGGAGCCAAAGATTGAGTAGTGGAGGGGGAGGCGGGGGTGTTTGTTTGCTGCTATTTTCTTTTTTATTTGTTCCCATTTAGTTTCCTGAGCTTCTACTTGTTCATTTTCTTGTTTTTTCGGGCACCTACTTTCAAAATGACCATATTCATGACATACCTTGTATTTAAATGGTATCTGTTCGTAGTCCAATTGCTGTATGTGCGTCCATTTGTCTACTTTGATCTTCATTGCCTCCGATAAGCCTTTTCCTAGGTCGACTTCTACGCATATCCTCGCACAAACATGCATGTTCTCCTTTGGCTCGCATCTATCAATATACTTTCCCACAACATTCCCTATTGCCTTGACTGATTCATCACCCCAACAGTGGAGAGAGAGGTGAGGAAGTCAGACCCAAACAGGGACTGCGCTTGGCACATCCAGTTCAGGGTTGAAGTCCGACGTCCATCTATTAAGATAGAGACCTCACATGTCCATGAAATATGGGCCATTTCTAAATATTAGGTCTCTGCCTTCCCTTGTTTCAAAGTGGAAGGTATAATGCCCTCTTCCACAGACTCTAATAGAGATTTTCCCAGTTCTTGAAGAGGACTAGTTCCTTTCAACCCACTTCTGGATCGAGCGAGGAGATGGCCAGAGGCCAGTGAACTGACCAACCAAGCCACATTCAGAAAGGGAGAGCGCAAATCTGCGAGGGAGGGAAGGGGGGAGAATGATCTTTGGAATGTCATCTAGCTTCTTCACAAATTTTGTACAGAGGGTCTAGTTCTTGGGGGACCAATGGAGGAAATCAGGGAGGCAAAAGCGTTTGCGTTTTTGTCATTAGCAAGGATCGAAGTGTCAGGCGAAGGTTCCCCATCCGGAGGAGGATCTGGTGGTTCCATGAGGGTAGCAGGAAGCTGCACCAGTCGAGCGGTAGCAGAGTAAGCATAGGAGCGTAGGCCCTCAAGGCACACATGCAGCAAGAAGCTCAAATTGCTTCAGAGCGCGCTTGACCTATATCGTTGTTAGCGCTTGACCATTCATTGTTATCTTAAACACATACTAGTAAGGTGAACCATTTGTTAACGATGCAATTTTTTTTTGTTTTGATTTTTTGTAAGTTGGCATACTTGTTAATAATTCGTTCCTAGCCAACTTGCAAGGTGAAATACCAGTGAATGGCCAATCCATTGAAATTGTAACAACCTTGATTTAAAATATACAAGTAATTACATCACTTTCTATGATTAATAATCGACACCCAATTATTCAAATATTTGACATAGAATTTTTAGAAACATGAGTAGAGACAACTTACTTGTAGTGACGATATTTCTTACTTGTGACTTCAGACTTGAATGGTCTTGGAATTCTGCTAACTACAACAAAGTTTTGGGGATGACTCTGCACCCAACTGTAGGCTCAGTTGCATGTAACCTTTCTACAGCTGGCCATCCTCGAGCCCTCAATCAACGTACCACTGCCAGGGAATCCTTTGTCTCACAATACTTTTCTCCCAAGAGAATGGATGAAGGAATGATGAATCTCATCTTCCTCAACGTCTATTAAATATACCAAACAATAGAAGGGAACCGCATGCACACATTCCCTGTGTCAACATGCAACTTTTATTTATTTGTTTATTTTAAGTTTTACTTAATTTAATGTTTCTCTTAATTTAACTCTTTCTTATTTTATTCCATTTTTTTTTTTTTAACTTTACTTTTTTTTTACTATTTTTATAGTTTTCTTAGTTCTAACTCTTTTCTTATTTTATTCCTTTTTACTTTTGTTAACTTCACTTATTTTTACTATTTTTATAGTTTACTTTTATATATTTTTATTTAGAATTCCATTTTATTATTTATTATTTTATTTAGAACTTCAGTTTATTATTTACTATTTTATTTATTTATTTATTATTATTCTCTTTATTATTTATTATGTGTTTACTATTATTGACTTATTATTTATTTACTATTTATTTAATAATATAATATAATATAATATAATTTATTATTTTTATTATTATTAGGGGACATTACATACTCCCCCTCTTTAAGGAACTTCGTCCCGAAGTTAAGTTGAATCATTTAACATTTTATTTATTTAGTTATTTATTACTTCACGTTTGCCCAACACCCTCTACTGAATTAGTATAACCAGTAGGCATCGAAAGTTTCCACAACACCCGGGAAATTTCAAGGAATCTCTATCCTTTTTCCCACTTTCGAAACCAGGCATAAGCCTCATCAGTCTATACCATAGTCGAAGGCTGGCCCCAAGGCTCACGCCTGACTCAGACCTCATCTGCCCCAAGGAAGGCACTCGACTTAGTACTCCATGCATCTCACAAGACTGGCCCACTCCCTCCACACTTACTAAGGCGCACAGCCCCAAGCATCAAAGTCCTTGCACCACTTCCAGACTTCGACATCCCAATCCAATGCCAAACACTTGTCCTACAACATCAGGGACTTGGCCTCCTCAAGATGGTCCCATAGCCCCTCAAGAGCTATCCATCAAGAGTTATACAAGACAAAAGAACCACTGGCATATGTAGTGTTGATTGAGTTTGTCCCCAACCCATATGGTGTTACATATTCTCCCTCATAGGTATGGGCTCCCACAAGATCATTAAATAAACCGGCCCTCTCGGCCCATTTGTGGATTTCCTGCCAATCACCACATTTCAACATGCATCCAATGCATTAGTTATAATCATAACATCATAGAAAATAATTCACATGCCAACTCTTGCATTTCATCATGATAATATAACATCATTGTTAATAACCACATTCTAAATAGTAAAGAACTGCATGCTCATGCATGTCACAAAATCTGTATCGATTCCAAATGCTTCACATTATGAAATACCATCATAAGTTATAACATCAACATATATGAATCATGACATCACATAATAAATGAACAAAATGCCAATATACCTCATATCATAACATCATGATCCCTATGCATATCTTATCCATCATTAGCATACAACATCATTATCATAACAAATAAATAAATAAGCATCACATATGCATCATCCACCTCTCATCTGAACTATATCCATTTACCGCATACCATCACATCATGAAACATCATTAATATGAGAATCATCTCAATACTTATCAAATATAGAACAACAATACACTATAAGCATTCTTATCATGAATTAATTTCATTTACTTATATAAACAATGCATACTAACTATGAATTAAGATTATTCAACATCCCTCTAGGATCTATGTTATATACATATTATGCTTATCCAAATGACACATTTACACGAGATCATCCTTATTTAAGCCTTATGTTATGCTTAATCCATACACATGAGGGATTGTTGTCCCTTAGTGATTTATCCATCACTCACATACTTGTCATTGTTCATCTTAAAATAATTTCTTATCTCATCAAGTTCCCACTTGATTTCTTTTATTGTAGATTCACCCATCTTCAAGTTGGACTAGGGATTCTTCCAACTTAATTTTCACTCTTTAAATATTTATTTTAGAATTTGAAATTCTTGTATCCACTACCACCATTATCATCCATGAATGATTTGGTGTGCTCAATGTGTTTGGCACTAACTTCTTTCAATACTAACAACACACACTAGTAAGTTGTTCAAGTACACCCTTTATTAGTTGATTCTCACTTCTTCTGCCAATTTATGTGCAATCATTCATAAGTCTAATTATAGAATTTCCAGTAGTATTTATTCTCATTGTTTCTCATTAGTTTACATAGTGCCTTTCTTTTTCCAAGAGTTAAACAATCATTATCCTTGAAATAGTTTCCTAGTTTATCACAAGTGCTCAAAACTTCCTAACTTGACATTTCTAAATTTATAGTTGTTTTCTCATTAGTTTACATAGTGGCTTTCTTTTTGCAAGAATTAAACAATCATTATCCTTTAAATACTTTCCTAGTTTATCACAAGTGCTCAAAACTTCCTAACTTGACATTTCTAAATTTATAGGTCATCACTTTGACCCTTTTCAATCATGTTGATTAATCCACTGATCATATTTTTAAGATAATTTTCTTCTTGATTGAATCACTCCTTCACTTCCTTATATTGAATATTCATAGATATACCTTATTTTTCTCGTAGTCTCAATTACCTAATATTCCATGTTTACTAGCTTCAAAAATGGAAATTTCTTCACTTGGTTCAAGTTTAAAACATATTATCAAATTGCTACTACTTCCCAACCAAGAATGTTGTTCCTATTCATCATCATCCTATAGGAAGTCATGGGTTAATTACTTTCTTAACCCAACATCACCGTACTTTTTTTTTGTAGTTTCCTTTTGATGACTTTTATCAATATCATGATCAATTAACTTCATCCATGGATTGGAAATATTTTCTCCTTAGTACGAATCATTCATTTAGAATTCACAGTGATCCTTATCACGTTTTTGTATGAAATATTTTTGTAAATCCATGTCCATTTTCCACCACGTGACAGAAAATATTTCTATTATGCTCCCAAATAGGCTAGTTTCTCATGTTGATTACTTACACTCATTTGTGAAACTTCTACCCCACTCATTTTTAGTGTTTATCTATTACTCTTTTCCATTCATCTCCTCATTCTATATTGGTCATAGTACTGAAGGTTACCATTTGTTAGCTTCATTACAAAACTTACAAGTTCCTAGTATTCCTTTATTCCATAGGGTAACTTTATTAAATCTACATTGCTAATATTGGGAATCAACTTAGAAGCTTCATGTCCTTTCTTAAAATTGTTCTCTTTATACTTAATATTCCATCATCTCATTCTTGTTGCATACTATATTTAATTAATTTTCCTTCTAGTTTTAAATTCCTTTGATGTGTATCTTTAGTGAATTGTATCATTATTCTCTACATTTGACATCTTATAATTTCTTCACATCTTGCATTAATAGCTAATGCCTTCAACTAGTTGAGCATATTATATGATTATATATCACTTCATATCTAATGGCCTTGTCTTAATGTTCATAGTTAAAGATTTCATTACCATTCTTCCCTCTTTAGATGCAACATCATGAAAGCAAAGACATCCAAATAATCTTTTAGTATGCATGAATAAGCTCCATAAATATGTTTCACTTTATCCTTTCATCATATCCCTAATAAGTTATCCTAATGTTATATAAGACTAAATGTAATTTTATGTCAACTACAATATTAATTGCAGAAATAAGTATCTCTCTCCGTCAACATAAATCTATGTCATAATCTAGTAAGCATCATTAAACTAACTATATATAGTGAGTTTCATCACTCTTAATACTTATATTGCAACTCTTCATCATGACTTTTCTCTTTGGTATTCATGTTCAAAAGCAAATTAATGAATGACAACATTTCTATTTTATATACCAAAGGTATTTAATTCAACTTGAGAAAACACATAATAATTGATTTTAATATTGTATTTTTCCACATTGTATATATATTAAAAATATACACTCACTTGACGTATATGCTTAAATATATTTAATTTGTATTTGAATAATTACTTTTATCATTCCCATATAATATCATAATTATATAATCTTTTAATATTACTTTTCAACGTGCTTTGCATGATGTCAGTGTAACTAAAGGTATATGCATGGTGAGCTTAAAAACAAAAAAAGTTGATTATTACTTAGGCATTGTGATAGCGGGAAAGCATCACTGATTTAAGTTCACAGTGTAAAAAATTAATAACCACTAGTTTTGTAATACTCTAAATATTTTCAAAATTAATAAAAATTAAAACAAATATTTATAAGAAATCTAAATACCTATATAAATAATACACAAACACTTGTATTTATCTCTACCTGAATGCTTTAAAAGTAATATTACATAGTATTATTAAGGGATTTGAAATTTTAATATATATACCGTCTCCCTTAAAATGTGTACCTATTTTCCATGAAATTTTTATAGTAGATGCATGGGGGTGAGACAAATCAACTCACTTAATTTCAGGTCAAAATGCTTCTCGGTTTTAATGAAACAAGCCATTGTCATCTACAACCATTTTTGGATTTTTTCGAGATCCATGAGTCTGATTTGGATCAATTTTTTTGTGGAGAAGGCTTATAATGATATTCACTGTGTCAAAAAATCCGCTCAATATGACTCACCGTTTATGAGATATTCAAAAAATATCAGCTGTTGTGCTTTTGGATAGTTTCATTTCAAGATTAATTTATGAGCAAATGGGGATGAATTTTGAAAAAGTAAAAGAGCTTTTCGTTAAGAACGAGCCAAATAACAAAAACCTCCTCCAGTTTCTTCACTGGTGTCATATATTGGAAGATTCGAATGAATCTTTACAACCTATTTTTCAGATTTTTTATTTCCTGTTTTAGTCATGATTGTTGCGTGCATATTCCAAGGAGATGGAGAGGAATTTTCGAAAACTGAGAGAGGCTTCTCCCAAGAACATTCTCATCTACAAAAACCTCCTACAGTTTTGTAACATCTATCATGTTTCAAGAAATACGAGTTAATCTTGGACCCCTATTTTCCAAAAATTTGGTCCATATTCCTAGCATGCAGTTCCAAATTTCATGTAATTGATTCTATCTTCAAATTATTATTTTTTCAAATTTATTTGATTAAATTCTTATAAGAGAAATTATTGATAAATTTGATCAAGTATTTTTCTCAAATTTTTACCTAGAGGTCACATAGAGTCGAAACCCGCTCTGATACCATATGGAACAACCCCGATTTAAAATATACAAGTAATTACATCAATTTATATGATTAATAATCAACACCCAATTATTCAACTATTTAACATAGAATTTTCAGAAACACGAGTAGAGACAACTTACCTTTAGTGACGATATTTCTTACTTGTTACTTCAGAGTTGAATGGTCTTGGAATTTTGCTAACTGCAACAAAGTTTTGGGGACGAATCTCCACCCAACCGTAGACTCAGTTGCACGTAACCTTTCTACAGCTGGCAACCCTCGAGCCCTCAATCAAAGTACTATTGCCAGGGAATCCTTTGTCTCACACATACATTTCTCCTAAGAGAATGGATGAAGGAATGATGAATCTCATCTTCCTCAACGTTCATTAAATAGACCAAACAATGGAAGGGAACTGCATCCACACATTCCTTGTGTCAACATGCAATTTTATTTCTTTATTTTAAGTTTTACTTAATTTAATGTTTCTCTTATTTTATTTTAACTTTACTTATTTTTACTATTTTAATAGTTTTCTTAGTTTAACTTTTTCTTATTTTATTCCTTTTTACTTTTTTTAACTTCACTTATTTTTACTATTTTTATAGTTTACTTTTATTTATTTTTATTGAGAACTCCATTTTATTATTTACTATTTTATTTAGAACTCCAGTTTATTATTTACTATTTTATTTATTTATTATTATTATTCTCTTTATTATTTATTATGTATTTACTATTATTGACTTATTATTTATTTACTATTTATTTAATAATATAATATAATATTATATTATATTATTTATTATTATTAGGGGACATCACAGAAATAACCCTTATTATTATTTACGGTTAGATACCTACCCTTTTATTTTTAAAGAAACACGTTTTTTTTTGTATTTCCAGTTTAGCTCAGCATGGGTCTATTAAAATTTAAAAGTATTCAGTGTGTGTACTCTTTGGCTTGAGAATCTAAATTTGTATCCAACAAGTGCTTATACTTGAAATTTGAATAAACATATAAGGAGATTCATCAAATATATGATTTAAGAAAGGTTGTTTTCTTTCTTTCCCTTAAAAAAATCATAATTCTAGTTTTTATTATTTTCCTTAGGAGGCCCATTTTAGACTTTAAATCTTTTTTAATGTTGGTCCCGACTGCCTAGTGATGAGGAGTGTGCTCAAGTTCAAAGCAGATTGAAGCAAGTGCATTAGTGAACATGTAGTTCTCAATAGTTTGATTCCTATCGAATGTTGGAACATGTATGGTGCGTCTACCACAGGCTGTGAGTGCTTTTAAAGTTTTCTAGTATAGAGCTTTGAACACATACAACTTCATCCACACATGAAGACAAACAAACCGAATGTAGACTGGGCAGAAAGCTTGGTTTATGTGCAGCATAACTTGAGGTTATATGACTTGGGACACAATCCAAAGGAGGTTAATTTGAAGGATCCACAGCTTTATAGTGTTTGGAGGCCGAAGTTTTGGATGATAAGACTCATGACGTTGATAATGCAATAGAGATGATCATGCAATAGAGATGTGACCTTGGTCCTCATCCACTACCATTGTCGGCACTAATGTTTCCAGATATCGCAGCTTTAGCTTCACAACCTCCAACATTGTGTAGGGGTCATGTAGCTCATAGTTGTTTTCCATGACCATTTCGACCTACTAGTCCTATTGCTCCTAGATCATGGTAAAACAAAGTAGAAGTTTCTTATGGCAAGAGGATAGCTTAGGAGATAGTAAAGTTATTTGTCTTTTTCTGTTTAGAAGATAGTTTGTAGAACATAAGAGTCCTTTGCCTTTTTTATGGCTTATTTGAAGAGTTTAAGTTTGGAATTTGAACTGCTGATTGCATATTACAACTCTTTGGTCGTGAGTATGATGCTCTGTTTCATTTCATGTTTGATTTTATTTGTCACAGTTTGTTGATAGAAATGTTATCTATTACAACTGACAAATTATCTGTTGAAACTTGAATGTTGATGTCATTGTTGATCATTTGATGACATATTACAACTGCTGGATGATTATGTATATGTATACAATATAGCTGATGCTTTAATGATCATTATTAATCCAGTAGTCATATCTATGGTTTCATACTTTCTTCAACTTATTTGACATTCTGCATGCTTATTTTATAAATATGCATGAAAATATATTAAAATATATACTATTTAAAAATACTCCATTCCTAGAAGCTCTTGGAAATTGGCACTTTGCGCTCCTGGTTATCTACTGCTCCCAGTAGTGTAGATCTACACAATTAAAAAAACACTTGTAAACATGCTTCTATTTCATGCTTAAGTAATTTTTTACTAGCGTGAAAACAGAATGTGATCTTTTCCATTTCTGCTTGTTAGCTCTCAAATTGTAAGAATGCTTTTATAAGACATGACATGGGTCTGCCAATCTGGATGCAGGTTTTTTGGTTTATTCTGTGTGTGTGTGTGTGGTATATTGCTTGATTGTTGTGTGTTATATGAATTTATTTGGCTTTGTGGGTAGTTAAAAATTGTGGGCGAGTTTGAGCCTGTCTTTTTAATCCCTTTTGTATTTCACCTCATAGAGTGCTGGAAAGCTGCTACTATGTTAAATCTGAATTGTAGGGCGATTACATGAATTAAAATACCCTTTGTTCACCATGTTGCAGAAGATGCAGAGTTAACACCAGTTCTACGTTTAGGAGCAGGAGCATGTGCAGGAATAATTGCCATGTCTGCAACATATCCAATGGACATGGTTCGCGGAAGGTTAACTGTACAGGTTTGCTGAAACTGAAACTATGTTCTTTTTGTGTTCCAGCGTTTAAACTTTTAATATGATAGGAGGTGATCTGGCAAAAGTGGTGCTTATATTTGTCCTTAAGGTGTGCATATTTTGCGAAATTTTTTGCTAGCCATGGTGAAAATATCTCAAAACTCATGGGTGTTTTTATTTGCAGACAGAAAACTCACCTTATCAGTACCGTGGAATGTTCCATGCATTGTCAACTGTCTTGCGTGAGGAAGGTCCAAGAGCTTTATATAAAGGCTGGTTTCCTTCTGTGATTGGAGTGGTGAGTGAGAAATTTTGCATTTGACTTTACTAGGACTGTTTTGGAGAAATTGTGGTTTGGAACGATGATATTTCTTATACATGATTAGAGTACACAAACTGAATTCCTTAAGCTCTTAAGTCTTGATTGTAATTAATTGTAATGAACACAGTTCGTATACTTGGAGGAATGCTCTGATACCAATGTAACGAACAAAGTTTGAATACTCAGAGGAATGCTCTAGTACCAATGTAATGAACAATCAGAGGAATGCTCTGATACCAATGTAACGAACAAAATTCGTATACTCAGAGGATTGCTCTGATATCAGATGGAGCACACACAAATATCATTAAGCTATTTAATAAAATACATATTTGATTATATCTGTCAACTGCAGAATTATATTTGTGTGTGCTCCATTAATAATTGACCTCTTGAAGTAAACACAATTGCTTTCAAAATGCAAACTCAAACTGTTATAAACCAGTGATATGTGAGGATGTGCTTTGTGTTCTGTGTGTACCTGGAATAGAAGTATGTTATTGGGACATTCTCCAGTGTCTCCCCAATCTGCAGGGGACATCTCAGGGATGTGCCCTACATACAGGTGACACTTGGGCATCCTCTTGTTCCTACAGTTGATGATCAGCCATCCTCTACAGCCTGCACCTCCACATACCATATAAAGGGTATTACTATTCACTAATTGTTTTAGGGCATGCCGTCTTTGATGGTGTAAAGCTGTCTAATGATACCACTGATGTGATTTTGTTGACCTTTGGTGTAATAAAAGTCTTAAGATGCTTTTTACTGGAAGGATGCTTACTGGACCTTAGATGCACTTTGGAATTGGTGGAAAGTACCTACCATCCACACTTTTTTGCCTTTGAAACATCTCTGTTCACACATACCAGTCTTCAGTCTCCATATTTTGCTCAAACTAGTTTTTGTATTAATGGAAAAGAGATCCTAACCTTGCTTTAAAGTAACATAATTAGATTTATGTTTGTTTGTTTTTTGTGTTTTCATGAGAACACCCATAGAGGAGGGACGTCCTGGACTACACAAACCCCTTGTACTAGGGCATCACATTTCTGTAGAGGATGCCCCTGGTGAAGTCCCCATGTTGGGGACCTTACTGCAGATGGCAGAGGATGTCCATGAGGATGTCCTTGCATGCAAGTATATCCTGTTGTTTCTATTATTTAAACAGCTGTTTTAATATTTTAGAGGTTTGTTGCAGGCTCTATTTCATGATTTTATAGACCTGGTTTTTTGTGGACCTGAATGTTAGATCCTCTTTATAAGTGTTTTACCTTATTAACATTGTCTTGTTTGCCTAGTTGAGATTGTGCTACTGTTTGGTTTAACGTTCAATATCATGTAATTTTCATATAGTGTTATCCCCACTATAGTGTTTTTTAAAATGAAAATTTGCATTATCTTTTCTTGTAGGAGACATAGTTCTTTAATTTTTTACCTTCAGTGTTGATTTAGAAGTTTTTGCATTATTACTTTGTATCTTTACTGGATGTATTCTTTTAGTCCCATTGACCCACCTTTGTTGTCATTTATTGGACATTAATAAAATACGTTTATCTTTAGTTTCTTTCCAATCTTATGCATATATTGTTGACCTATTCCAAAAGGTGCTACATTTTCTCAATTGGGGTTCTATTGCAGTGGTTTTCAAATTTCGGCTTATTTTGTAAGCATTTTGGAAAGTAATATTTTCTTTTGCTCTGCTAATCTGCTTTGGAACCCAAGCCATGTAATTTACATTGCATATAATGTAGAAAAATATTTTTAGCTTCTGGCTGGTTTGCATTATAATGAGTAACTTGGTTTGTTCATCTTTTTCATAAAAATGTTTCTTAATAACACAAATTTGTGATTTTATAAACTCAGTTACTGTTTTTTTTATTACACTTCAAATTTAATTTCACTTTGCTTTAAGATGAACCAATGTTTTTTAAATTTTGTTTTTCATTCTGTTCACTGATTTCTAAATTCTAGGAGAATTACAGCAAGACGTCTCTGACCTGGAAGCTGCATAAATTGGTTATGTGACATTTTTTTTTCTAATTTTCAGATTCCATATGTCGGGCTGAATTTCTCAGTTTACGAGTCTCTGAAGGACTGGTTAGTCAAATCCAGACCCTTCGGTCTTGTTGAGGGGGAAGATTTGGGCGTGGTAACTAAATTGGCTTGTGGAGCTGCAGCAGGAACTGTTGGACAAACTGTAGCTTATCCTCTTGATGTAATACGGAGAAGAATGCAAATGGTTGGGTGGAAAGATGCTTCTTCTGTTATAACTGGAGATGGGAGAAGCAAAGCTCCACTTCAATACTCTGGTATGGTTGATGCTTTCAGACAAACAGTAAGGAATGAAGGTTTTGGTGCATTGTATAGGGGTTTGGTTCCGAATTCAGTGAAGGTGTGTATAGAGCTGACTTTTCTCTACTGTCTTCAATTTATGGCCAGTTTCTTTGAAATTATTCTTAGAGTGTATTTTTAATGGACTATATTGATTTGCACTAGATTCAAAATTCCAGCTGACATAGTTGTTAATGAGAGTTTAAATGGCAATTAGTTGTAAAAGGCACCTGTTTAAATTCATAATTGTTGTCAGTCAGGGATTGTGTTAGGCAGGAAAATTGCCCTTTTACTTTAGATGTGATATGACCAAGGGATATCTCTTCCATCTTTCCCGAAGACTTGCACCTGGTCTCTTCCCTGAGCTATGCTGCAGTCGTGGTCTGTTAGTGTTAAGAGTTGAAATTTGCACCCATATTTTTTGGTATGAACACGGAGAGTATGTCTGGTAAAGTTTTGAATAGGTTATTCATTATTGACATATTTTTGGGTATTAACATGGAGAGCAAAACAGCTAGGTTTGGAATGGATCATCATTCTATTAAGTACGGTGGGCTATTCTCATGAAATAATTATTCTTTATGTAGGAAGAAGAATGGCTTGTGTGATACCTCTAGGCTCTTGCCAATATAAGGGACTGCCTGTATAGATCACCCAGGAATTGGCAATTTCTTGGACTCATTCTTATTATTTATTTTATTTATGAGGAAAGCCTTGTGGCATCTCCCTTTCCCGCAACCTCTTCCTCAGAATATTCAGATGGAGGGTGGCCAAACGACACCTGTCAAAATAGCGGCTGGTAACCCTGAGGGACTTGATCAGTTTCCATGTTGGAAATATGCCTTACGCAGATGGTTCAACTAATTCAACTAACCTTTAGGGCCCATTCTTGTTATCTTTTAATCTGTCTCCCTACCATATTTTATTTTTATTTTTATTTTTTGATTTAGGGGTTTATTGTGAAGAGCTTCCAACGATTTTTCCACTTTTCATATTTATTTTGATTTCTATCATTTAACTATATGTTTAAGAATAGTATTTCAAATTAATTGTGTTGAAGATCTTGCATCTTTCTCATGTCAAGAGTGCTCAATCAATCAAAAGCTTCACTTCCTAGATTCAAACCTATGGTGTTTTTTTAACAAGCAGTGTAATGGAATCTATAAGAAGATAAACTTTTTTCAACACTTGGCCCATCCGATTCTCTTGTAAAGGTACAATGATCCATCTATATATTTGAAGTAACTTCGGCGAAATCTGAAGTTTAATATATGACAGATGTTGTCTCTCTTTATCTATGATTTAGTGCTGAGGCTGAAACTTTATGATCATATGGTTCTGGATTTCTTCTATAAAACACTTGATGTCCCATCTCAATCTGACTTGAGCCGAGAGATATGGTTTTCTTTTTGAATTTTTTATTTTTATTTTAATATCATTTAGAAACATTAGAACTGACCCAAAGATGCTGAGCACCAGAAGCGGCCTGCCTGTGCGTGTAAAAGGGGTGAGCCGTAAACATAAGCACTTCTGTTTGGCTAAGCTGCTGCAATAGGGGGGTACCATTCCCTTTTTGTTAAGTCACCAAGGACTTGCACTTGCCCCTATCTGCTTATTTGTACCTTGGTGGGGAAATTGAACCCTGGTTGGTGGCCTGACATGAGATGATCTTCACTGCTAAACCACAGCCCCATTGACAATATATGCAGTTTTCTCTGCAAGTGGGCATTATTTTCAGCAACAATTAGGGCTTTTCATGGCCTCAAACATGAGATCTGAATTATCTCTTGACTGTAGATGAAAATGGTCCTAATGGACTAAATATTTACTTTCTTTGGTCTTCCAAATACTTTCTGAATCAGTTGATTTGGATATATGCACAGTTGAAGATGACATACTATTCTCAATCCTTCTTTCAGACTGTTTTAGATGCTGACTTTTGTGTTATATCTCCGAACTCCACGCCAAATCCTGTGAGTGAAAAGTTAAAACTGAGAAGCTTGAAAACTTAGCTTTCCAATGAATCCCTTTGCTTTGAATTTATAAACCGCCCATCAAAAGTCACATGCAATCGCTGATGGCCTACTACTTTTTACCATTCTTCAGGATTTGGTTAAGAGCCTGATCTTGTGCAGACTACAACTCATAGAATTCTGTGCCAATTCGTGTGAAATTCTAAGCCATGGCAACCTGAAATATTTGTTTTCCAACAAATCGAGTCTCACTGAATTTGAATGATTATAAAATGTCATGACTATGGGAAGATGGTACTCCTTTAAGGCTCAAAGCACTGGTCCAGGATCTACCCTTCTCTGTTATTGCTTGAAATGTTACAAGTTGCTCAAAATGGCCTAAGAAACACTGAATATGCCAAATCTGGATGAGGGGCACAGGTCCAAAGTACAGGGCTGAAGATAGTTGCACAACTTATAAAATAAGATTATTTAAAAATAACCATGAAAGGTAACTCATTTAAATAATCATATACTTCTTCAGTGAATGCAATAATTTTCTTTATATACTAATTTATCTATCATTTCTCATTGTCGAGAAACCATGTATAGTGTAGATTAAAGTTTGATTCCTCTTCTTGATAATTACTTTGTGAATGTTATCTGCTTTCTTATTATTTATTATGTTCTCTTCATCAAGCAATTATATAGATTTTCAAAACAAAAGGATCAGAAAGAGACAAAGAACACCAGAAATTAGGCTCCAAGCCCAGGGAAAACCCCACAAGGGGGAAAGCCCAACCAATTCTTCTCTTATAAAATCAGATCAAAATGAGATATGCAAGACCCAAGACCAAGACCAAGACCAAAAACTGCCACAAAGATCCAAGTCAACCCTCCTCCAAGTCTCCTCCAATAAAGTCAAATTCAATGCTGGTCAAATCTCTGAAATCTGGTCAACTCCTGAAATTTCGCCCCATGAAATTTTGGGCCTGCAGCACCTCAGAAAAAATCACACAATATCACACGTGTGAGCAGTACTAGGGCAGAAAACTTGTCTTCTCTCTCTCCTTTGATTTTCCTCTCACTTCTTTGATTTCAGCTGTCTTCTTCTTCTTTGGCAGAGAAATCGATGTGATTATGAATGAGTGAATGATCTCCAAAGTGGTCGAGTTGACTTCTATATATACATGTCCAGGAGGGTCTAATAGCTGCCCCTTTAGGCTGTCTTGGTCTTGTGGATGACATTTTGACTCTTTGACTCGAGACAAAAATAATTTTCCTATTCTTACAAGAAGTTCAAATGAGACTTTGACTCAATTACATTTCTTTGACTCATAATAAATTTTCTTTTTGACTCAATTGATCCTATAAACATGAATAACACTTGACTAAAAATAAAATAATAGTGATGAATATAATAAATATATTAATGGTACATTTGAATCACATTATGAAAACCGACACTAGTTACATTTCCAACACTCATGTAGGCCTTGGTTTCTGCTTGACCTATTTGTGTATATTGATGGTCCCCTATTTTGGTTAGAGGGATCACAACAATGGCTCCGAATCCAATTTGTTAATGTTTTCATATTATTTGATTTAATAAATGCTAATTATTATGAAAGTCGAACATACATCATTAACTTCAGTTCAAGATTAATTCTTCATTACGAAGTTTTGAGATGGTTTGATGGTGGGTCCTTGAAAATTCATCACATTCTTGTTTGTAAGCTTTTGTAGTTAGAAGCTGAGAAAGAGTGTGTATCCGGAATATGATCCACAGTTCCATTTTTAAGTCATCTCAACCATTATGCCCTGATGATGGGTCCTGTTCTGGACTCGAAACGTCCACTTAAAAATGGAACTGTGGATCATAATCTAAAACACTTTCTTCTTCACATTCATCACATTGGTAACTTCATGGATGATGTGGCTTATGAAAGATTTAAATATATAATTGCACCCCAGTATGTCCAACATTTAGATCTTGAATGGCATATTAGAGAATGATTATACCTCATAAAAAGTTAACGCCCATGGAAGCACTTTAAAGCTGCCGCCTAAGAATTTTCATATGCAGTGCATTTGTTGATAATAGAGTTTATTAGTAGGTACGGAATTTGAGTTCAACTTATAACATCCAAAGGGCCAAAGGGTCCATAGAATGGTGGATACTTATATATCCATGACATTAGTTAATTTTAAAGCGAAAAGAGACTGGCAACATTGTGGTCCTAGGGTCCAGTCCTAAACGGTACAATTTTAGTTCTTTCATTGAAATATATCTCAAATCCTTGTTAATTTTATGGAATCTGATAGAGATTAAAATCCCATATCCGTTGCTCTGATCTGACAGGTGGTGCCGTCAATAGCAATTGCTTTTGTGACATATGAAGTTCTGAAGGATCTTCTCGATGTGCAACTGAGAATTAAAGATTAAAGAAATTTTCTTTTCATGTGGTGATATTTGGAGATTGTTCTTTGATTTGTTCCAAGGAATAAACCATCTTCATTATTGTTTATTTGTGTAAAATGGGGCCGCTATTTTTCTTAATGGCTGTATCTATATCTTTGAAGGCATATCCGATCATTAGATTGTAGAAGTTTAGAATGCCTGAAGATCAATAAATCTTGTAACTGAGACATTGGAGTTAGCACATTCAAGCAGTTTTGCTTTGCCGAGGAAACAGATATTTAAAATTTTAGTTGTTTTTATGGTTATATAATCAATTGCCAATTATATCGCCTCCCAGGCATTTTGCCTACGGAGGGGATTCGAAATTGTTGTGTTGCCTCGGTTCTGTTTTTTGTGCTAAAGATATTCAAGTTCCATGTTTGCTTGATAAAAGGACTTTCTGTATGATTGATAATAATGTGATCGTTTCAGGGCTCTATGCTGTTCTAGAGATCCTTCCTTCATGTCTGTTTCTCTGATTTGCTGTTGCATAATTCCATAATATTCTGCGTCATGTTATATGAGTCCTATCTATTATCATATATTAACTAATAAATTATAATATTTGCAAGTTTTGTCTTTTCCGTGTTCTATTCTAGTCTTCACCATAGGTTACTTGCATTGGTAATTTAGCAATGCCATTCCGTTATTTGTTCTCTGTTTCATTCCTTTCTCTTTCTTATTTCCCTTTCTAAATAATTTTAGGCCAAATCCTCAAATTATGATGCGAAGTGCGAAATTGTAGCGATTATTTTCTTTTTGGGGAATACATATTACTTTTAAAGAAGTGGTGAATTTGCCTCCTAGGCAGTAAATTGTAATGTTCAATCTTTGCTGTGTTTCTCATGGAATTTTAATTTTAATGCTGATGGCTAATATTTTTACTTGATAGAATAATTTTCTTTCAATCTTTTACCACTGAACACTAGAAACAATGGATTTGTTTAAGGGTTTCTATTCATTCTCTGAGAATATTACATTGAGTGCTTTTTCCCGTTTTGAGGATTTACGATGTCCTCGTATGCCAGCACCATGTTAGACGAACTTTTGTTCCAACATCACTCCTTATTTTGAATTGTTCCGGTTGCGATTCGTCCTTAGGTTTGATGCTCTAAAATTCACGAGAACTGGGTTTTGATCGATTGGATTTATAATTTGGAATAAATCCCAACTACTGGTCATCATGTTTTTTTAACCCCGTGGAAGTAATTATCTGGATGTGGTTAAATGTTGGATCCTTGAAATGCTCGAAATGTCTTGGTTGTGCTACTGCCGACCCGCTTTTAATATGATTGACGCCATTCATTGACATTCAGTAACATGACAATGAATACTATACATGCATTCATGAATTAGGAACCGAAGATTTGGTGGTGGATAAAAATATTATGCTGCTAAGCTAGAGCATTAGAGCTAAGTTGGCCATTGAGGAGCGCTTGCTCCAGTTTTCCTTACTGGTTTTGGTGGTATAATAAACTTTCCCCATTGAAAATCATCATTAATAGTAATCTATGCTTGTGCCTTTCACAAGGAAATGTTTTTCTTCAGATGCAATGCGACATCTCATACCAATGGACACAGTACAAACGATTTATGTTTTTGAAGGGGACTTAACCCCAAGTCGAGAAACTGAGAATCTGATCCTCTGCTCCAACACGGAATACTATGAATTGGATCTAAGTAGTGAAATTTATTTTTGTAAGAAAATGGATGTAAAACCCGGGTTTTGGTTTCCTGGAGTTTACCATAATGTAGAAGCGAAGCAATGAAGCTGAGCTTGTCTAGAAAAAAATAGTCGTATAGAAAGTAGTACAAGGTACTGCAGAGAAATGGTAACTATTTTTTTTTAAAGGCCATTGAGCATATACATACATCGACAATTATGAAAATGCCATCGAGTAGATAAATACATTGAACAATTATGAAAATGCCATTTGTGAATATACATGCACTGACAGAAAGATGCCAAGAAGTGAGGGGTAAAATAAAATTAGATAATTTTTCTAGATGTTACTAAATATTGGATTCAGCAAAGAAAATCAGGCATTATTAATTGGTGGCAATTAACAGTTTTTTGGAGGACTGGTTCTTTTTAATTTGTGGCATTTGGGTATTAGTATTTTAAATAAGATTCTGGTGATACCAAATTAGCAAATTAACAAATGCCAATGAATTTTTTTTGCAAAATTTTAATTTCTAACGATCATGTCTTGTTTTAGTTTTCAAAACAAAAGAGATGTATTATACTCCCTGCGATTATATGTTAGACCATGTTGAAAAATCAATAGGGCAACAATTAGGGTGATTTCTCTATTACTTGATGATTGTCTGTTATTTTCTTATCAGTTTTATTATGTTCTTTTCATTAGACAATTACCAAATCATAACCATGGAGATCACAAAAAGACAATGAACACAAGATATAGGCTCCAAGCCAGGGCAAAACCCCTCAAGGGGGAAAAACCCAATCAAATATTCTCTTCTTATAGAATAAAATCAAAGTGAGAAATCCAAGAACCAAAATCCAAGACCAAGATCCAAGTCAACCCTCTTTTCAAGCTCTTCCAAAAAGTAAAAGTCAACTCAAGTCAACAATAGTCAAAGTCTTCCAAATTTGATCAAACTTCTCATTTTCGGCCTCTGCAACAATGTTTCAGCCTCTGTAATTAGGTCTGCAATTTTTGGCCCATGCAATTATTGAAATTTTTGCACGTGCGGCAAAAGTCTTCCTTTGACCTTTGCTCTCTCTCTTGACTTTTTCGGTAGTATTACTCTTGAGATGATCCAAATGAGGTCAAATTGTCCTCTATTTGTATCCATCCCAGGAGGTCGAATGGCTCCCTTCTATGGTCAACTTGTTCGGGCCGACTTGGTCTTATGGGAACATAAATGACTATTTTGACTTGAATAAAATTCTTTTTCCATTTTCTTTCAAAAGTCCAAATGGGACTTGACTCAAGTACAATAGAATGACTTGTGACAAATATTCTTTTTGACTCAATAAACCCTAGAAGCATGGAGAACATGCTTGGCCTAAATAACAATTTGACTTGATCATGGAACTCATGCTTGAAAAACAAAATTTCTTTTCTTCTTTTGCTTTTTACATGAAATATATAATGACACAAGTACAATGATAATTATGAAGATCAAACCTAGCTACGTTTTCCAACACCCCCTCTAGGGAGGTATTCATAATTACATAATCAATACAAGGATACTCTCAAATTGAAATAATATTCTCATAAGAGTCAGATTGATAAGCCAACATCAACATCATTACCAACATTGTCAAATTGTGCAAGACTTTGACTAACAAACTCGAACTCTCCAATAGATTAGAGGCACACTTGGACACCAACACAACAACCTCTTCAAGGCACATACTAGAATGTTCACCAGGTGTTCACCAAGTATGTCATTCAAGGACTATTTCTATCTTGGATTCCCAATCCTCTTCAACTGCTCTGATCTTGGATACCTTGCCTTATCCTCAACGAGTATCAGTTCTTGAGACTACTTCCTATCTTGGATTCCAAATCCTCAAGGAGCACTGTCCCAAATGCTCATCCAATCCTCCATATTCCCTACAAGTGCCTTCTCTAGAGTTATGGATGTTAGTCTTGGCCTAGTGCATGACACATGGAGAATACGTTGTCCCACATCACTCCCTCTCTATTAGGGAGGTAATCTTCGTTCTCTCTCAAACAGGGAGGAAATCCTTGGTCCCTCTCAACTAGGGAGACACAACCATAAGCATCATTTTGTCTTATTCATCAACTACTTGTTCATAATGTGGAGATCTTAGTTGTAGCTATAGGGCTCCTTTCTCACAACATCATATCATACTTGAGCGTCGACCTTCCTAGATGTCATGGAGTCAAACTCTTTCTCAATCTGTCTTTGTGACAGGGTTTTTTCCATCAACCTTTTATATCACTTTCCATTAATCACAAGTTATAGTATCTTAGTCATCAAAAGTATCTTGTCAAACCAATCAATGTAGAGCTAATCATAGCTCCCTCTGTCCATCTGGGAAAGTGAATTTCTTCATCATCAAATCCAACATGACCAACAAGCTATCTTGTGACTTGCTACCTTTTCTGCCTTTATGGTGTACACATTTCTGCCATATATTCTTTTGGGCCATTACCAGTGCATGTTTTTTGAATTTAGTTTAAACCAAACAATTGTATATTCAATTGTTATCTTTCCAGTCTATATTTCTGCAAAATGTTCTTCCACATAGCCATATCATATCTCAAACAAATCATCAATATGAGAGTTACCAAATCATGATAGTCTCTTGACAAGATGTCAAATTCTGCTACTTGCTCCCTCTGCTATCAACATCACTTCACATGGTCTATTTTCATATTTTACTAGAATCCTTCTTCATGCTCTTCACCTTTTAATCATCAATCAATGTGTCCATGGAACTAACCAGTTAGCAAGCTTCAATATCATATCCATCAGAGTCTTTACAACTCCCTCTAAAGCTATCATTGCTATATTTCTTACGTTCTTCAAGAGACCATGTCAGATGTTGATCAATATCACCATGTGTCGTACCCATCTATTAGGCCTCTATATATCGAGTAACCATATGGAAGAGTCTTGACTTTTGCAATCTAACCAAGACCTATCATGCTCATGCTTCCAGTATATTTCTGCATCCAACTCTTCTTAAAATACTTTTTGAAGACATGAATCTAATTTCTATTGAAGAACTCTTTTCTAAAGAAATTCATACCTCTTTCATTCATATAACCATCTAGATAACTTCCTTTAGAACAAACAACTTCTCTCTTTGAAGATGATGTCTAAGATGATATTCTTTCTATAACATGAGAAATGCTCCAATTATTCCTTCATGTTGCAACTCGACTATCTTCATATCTTCCAAACTTCTAGACTACTTTTGATACCACTTCCATGATCTACTAGTGGAATATGCTCTCACAATGATTCGTCTATGTACTAAAGATCCTTCTCATAATAATGGTTCTGTTACTGTTTGGGATCCTTGTGATCCTTTTCTGCTAGAACACTATTTCTATAACAACACATTGCCAAAAATTAGCTTCATGAACTGTGGAGTGCTAGATGGGCCAAATTCTTCTATCCTTGCTTTGCTAGACAACTGTTACCAATGAGATGCAACTGACTGCGTAGACTCTAATCCTTCCAATACTATATGCTTCATTTCATGATGCCATAATTCACAAAAACCAAGACTCTTCAACAAATGTAACTACATATGCTACCCTAATTGTCATCTTCTAATAAAAGAGAAAACAAGTTGTTAGTAACCTTGATGGTGGTGGAGTTCTTTAATAACAAAGATCCTTATGATCTTCACTCTTTAGCTTCTTTTTAGGTTGTTTATTATCTTCAGCGATGTGGGTTGTACTCTTTATCTTCCTCTTGGTTTTCCTGTTTTGAGGATCCTTAGGACAATCCCTTTTAAAGTGTCCATATTCATTGCATCCAAAGCATTGTATTTTGGACATATCTTGTCTTCCACATGGATGATTGTTATTATTGTTTAACTTTCGATGAGATTCAAATTTTTCGAAACTTCCATTCTTCTTTAATTTGGCAACAAAAGCTTGGGACTTTCTATTGGGTTCAACGTCATCTTTGGCTTTCAATATTGTCTCTTATAGAATACACAACCCACAACTCATCAAAGTTTGGAGTTTCCTTTCTTGAATAAATGCTTGTCATAAAACTACTCCTTTTTGAAGGTAAAACATTGAGTACACAAGTAGTTAATTCAGAATCTTAAATAACTTCTCCAAGCCCTTGTAGTTTATCCTTCAATTGTGAGATCTTTATAAGATATGAGGCCAAGTCTTCATCCTTCGATAACCTTGTTTAGTAAAGTCGATTCCTCAAAAATATTTTCTGACATGTCATACTAACAGAATATGGTTTTACTAACTTGTCATAGATTGCTTTAGATGTGCCCAAATCTGCAACATATGGAATAAGATGATCTTTGATGGATTCAATAAGAATCCTTTGAGCCCTAACTTCTCCTTTAGTGTAGTTGGCCCATTCTTGAGTCTTATCCTTCTCTGGTTCTGTAACTTTGCCTAGAACATGGTCCATGACTTCATTTTCTTTGAGCACCAAATCAATTATCTTCTTCCATTCTTGAAAGTTTGTTGATCCATCGAGTTTACTGCCTTACTTACAAAATGAAGTCATTTGATTTGAAGATTGAGACATAGAGATTAATATAGTACTTACTTGTCAAGAGAGTGACCTGCTTGATGATGATGTCTTCAATTACCTTGATGCTCCCAAGATTTCCAAGTGACTTCAAAGATGTCCTAGAATGATGATTTCTAGGTGCAATAGTGACTTCAAATTGCTTCAAAGATGAATGGTGGTGCTTCCAACAGTGTAGATGATGCTCCAAAAATCTTGATGCTTCTTGAGTGATGACTTCTATAGAGATGCTTTCCAAAATGAGTGATGATCAAAGAGCTTCTAAGAGAGAGAGATGATGATGATCTTCTTCAAAAAGATGATGAATAACCAAGAGCCTTCAATGATATAGAGAGATGAATATTGATGTAGTAATAATTATTCAAGATGAATGATGAGTCTTCTTCCTTATGCCCTTCCTTGTGTCCTTAGAAAATGATGTTCCTCCAAAGTAGACTTGATGAATGTCTTTCACTTATGCCAACAAGAGTGATCTTCAAGCTGCCTTCTCCTCACCTTAGCTTTGATCCCCCGTTGAGAAATCAATAGGGCAACAATTAGGGTGATATTTCTATTACTTGATAATTTCTTCTAAAGATATGTTGACTTATTATCACTTTTATTATGTTCTTTTCATCAAACAATTACCAAAATCACAACCATGAAGATCACAAAAAGACAATGAACACAATATATAGGCCGCTCCATGCCAGGGAAAAAACCCCTCCAAGAGGAAAACCCAGTTAAATCTTCTCTTCTTATAGAATCAGATCAAAGTGAGAAATCCTAGACCCAAAATCCAAGATCAAGACCTCCCGCAAGACTGAAGTCAACCCTCCTTTCAATCTCTTCCAACAAGTCAAAGTCAACTCAAGTCAACTGTAGTCAAAGTCTTCCAAATCTGATCAAACTTCTGATTTCAACCCCTGCAATAGAATTTCTGCCTTTGCAATTAGGTCTACAATTTTCAGCCTTTGCAATTCTTGAAATGTTTGCACGTGTGGCAGTTTCTAGGGCAGGTTCTTCGCATGTGTGGCAAAATTCTTCCTTCTTTGACCTTCACTCTCTCTCGACTCTTTTGCTGGTATTACTCTCTTTTCTTGGCACATAAATCGAACTTGCTTGAGATTATCCAAATGAGGTCAAATTGTGCTCTATTTATACACATATATGAGGTCGAATGGGTCCCTTCCAAGGCTGACTTGGTCTTGTGGGGACACAAATGACTATTTTGACATAAATAAAATTCTTTTCCCACTTTCTTTCAAAAGTGCAAACGGGATTTGACTCAAGTACAATAGAATGACTCATGAAAAGTATTATTTTGGCTCAATAAACCCTAGAGGCATGAAGAACATGCTTGACCTAAATAACAATTTGACTTGAGCATGGAATCCATGCCTGAAAAATAAAATTTCTTTTTCTTCTTCTGCTTTTTACATGAAATACATAATGACATAAACAATGATAATTATGAAGACAAAACTTAGTTACATTTTCCAACAGACCACTGCATCAACAATGTTCATAGATATTTCCTCAAGTTTTGTTGCACCTTGTCGCAAAACCAACTTGTAAATATAAAACATGTTAATATCTTGAACTGTTATACAATCTATTTATCCACGACCAAATATCAAAATATCATAACATAAAGCTTAGCAGGTTTAGTTCTTATTTCTGCCCTTGAAAGTGTCTCATTTTTAGGTTTGGTTGCCTTGATCACTCCTTTATTGTAGAAAAAGCACACAAAATTGCTAACAATTCACTTAGTGATTTTATCGAACACTTAGCATACACTAATTTATAACTCCAAGAAAACTTCAAAATCAATGCAAGCAACTTTACATTTACAAATTTGATTTTATGAGCAAAAATACCATGCTAAGTAATTTGCAATAGAAAATAACAACAATAGACTATTATTCATGAACATAATGATATTGGGGCAAAGCCCATGGAAAACACTGGAAGGGGAAAACTCAAAGAAATATATTTCTTTTATTTCTTGAACAAATAGGAATAAATTGCAGCAATACAACTCGACCATAAATACCACTTATCTCATTAATTTTTGTTGTCATTTCTTCGAGAAATGTGCCAAATCTGGCCCTTGATTTTTGTGCCCAACTTGCTTAGAAATCCTTACTGCTATACATTCTTGTACAATCCAGATTACAACCCATCTCTTCCTTGATTTGTGTTTAAAAATTATCCTTCTTGTTGTCCAAGTAGTCAACAATTTCCAACATGCTCTTTGCCTTGGAAACCACGCCTGAAATTTCCCTTCTTGCTGTTGTATGGTCACTGTACCAACAATTATTGTTAAAACTTTTGCTTGGTTTTTCATGCCCTTCTCTTTCCTTTGGTTTGCACTCAATTTTTGTTGCAATAAACCCTTCCTTTTAACTTTGTTCTCTCACATTCAATGCTCATGAATGCCCTCTCTCTTTCTCACACTCATTAATGCCCTCTCTAATTCTCTTTATGTACTTTTTCTCATTAATGACTTAACCTAACTAACTTAGCTTCTTTTGATCTTATCGCTGATACTCACTCTCAAGATCAAAGGTCATGATTTAATCTCTCATTAAATACACTTTTAAGTTATTAATTTTACTTGAAGTCATTAAACACAAAAACATAAAGTCACTTGTACTTTATAATATACAATACATTTTTTCCTATATAGACTTTTTAATGTCCCTTCATGTTAGGCATTATCACATGAAAAAGACTACTTGAGCTACAAAAACTCAACATTTACATGGATAAAATTTCCCAAAGAGTGCATTCTTCTCAAGGGTAGAAATTTCCTATACCCGAGTTTCAAATTGCAACATTCACCTATTTTCATCCAGCCATCCTTCAAAATCATCCATTTTTATCAAGCCTTTTTTTCCATATAAAGTTTTGTGAATAAAAGATCGATAGGTAGTGATATACACTTGAAGTTCTAGTATTTTATCTTGCACTTGTTCTATTTCTACTTAAATTCATCATTAATTAAACTGTACTGCCTCCTTGGCCTTGCCCATGCAACATGACAATATCTCTTTGGCTTTCTAAACACTTGTTTTGAAAACATTGATGTCTTTGTCTACAACTCATGCTATTTATGTTGGAAGCACACCTTTGTTTATAGCCAGGGAAAATATAGTCCATCAATGAATCATATACCAAATGTACTTTGTATGTTACCATGAATCTGAAAAGCTTATTCACATTGTAAGGTCTCCTAGGAGGTGAGACTATTCCATGGATACCCTGAGGGTCAATTTACTAAGACTCAACGACCTTTATCTATTGCTGGGCTGACACTCCTACCAACCTTGAATGGACATGGATATTGTGACTTGCCAATAATTAGGATCCCTTAACACCTTATTAGTGGTTGTTATGTTGCATATGCCCATCTCATAAGAGGGATATAATGGGTCTCACTAATAATTAGGATCCCATAACCCCTTGTTAGTGGTTGGTATGTTGTATATGACTATCTCATAAGAGGGATATATTGGATGTCTAATTCTACTTGTCTCCCATGTACCATTTTAATACTCCTTTCAAGCAAGTCAAATATATTGAATGTACCATTTTAACACTCCTTTCAAGCAAGTGACTTGATTTTCCATACTACTCGCTTCTTCATTGTGTCTTCGCTTGACATGGAGACCTCACACATTGACAAATTACTTGAGAACGATGTAACTCTTTTCACACAGGTATTATGTTTGAACATTTGAAGATGATGTAAGGCCCCTTTATTGCCAAATAATAATTGTGGATTATTTGATAAAAATAACTTCATCAGAGGACAATGCATAGGAAAAGAATCCTTGAAACATCATTGCTGATTCTGTTACATTATTGTTGGTTACAAAGTTTCTAGGTGAATTCAAAGGTCACTTAATAATTTGCTTCCCAAATTAAACATCTTGCTTCCATGTGATTTGAATTTCCTTCTCCAGTACCATAAAATATAATAATGTGCTTCAATCCAAACTTGATCTTCTTCTCAACGGATCAATTCTATATGACTAGTTTGAATTCTTTATTTAATGACCAATGAGCACAATTGTTTTAGCCATTTCTATAGTTTCCATTGCTTAAGCCATGTGTTTCTTCTAAGAAAGCCTTGAGGTTTGTTTGAGGTCTTTAAAATTATTTTATATGTTTTATGTATGAAGAGATGTCCCTTGGAGTGAGGGGTCATCTCTCTTATTTGTCTTTTATCTTCAATATTTTCTCCAAGAAGATACACAACTTAGTTTTCTCCCTTAAGGGGAGGCACCATATTCCTTCATATTTCTCATTTATTGTTTTCCACACCTACCTTGTTAGTAGGGGTAAATATTGCAAGTGCCATGCCTTAAGAAGTGTAACCCAATTGTTTGGGTCAATAATAGTGGGAGGCTTGCTTGGTTAATTATAGGGCCAAAACTTGCTTCATTCACATAAAAGAGAGCACACATGGAATGCCAATATATCTCTAGCCTCTTTAGGGTTTATGTAGCTAAGAGTTTTCTTTGTTCAAATAACCGAAAAAATATTTTTACTTCCAAAGTAGACTAAGTGGCCTAGATATCCTCTCACCTGATGTCAAGATAAGTTTCCCTAATTAGACATTTGTAAAGTTAAGAATAGTCCCTTCTTATTGTGTTTCCCATGATTAAGTTTGCTCATATTAGAAGGTCGTTGTGGTTTTTATAGTGAACAACAAACTCATTACCTTAGTTTGTAGTCCAAGCAGTGCTATAGTGCTATATGCAGGGCTCTTGAAAAGTTTTATTTTTTATTTTCTATTTATTCTATTGGGAAATAAGTTGGTATTCCAAACATGTGATGTACAAGGAATTTTTATGCTCGGTTTACCCATCCATGTTTAGAGTAGAGGGGGTTCTAGAATGTTTCTAGAAATATTCATTATGGTTACATTGTCTTGGAAACCATGTTATCTTAGCTCAATTAGAGTAATATTTCTAGAATTCATTTGAAGGCTTTGGAACATAAAATTCCACAAAAATATAAGTCTTCATACATTTATTGCACATAACGCATAAAGTTTGACACCAAAATTATAGCGCATAAACCTTAATATGTAGAGAGCTCCACTTTGAGCAACATTGTTTTATTGACCCACATGCATTGACTTTGTGTATAATAGTTGATGAACAAGTAGATGTAGAGGGAGAAGGGCCAATGTGTATAAAATTGAACTATAAGCTCACTTATGAATTAAAAATAACTAGGCCACCTTCTAATCACCATATTAATAAAATACCACCAATAAATACCATTGGGACAACTAATGTCCACTAAGTTAAAGTTAATGAATACTCTTAACATTTTCCCTTAATATTTACTAGAGGACATAAATGTGAAAGTTGGCATAACTGATATTTGACCAAGTAAAAATAACATCTGAATATCTGAATTTGCAATTAGGAAGGGGTTCACACAATAATTTTCACAAGATAAACATATAATAAATGCTCCATAATGTTTAATTGGTATGAATTACAAAAGTGAAAAATACATCCCACAATGTCGAGATCAAGAATCCTACTTTATTTACCATAAGCCTTCTAGGTATTTCTCCTTATTAGCGGACTTGCATTGTTTTTTGTGTAGATTTTTTTTGAAACATTCTAACTCGAGATACACTACCAAAGGATTGATGGTTCAAGGTTTGGCCTACTAATTTAGAATGTGAGATTCCTAATCCCTTGTTCAACATAGGTTCGAGGGGTTGATCCACACCATTAATACTTTCTTCGACTTGTATGATTTCCCCCCATCTCTTCCGTGATAGGAAGGATTTCGTTAAAATTTTCGTGTTTTTCGAATATTCTTGAGATCTACTAGTAAAAAACAAAGATAGAGGGGAAGCATTGAGAGGAATAGTTTCATTTTTCATTCAACCATGAAGATTAACCCATTTACATCCCTATATTGAGATCCTCAGTTTGTCAAATGAGGCTCCATTACTAGATTTTAGAGAGTTACAATCAATGGGAACTATTATATATTTAAAACCTCCAATTAAATTCCATTGATAAGCCAATCATTTAAATTATTGTTTAGAACTTTGTTGGAGTGCTCTAGGTGTAAATATTGTAGTTCTTGTTTATCTCACCTCTCAATGGACTTGTGAAGACTTGTTTTCTTTTGAATCTTTGAGCCATAATCATAAAGGATCCTCCATGAACAAGGTATCAATGACAAATGGCTTGTGATTCAATGATTTTGATCCCTCTAGGGTTGAAATTTGAAAACAAATCCATTAATAAAAACTGATTCTCATATGATATAATACAAGCAAAGGAGGGGATTCTCATATGATACAATATAAACAAAGGAGGGGTTTTCCCCAGTAAAAACTATGTTCATTGTGATTGAATGATTGCATGTGTTTCCATTGTCAGTTTTCCTTCTGCAACATTTAGTAGAAGGAATTTGTATCTATTGATTTAAGTTTTATTTCATTAGCATGAGAAAATTTCGAGTTGTTTCTACATGGTATTAGAGCTATTGAAAACTACATAGAAACCAGGTTCTTGATAATCTCTCAAATAAATTTCGAATAACAGATTTGTGGTGCCGGAACAATGTCTTTCAATTGATTGAGGCTTGAGTATGCATTGGAGGGAAATTCGAATTTTTGTAGTTGGAAAGATGAGAAGGAAGTCATGCTAGATGAAAATAGAGTATTAGAATACAAAAAAATTGATATTCCAAAACGAACAACATTAGATGCATAATAACTGGCTTAGTGGAAGAATGATACTGCAAAAGACAGGAGGATTATCCTGGAGGGAGTCAGAGACCATGTGGTTTCAAATTTGCATGGAAAGGATACTGCTTTTGTGATGTGGAAAAATCTCACAGACCTATTCGAAAGAAGCAATGATCCCAGGATGATAGCATTGAGGGATAAGCTCAGGAACATTCAAATGGGTCAAAATGAAACTATTGTGCAATACCTATCCAAATTCACTTGGGTGAGAGATGAACTTGGAGGACTTGGAGAAATTGCACCTCCATCTATAATTGTGAGCTTAGCACTCCTTCTTCTTCCAAATCTGACCTGACACAACTATCAGGATCCTATTAATTGAAGAGAGAAGAACCCAATGGAGTCACATCCATAATTGATGAGGAAGAAAAAATTTCTTTAGCAGGAAAAGGAAAGAAAGCCAAAGGTAAGAAGGCCCAAGGCAAGAAGGCTCAAGGCTAGGAAAAATCCATCCAAAAACATGGCAAGAAGAAATACCTCAGTAAAATTAAATTCTCTCATTGCCATGCGTATGGACATTATGCAACCAAATGTCCACACAATAAATCTAGTAAGAAGCCTGCAACATGAGCAAGAGGAGATGATCTCACATCACAATTCGAGTTTTTTTTTCACCCTCATTGCTTGCATGGTAAGTATTGTATGCGGTAGTGTATGGTTCTTAGAATCTAGTGCTTCATTTCATATGTCAGGAAATAAAGAGTTATTCAACATCTTAGAGGAGAAGGACCTACAATTACACATAAAGATTGGAGATGATGGAAGGTATAATACCAAAGTATGGACACTATCACCTTTAGGAGAGACTCAAGTTCTCATCTTCACTTAAACAATATAATGTATGTATATGATCTGAAGAAAAGTCTAGTTTTTGTAGTTGTACTTGAAGGCAGAGGATGTGATGTGGTGTTAAGTAAAGGGAATGCTTATCTAAAGCATGTTGTGACTAGACAAGTAAATCAAATTTGTGTTCAGGTTAAAAATCTCTACGAGCTAGTGGTGGATGCATGCGCTGCATTGAGTAGCAAGGTAGAACATGTTCAGGGCCGAGATGTTGGAGAAATATGGCATAGGTGCATGTGACACCTACACCACGAAGCTTTGAAAATAATGCAACATATCACCACTGGACTTCCAAAATGCACCTTGATCAACATGATGTTTGCAAGGGATGCACTCTTGGAAAATATGTTAAATTCTCCTTTTAGGGCCGAGATAGCAGAGATGTAGCCATCTTGGAGCGAGTTCGCTCATATGTGTGTGGACCATATTCAACAATATCAACTGCAAAGCACATGTATTATGTGATCTTCATAGATCATTTTTCCCGCAAATGTTGGATCTATTTCATGAAGAAGAAAGATGAGGTTTATTCAAAGTTTGTTGAATTTAATGCCTTAGTTGAAATTGAGATTGGAAAGAAAATTAAATCCTAGAGAAATGATAATGGAGGAGAGCATGTGTCTAATGCCTTCAAAAAATTATGTTCCAAGGAAGGTATTAGAAGGGAGTTGATTGCACTCCAAAGCCAACAAAAAAATGGGGTTGCTGAGAGGAAAAATAAGGGTATTGTAGGAGTTGCTAGAGAAATGTTGCATGACCAGGGATTTCCACTATCCTTATGAGAAGAAGCTTGTAATACAATTGTTACTTGCAGAACAAGATCCCTCACAACATTAATGGAATGATTACACCTGAAGAGGCATTCACTGGGAGGAAGCCAAATGTCTCTCACTTTCGGATTTTTGGATCCATAATCTATTGTCATGTATCCAAATATTGCAGGAAGAAGTTGGAGCCCACTAAAAAGAAGAGGATATTTGTAGGCTATGATGAGACAAATCATATTTACTGGGTGTACATGCCCTCACTCAGGATCACTTTTATGAGGAGGGATGTGAGATTTGATGAGGAGAAAACCATGAGGAGTTCTCTAGAGTGAAAACTGAGCATACCACCAGAGGAGGAGCTTCTAGTTCCAAAGGAGGAGCCTCAACCAGATCCACAGAGTCAAATATTGCTCAAGGGCAAGAGGCCATTCTAAGAGGATGATGTGGAGCAGGCACATGCAGAGGAGCAGAGAGCAGACCAAGTGGAGGCACCCACTTACACAGAGCCTTCCAAAGAAGGGAGGAAGAGGACTAGGGTTGTTGAAAAATTGGTGTAGGAAGCTCAGGAGTAGGTTGGAGCTCCCAGTTCCTCTTGCAGATAGAGATCACCAGATAAATGTACAAGATATATGGCACTCATGTTAAATTTGATTTATTTCTAAGCATTTTTTTTTCGAAGAGGTAACTTCCCAACACGTTTGGTTGGATTCCATGGTGCAATATAACTCCATCATGAAGAAATTTTTTTGGGAGGTGGTGCCCAGACACGAGAACAAGTCAGTTGTTGGTCCTAGGTGGTTGTATAAGGTGAAACATGCAATTGATGGAAATTGTGAGAAGTACAAGACCATATTTGTGGCCAAATACTTCTCATATGTGGAGGGGATTGATTATGAGGAGACATTTGCCCCTGTGGAAAGATAATCATATAACAAGACCATAATTGCATTGACAACACAGTTGGGGTGGAGGATCCACCAAATGGATGTTAAGATTTCCTTCCTCGATGGATTGGTTGGGGAAGAGATCTACAACGAGCAACCTGATGGGTTCAAGACCTTTAGTAGGGAGACACATCTGTGTAGGCTCAATAGAGCCCTCTATGGTCTCATGCAGGCACCTCATGCTTGGCACAATCACATATATTATTATCTCAGTGGATTGGGCTTCACTAAGAGTGAAGCATATTCCAATATCTACTAAATTATGCTAGATGTTAGTATGTTCATCTTAGTTCTCTATGTGGATGATTTGATTTTGACACGAGATGATAGTTTTATCCAGTCTTGCAAGGAGGACCTTGTAAGAGAGTTCGATATGAAGGATATGGGTTTGATGCACTACTTCCTTGCCTTGGAGGTGTGGCAGGGAGATGGAGAGATATTTTTTGGACAGGGGAAGTACATCTCTAAAATCCTTCAATGATTCCATATGCAGGATTGCAAAACCATGGATACTCCTCTTGGTACTAACTAGAGGAAATAGGATGCTTCTACATGAGAGGCAGTAGATGGCACTATCTATACATAGTTGGTCGGGTCCTTGATGTACTTGGTGAACACAAATTAGAGGAATTAATTTTAGCCTAAAAGTGCCCATTAAATTTTCACGTAATTTCCAAGTCATAATATGTAAACCAATCAAAATACATTCAATTTAAAAAGAGGTACATGTAAATATTTTGGAGGGAAAAGAAAAGAAAAAACATTTTTTAATTTTATTTTTGGCTTATCTCTTTATAGGTTTACTTAAATTTCAAGTGTAGATACTCGTTGGATGCATAATTAAATTCTACATCCAACGAGTAACTATTATGCATACTTTTGAGAATATCCATATTGATAAAAATTACAGATACATTAAAAAAACTTGTTGAACCCATTTTTTTAATGTATCTGCAATTTTTATCAATGTGGCTCTTCTTAAAAGTATGCATAATGGGTACTCGTTGGATGCGAAATTAATTATCCATAAAATGTGTGTCTACACTTGAAAGTTGAGTAAAAAGATAAGGAGGTAATAAAAAAATACAATTTAAAAAGTAGTTTTCTTCTTTCCACAATCATAACTCATATTTTATTATTTTAACTATTATTTTATTGTTTTTCCTTAGGAGGCCAATTTTAAGCTGAAATTTCCTCTAATGGCCCGTTATTTGTTTTGTAGTGAACCAACTTAGTATTTCATGATGGAGCCTTCCAAGCTTCACCAAAAAGCAACAAAACATGTTCTTAGATGCCTCAGAGGCACAACATATTTTGGTTAATGGTGCAAGCGGACCGATGGAGTGAAGATCCAAGGCTTCACAAATATTTGTTCGACAAGGGAAATACACGTCTTAAATCCTTCAAATATTCCATATGCAGGATTTCAAACCCATGTATACTCCTCTAGGTACTAACTGGAGGAAATAGGACACGTCTACAAGAGAGGTAGTAGATGTCACTATCTATAGACAATTGGTGGGGTCCTTGATGTACTTCCTGAACACAGGGCCGAATATTTTTTTGCAGTGAACTAACTTAGTTAGTTCATGGTGGAGCCTACCAAGCTTCACCAGAAAGCAACAAAACATGTTCTTAGATACCTCAGAGGCACACACATTTTTGGTTTATGGCACAAGCATACTGATGGAGTGAAGCTCCAAGGCTTCACAAATGTAGATTGGGCAGGGAGTCCCTCATATAGGAAGAGCACATTGGGAGCAGTCTTCAGTGTTGGGTCAACATCAATTTCTTGGTACAAAAGGAAACAAATATCTGTAGCACTCATCTCAACAAAGTCTGAGTATATGGATACTAGTCAAGCAACGTGTGAGGCTATTTGGATGAGGAAGATCCTAGTTGGTCTCTTCAATAAGGGAATGGAGCTTACATTGATCCACTGTGACAATAAGAGTTGTATAAAACTCTCTGAAAGTCCAATTATAGACATTAGGTACCATCACCTGAGAGATTGTGTGCAGAGAAGGATTTTTATGTTACAGTACATTCCTACAGAGGAGCAGGATGCAGGCATTTTGAAAAAGGATTTTTCAAGAGGCAAGTTCGAATTCCACAAGAGCATGATGGGGGTTGTTCAAAACCATTTATTTGCTAAGAGAGAGTGTTAAATAGTAGCAAGAAAATACTTCATTTGACTTGTGCCTTACTCAAATGGAGAAATTCAAATTTCCACTTTAGGGAGATGAGATTTCAGGCAGTAAGAAAGAGTGACGTGGTCAAATCACTCAGTTAATTCAGTTAATTTGAGTTTGTAGGCTAGAAGTAGAGTTGTGTGCAAGCTGGTGGCTAGAATTTCGCTATCTAGAGGTGTGAATCTTAGTGAAAGTCAATTATATGAGCTCTATTCTATAATCAAGTCAGTATGAGTTCAATTGAGTAGTTTAATTGTTGTAAACTCAACTAAGTCGCATTTAACTAGTCAATTTACTAAAAATAACCCTAGTCATGCATGAAATTCAAATTTCCTAGTGAAGTTGGAGAGAAAAGACACCTTGTAGTTATCACTATATACTAGTGAGTGTACAAAGCTTTCATGTAGATTCAGAAGTGTCCTCAGACACATAACTTTATTGATCATGAAAAGAGATTACATTACAAATTGCAGGAGTTTACAAACGTAAACTCTCACTACAATGAAATTAGGAAACTAACCTATTTATAAGCTCTATGTTCTAACTTAATTTAGTTATGGATCACTTGGAAAACCAACAAGTATCCATTTACAATAAATTACCTTATAACCATTCTACTAACTTTATTCCTATTTTAGAGCCTAGGAAACGACTCTATTCTAGAGTCCTATTTTTACTAACAAAATACTATTTCTAAGTATCTCTAATATTTATTAAATATTCTAATTTAATAAATATATTTATCCTAACTTTACATTATTTAATTTATGTATTTTTGGATTTATAATTGCCTTATGAAAAGAGGCTAACATTCCCCCCTTTAAGGATAAATCCAAAATAAGAACGAGGAACCATCTTCCAAGTTCTCAAGTTGATGCTGAAAAAATATTCAATCTCAAGAGACCATGAGTCAGCTGTATGTCTGATTCATCTCTGAATGTTGCTTGACAACTCCATCACGTGCCAAGTTGCAAAAGGATCCATCTATCCTTTGCATGAAATCAACATCAAAATTTTGTTCAAAGCCCACTGGCTGATGATGTAAAAAAAAACTCACTGTTGCTTTTGCTGTGCTGAAAACTATTCACTGCTTCTTTGCTGTCGACTGCCCATTGGAAAATTTGTTGATGCCCACTGGCTGCTTTTTCTTGTTTTGTCGAGACTTTCAGTTTGACAACCACTGTCAATTTCATTGACATTTTCCCCCCTTTGGCAACTGAAAGGAGAGACACTTCTCTTGGAAAGTATTCCTGAACTCCCTCCCTTTAGGTTTAGGAGTTTTACACTGGTGTACTCCCCCGTTCAACTGCATGAAAGTACCATCATCTTTTCACTGTTGGCTACGTTATGTGTGATTGTATGCGATTGTAGAACTGAGACAATCGTTTGACTGTGGATGACCATTTCCAAGGGTCGATCCATTCATAATGTATCTTCAATCTGGCTGATTGTTGTTGGTTGTGACATTTTTTTGAGGAATGATTTGGTTTGCCACAATGGTGACAAGGGTGGAGATCAAAACACTGATCTTCCATATGACTGGTTCTCTGACAATGAGAACATTTCGGTTGAACTTCAACTTCAGGTTGCGTGCAGTTTTGTTTGTCTGCAACTTTGGGGTGCGTGCATTGTTGGTTGTCTGCAACTTTCTCAAAATCTGTTGAGGTGAGTTGTGCAAGAAATCCTGCACTGACGAACTTAATTGGCTTGGAATAATCTGGAATATGTAAGTTGATGTCATTGTTGACATATCCTAAGCCTCGTCGATTCTTGTTATTGTGAATTTCTTCCCAGGGCTTGATGATGGGCTTGGAAGAAATTTGAACTGGAACAACTTCGACACTTGAAGCTGTTGGGATGAATGACTGATCATCTGGATGGTTCAAAGACTTAAAAGTATCACTATTTTCTTGCAATTCAATCCTTTGAAGTTGTGACTCGAGTTGAAGAAACTCAATAGTTTCATGTGTTTGGTGTAGTTGTCGTGAAAGATCAACAAGAGTTTCTTTGCTGACTTGCACCATGTCTTCATCACTTGAGATGATCAAGCTGTGAAGAATGTTTAACAACTGAATATGTTGTGCCATCTGAACTTGCGCACTTGAAATCCGACTCTCTTGTTGTAGATGTTTTACTTTGAACTGTTTCACTTGAATGACAGGCTCGCTTGAATGTGGCTTGAATGGCACACTCACTTGATTTGTTGCTTATTGTGCTTGCTAGGAACACTTGCTAGAATTGTAGAATTTTCTCGCTTAAACTTTGGAATTCACGCTCGCTTGATGATGATTGCATTTGTTTAAGCACTCACTTGACTTACTTGATGCCTTCACGCGCACTTAAATGAATAGCCACGCTCGCTTGATGTCGATCTAAACTTGCTTGAGTGGTGTTTTAACTTGTTTGGTTTCTTTGATGGTTGACGCTGGCTCACTTGATGGTTTGATCTTTGTACTGACTTGATGCAAATTGCTTGAAATACTCACGCTCGCTTGCAGAAGATGTGAACTTGTTGCTTGTTTGATTTAGAGTTAAAAACTCGTGCATTCACTTGACTTTGCTTAAAGAAAGGGTGTCAAACACTGTCGACAATGCACCCAAGAAAGCTTACAATGATTTTAAAGGCTCACTTAAAACAATGAATTCACTTGTCCTCTTAAAAATTCATTAACAATGAATTTTTAATGATTCACTTAAAACAATGAATTTGATTACAAGTTCTGAAATGGATTTGCAGGAACGCTGATGTAGACTTTGCTTTGAAATGCATTAACTTGACTAAGTGAATTTGATTGTTGATGTAGAATGCTGATGTAGACAATCTTTGATTATATGTTGTAGTGGCGTAAATGCATGTGTTGATCTTGCAGCTATTTCGTTACATGTGTTGTGCTTGCTGATATTGAACTTTATGCATGCGATATTAAATGAAATTATTGATGTGTCACAACTAGACACAAATAAAAAACAACAACATGAAGCCATAAAAAACATGCGCCATCACAAACACACATGGTGTACCTAAGATCCCCTTATTCAATTTCGGGCGGATCTAGGACACAATCACCAAAAAATGATATCTTTATTAAATATTGAGTACATAAGAAATATCCACCTTCAAGTAATGAAAATGCCAAGCTCACAACCCTTGGAAGCAATTTGTCTTCAAAATCTGGATATTCACCGACTCAATCTCTTTCAAAGTAAAACAATACTTTGAATTACAACAATGGCTTTCCCTTATCACTCCAAATTTACAAAATATGCACCTTATTACTCCAAAAATGACAAAAATAATTTCACTCCATCACTTCAAAAAACCTCACTCCACTTTAAAAAAAAAGGAAGAAGTCTATGATCACTTATGTCTCCCCAAAAATTACATATTCCTTTGATATTTCTCAAAAAAGGGAATTTATAGTGTCACTTTTTAAAAAGTGAATTTACATTAAAATACTCTTCAAAGCACTCTTCAAATCACTTTTTATTGAAATCTTAAAATACTTCTCTATGCTAAAAAAAAAACCTTTATAATTCACCTTTACATACTCCCCTTTTTCAAATTGATTTAAAAATATGTATGAAGTCACTTAAAAAAAAAAAAAAGAATGGTTGTTTCAGATTTAAAGCACACTTAAATCACACTTAAAAAATCGTTGTAGAGACCGTTCGGGGAGATCAGCCCTTCAAGGGAACCAGCAATCTTTACTGCAGAGCAAGTTCTCGCATGTAAAGACTATTTGGGGAGATTGATCCTTCAAAGAAAATGCCAGGGTCTACTGCAGGTGAAGTTTTCGAATGCAAAGTACTCAGGTTCACTATGCTCACATACCACATATTAGAAATGAAAAGATAGCAATCTGAATCCTCAATGCCTACGCATGCAGGATCAGTGATCTGGATTTGATTTCACTTTGATAAACATGATTATCAACTTCCAAATGAAAGCAATTGGCGAGGTCGTAATTGTTTTAATGAAAGGGCTGCAGGAGCAAACTGGCATGAGAGCTGTAGTTAGTCTCCATTCAAAAGCTTTGCTTGCATGCACAGTTCTAGAGATGCATTCGACGCCACTATCTAGAGAAGAATATACCTTATCAGACGATCTCAGGTTCTATGCAGACGATCTCAGGTTCTGTGGGAAAGAGAACAACGTGGAAGATGTAGACACAAACATGGGAATCAAAAAAATGGATGGGCTTCAAGAACATCCAACTCTGGCAGAGGAGATTAAAGCTGAAATACCAAGAAAAATTGAAGGAGAAGTAGAAGTGACCTTAATAGAAAATCAGGGTTCGAACTAGGTTGGGGATATGTCTTTTGCACAGGAGAAACAATCTAATTTAATTCTTGAAGAAGATGATGCATCAAAGCCTTGCCAAACAGAAAACAATCCAATGGCTACTGAGCGGATCAAAATGGTATCCAATCCACTTTCTACTCACTTGAAATCAAAGAAGGTTAGCTCTAGTGTCCCAGAAAATGGTAGAACTGCAGAATCTCAGAACCAGAAGTTAAGAAATTCTCAGAAATCAAGTACTTTGTTAAAGGGAAATAAAAAAGCTACAACTAGAACTAGTATAGATACAAATTCAAAATCTAAGAAAAATTCGGTAAAGGTATCTGAAGCTGATAAAGGTGAAGCCACGTTGCCTGCTTCAAACAATCCACTTCGTAGATCAGTTAACCATGGATCTGCAAGGTCAAATTACACAGTTCCACAGCCATTTTCTTTGGCAACTGACAAAAGGGATTTTAATAGAGTTCAACCTGCTGAAAATGAAATTATTGAGGGCAAAGATAAGCGTACCGTTTCAAATAGTATCACATCTTCCTCCATTTCCAAAAAGACACAGTTGGTTGTGAGGTTTGCTTCGACCCAAACATCCGGCAAGTCTTTGCGTTCTGAGAGCTTGAAGGTGCATGAGTAAAGTATAAAGGTTCCCACACATGTAGATTCAAAGAATGATGAGGAGGAAGATAGCTGTTCTGTTGGCTCCTCAACTGCAACTCCAACCCAAGCTTTCAAAGAAGGACTAGGCAATGGTGCCTCTGGCATTAGCTTCAGTTTTAGATGTGATGAGTGAGCAGAGAAACGGAAAGCGTTCTACTCAAAGCTAGAGGAAAAGATCCATGCAAAGGAATTGGAAAAAAAATAATTGCAAGCCAAGTCCAAGGAAGAACAAGAGGCTGAGATCAGGCGGCTTAGGAAAATTTTGACATTTAAAGCAACACCCATGCCTAAATTTTACCAGGAAACGACACCTCCAAAAGTTGAAATCAAGAAGATACCGCCCACCCGTGAAAATTCGCCTAAGCTTAGACGTCAAAATAGTGGTAAAGAGGCTTCAATGGTCCTCCACTCGACTCGATCGAGGCCTTCTAAGCAATCTCTGTTCTGCGTGCAGATTACACCTACAGGGATGCTGCATTCATGAGTTGGCAGATCTGTCTACATTTTCCATGCGCTCTAATTCAACCACTGCGCTAACATTGAAGATATTCCAGTGATTATCTTACTAGGCCAACACAAGCTCTCCACAGGCCCAACAATCATAACTTGCTCTGATACCACATGATAAAAAAATAATTAACTCAGAAACAGACATAAAGCACACATAATAAAGCACACACAAAATAAAGGCGGAAAAGGTAGAAGCCTCATGGCTTCTTCATGTATTCTCTCTTATTAAAATAATTTAATTTACAATTTAAATAGATGAGAGAAAATGTCTAAGATAGTTCGTGCTATCTTAGACTCTTTTGGTTGAGATAATTTCTCACCAAAAACCCACCAAGATAGGAGTTCCTAAACAAACTCCAATATTTGAGGAACAACCCAAGAGTTAGGCACATATTCCTAACTTGGAATATTTAATTAATTAATTTATTATTGTTATTTGAGAGAGGCTAACATTTCATTGTGAAAGTGAGCTATTTATCTTGGGATTTGCACAAGGAAATAGGAGTTTCCCTATTTTTTAGGAGCAAGAATTGTGCAAGGAAATAGGAGGAAGCAAGAGGCCTATTTTTCCTAAGTATTTGGCAGAGAAAACTCAGAAGGAGGAGATCAATATTGAAGTTAAGAGGGAGCTTCAAGCATTGAAGCTGTCATTGTAATAGATTATTGTTCTCACCTGATACAATACAAACAAAGGAGGGGTTTTCCCAGTTGGGTTCCCCAGTAAAAACTGTGTTCATTGTGATTGAATGATTGCATGTGCTTCCATTTTCAGTTTTCCTTCCGCATAATTTAGTAGAAGAAATTTGTGTCTATTGATTTTAACTTGATTTCAATAGAAGTTGAAAATTTCAAGTTATTTCCACACCGTGTAGACAAAGCAGCAATCCCATAACTGCCTTGGCTTGAAATGTTCCTGAAACAAAAATTCCCTCACGAGAAAATTAAATAAACATCAATAGTAACACACTACCAATGATTGAGCAAGAAAAAAACACTTAGAAGTAAAGAACCTCAAAATGAAACTCACCAAAACCCCACCTAACAAGCCCACACATGCCCATATACAGGTCTCCACGGGATTGACTAGCACATCAGTGGCCCTTGTCACTATGAACCAAAGGCAAAACATACACCCGCAAACCCTTTACCTAGGGTCCCAGATTGTGTGGCTAATCTTTCAAGCAGGGCCACACTATGATTCCCACCAACTAGCTGCAAGTGCAGAGGATGAATTTACCAGACGAGCGAGCATGCATAGGTCAGCGACCTTTGCATACTCCACGTTAATTTTTCAACCCACATTCTCTCCCATAACCCGAAACCAAAGGAAAAATAACCATGCGAATTTCCAAAGTTTATAACAAGCTCTGCCCTTCTCGAGGTTTCAAAGCCTCCCGCGATAGCTGTCCTGGCGTCCTCCCTTGCGTTCGACTCATGTCATTCACACGAGTGCCCTCCATGCCGGACCGTGCTACGCATACAAAGGTCATCCACTCCCATCGAGGGTTTATGTATTGTTAATTAATACTTCAATACACATAAAATAATTGTCACTAAAAAATAATAATTTTAAACACTTGACAAAAAAATGCACATATACATATAAATAAAATTAAAAAACTACACATTTTACGACCTTTTGCTAAAAATGACATGTCACACAAAATATTTTTGTGGAAAAAATTGAACATTAAAAGTTGAAAAAATAGTAAAATTTAAGAATTTTTTATAAATTGTATGTCCAAAAATGATAATATTTAAAGTTTATTTTTCCAAAAATGATGCTTTACATAAAATTGAAGTAAAAATAATAAAATAATAAAATACTAAAAAAAAAATCATAAAAACAAAGGAAAAATAAATTAAAAATAAATTAAAATACAAATTCAAAAACATTTAAAACAAAAAATTGAAAAAGAAAAAGAAATAGTAAAAGTGGGAAAAAAATTAACATTAAAAATAAAAAATTGTTTTAAAACAATATAGAGAGAGAGAGAGAGAGAGAGAGAGTCACTAATGGAAAATCCAAGAATATTGAAGGCCACCAAGCTGAAATTTTAAAAAATGGGAAGGTCTATCCTCATTCCCCATATTCATAAGCTTCTCAATTTGGCATTAAAACATGACTTGTCTGAGCCTTAGATGCAAATCCTAATTGTGCCTATCATTAAAAGTGGGGATACAAACGTTCCCTCTAATTATAGGACCATAATGATTAGCCACATCTTAGCCAAAATATATGGGCTCAATTTGGAAAAGAAGATTAAATTATGGCTTGAAAGTCATGGTAAAAGAGCTAAAGATCATGCTAGTTTTAGAAGACATCACTCAACGATTGGCCATCTTGTCACTCTTAGGATCATTGCCGAAGAATGTTGTAATAGTAGAACCGATATCTTTAGCCACATCTTAGCCAAAATATATGGGCTCAATTTGGAAAAGAAGATTAACTTATGGCTTGAAAGTCATGGTAAAAGAGCTAAAGATCATGCTAGTTTTAGAAGACATCACTCAACGATTGGCCATATTGTCACTCTTAGGATCATTTCCAAAGAATGTTGTAATAGTAGAACCGATATCTTTTGTTGTTTTTCTGACTTTAGAAATATTTCGACACGATTCCTTGAGATAAGTTATGGAAAATACTCAAAGAGATAATGATTCCCCCTGAGTTGAGGGTTGCTGTGATTCGACCATATGAATATGTTGTTGCCAAGATTAAGACCACCAAGGGCTGGTCTAAATAAACTAAATTCAATATCGATGTTAAGAAAGGGTGTCCCCTATGCCCTACCCTTTTTGGCATTTATATTGATAAGCTAGAAGCATATTTGGAAGTCGTGGGATGCGCTAGCTCCAAGCACAATGGTATGTTCATTACTCTTCTCCTTTATGTTGACAATATTGTACTTCTAGCTAGAATCCATGAGGACCTAGACAAACAAATTAATACCAACAAGACTAAAGTCATCATAATTAAATCCAAAAATATCAACCATGACAATTTCATCTATGATAACAATTACTTGGAGAAGGTTTCTTCATACAAATATTTAGGTATTGACATTCATCAAAAACTTAACTGGAATTATAACATTGAGAAAAGGATTATTGGAGTATGCAAAGCTTATTATGATCTTGAAAACAATTGTAAGACTACTAATATTTGGGTTTGGAGTAAAAAAATGTTCCTCTTTAAGACTCTCACCACCCCTACTATTTTATATGGATGTGAGGTGTTAGGGTCCTATAATAATAGGGTTCATAATTTTGAATTGACTATTGTAAGCCTTGTAATATTGTACATACCTTTGCTTTCTGCAAATGTTTTCCCATATTTAAAAAAAGAAAAGAGGGTATGTCCTTAAAGATAAATCAAAGGACCAAAAGAAAGAAGATTAAAAAGGATATAAAATATGAACCCCACAAGAAGAGATAAAAATAGATCCTAAAAGTGTTGCACATTCAAATTTCACTACTTTAGTTACTTTACTTTTGTAAATAATATTGTGTGCATCTTGTTTAAACTGCCACAATTCATGATGATCAAATAGCTTAATCTTGATTCATTAATGCTTTAAATTTCATGTTGATAGTTAGTGAATTAGATCTGGCCAAACTATTTAATCTTGGCAGATCAATAGTTAGGTAAATAATAAAATGAGCTCCTTAGTTTAATCTGAGCCATTGGAAGTTACAAGGTTAGAAGTAGATTAGTTTGCTTATCAAGAAGAAATAAAATGGCCAACAAGCTCAAATGCGCCCAAGAAAGGAAATAAAAATGATAGGGTAAATAAAGGGTAAGCAGAAACACTTTTTGCAAATCATGGAAAGCATTGTTGGTTCATCTCATATTTCTAACATCCTTATAAACACTTTCCCCCTTGTAAAATATCCCTTTCCCCTCATTTTAACCCTTTCCCTTTTACTAATATCTCTTTTTCCTTAAAAATAAACCCTTTCTCCTTCCTAAACCCCTTTCCATAGCAAAAAACCCCTTCCCATCACTAAAGTCCTTTCCCCTTGACTAATTCCGCAATTTTTCTAATAAAACATCAAGACCCACTTTCCCATAGTTTTAAATGTTAAAATATATCGAGCCTTACTACCAAAACCCTTCCCCGATATTATTTTAACTCATTCATATTATATTCTCCAACCCCATATATTATTCTAACCTATAGTTTATTTTTCCACATATTATTAAAACCCTTCCGCATATATGTTTCCCACACTATATTAATACCCCTTTAATATATATATATATATATATATATATATATATATATATATATATATATATATATATATATATATATATATAATCTCCTGCATAAGTCACCCCGGGTCCCACTTCTCGTAAATTCTCAATTCATCCATCAACACCCGTTAACCGTCCGATCATCCTCCACAGATCCAACGACCCATATCCCTTTTGCATTCTCTGAATCTCATGTGTTTAACGCCAATGGGGAGTGCGAAATGGGTGGTTTCACACCCCCGCCTCCCTGCCACACGGCAGTCCCACAACGTATCGCACCCCTCAAGCCAAAACTACCAAACTGCTCAATCATCGTGCGAAAACCACCTTGCCCTGTGCTAAAACATATCTGCTCCTACACTGTGAGGTAAACCGCTAGTCCACTACGCGATAAAAGCCCCGATCCACTGTGATAACACCTGCGCCATTTGCGATAAGCCTATCCAACTTGCGCTGTGTTAAAATTCTCGTTCACCTTGCACTGTGTGATAAACATAGTTTTCAAATATAAACTCCTGATTGCTTCATTTGTTTTCCCATATAACTAAAAGGCCATTTTTTAACCAAAATTGAACCTCTGCAGCCCTGGACTCCTTCCACGGCCCCCCCTGTTCCTCTAAGCCATATTGCATCCCTGCGGCCTGTGTTTTATTAATAATTGTTCTATTTTTGCAGGTTGTTAGCAGAATAGAACCTTGGATAAACAGTTGACACTAGTTCAAAATTGTTTACTCTAAGACTCTCGGAATATGAATTCAATAGCTTTATTCATCAAAAGTTTCGTGAATAGAAAGGAAAATCAAGTTAAACTAGCAATACAACAGAAGAAGACAATTTACAGAGACATTAATGGTTTTAAACATAAATAAAAACACTTTTACCAGCAATAACGAAAGATTCATACAAATTACTCTCCACAACACATTGTTACTTTGCATGAAGATTAAACATGTCTTTTAGTAAAATTCACTTTTACTAAAAACATAAAAGCAGAATAAAATTTACCACAAAATCATGAAAATAAAAATTCTAGATAATATGATTTACTGTAACAGGTAAAAATAAATTTAGGTGAAAAGAGCTGTCAGGTTAAAAGTAAAGCAGTTAACAGAGAAGACAAGGTCAAAGGTGTAAAAAGAGCAGTAACGGAGTTTAAAGATGAAACAGATGAAAGAAAGTCAAAGGAAACCAACGTGAAAGCAACAACCAAAGAGATAAAAAGCAAAAGATCAGAGAAACAAACAACAAACCAGATAAGCAGGGACAAATTTCATTTAGTTACATAGGTGTCACTACCTTTTAGCATCCAGATATTTTATTTCCTAGAATAGATCCTGATTAGTTAAACATGATATTTTGTATTAATTTTTGTATAAATACTTCATCCATTCAAAGCATTGAGGGTTGATTTCTGAACATTTCTATAGTTGTAATTGATCTAAAACCTGAGGGTTTATTGTACCACTTTCAAGTCAGCAGACAGGACAAGTAATAAAGGCATTGCATTAGAAGATTCATGTGTTGAGCCACTTCAGTGAAGTATCTTTCAATTTTTTATTGTTATTTTCTTAAGTATTCCATAAACTTGTATGTTTTCTGAATCTAAATGTTATAACAGGAATTTTATTTCAGAACTTGTTTAAATACACTCTGTCTTGAACTGTTATTCATTTTCATGTTTTATTTTGATATCCGGATCTCAGAATCCTTAATTGCTCTCCCATCCCAATTGACCCCTTTCACCTTCATTCATCATCCAGTTTAAGGAATCCTTAATTTCTCCTTGATCCCGATTGAAACCACTTCACCATCCAGCCTAAAATATCTGATGTTACTCAGCTACGTTTCCCTGTGAGCACTTCCATTAGAACTTGATTTTGTCATGTTTGCTTGATACATTGGCTCCATAGCCCAATGGAATATAGACAGACAACTATCCATCTAAATTAGTAATTCCACCACCCAAAAAATTAAATCAAACCAAATAAATCTTACATAACTAGCCTAAAATAAACAAAAAACAAAAAAGTTAAATCATAAAGAGAGAGCCCTCTTTGAGCATTAAGAAGGCTAGATCCTGATCTAAAAAGTAGGTTTGTGGTTACCTCGATGATTTATTTCTTTAGCTTTGGGAAAATTACGGAGTGATAACATATTGACGACCATACTGGGTAAGAACATCTTCTTCAGAAAGATTATACAAGGATCATATCTGATCTATGATGGTGGATAGTAATCAGACACACAAAGGTTAAAATCATCCACCTGGCGACTCCAAATCAATTTCAAAATCAAGACTCCACTGGAGGAATGAACCTGAAAGAACAATATGGGAAGATCAGGTTTCTAACTTGGATTACAATCCAAGACATCATGTTCTTTCTCATCAAGAAATTTTTTCAATGTTTATTGTATTTTAGAGAAGATCTTAGATTAGTATTTGATTATTTTTCTTTGAAAATTGTAAATATAAAATCTCCTTATCCATTTGAGCAACTTTCTTCTGAAACTTATGATGATGATCTTCTATTGATAAACCTTAAGTAATTAAGACTGATATTAAAATCCCTGTACACATTCCTGTACCTTATAAAGTTCCTGATAGATATAAGCCCCTCATCTTACCTCCTATACTCCATGATTTCCTGGATAATTATTTCAAATATCTACCCAAGTTTGATGGATAAAATGGTAACTTCACTGCTGAAAAACATGTTCAAGGTTTTGAGAATTATCTGGACTTATTTGAGATTAATGAAGATGATGTTAGAATCAGGATTTTTGCTCTTTCTTTGCAGAGTAAAGTAAAAAGTTGGTTCAAGAATCTGCCTATTGAAAGCATCTCAAATTTCCAACAGTTTGTCAAAATTTTCCTTGATAGATGGATCATCAAAGTCAATCTTTTTGTGATCATAGAAGAATATAATCAATTGAAAAGATAGCCAAATGAGACAATACAAGAATTAACTGCCAGATTTAATCAAGTTTATTATTCAATGACAGAAAATATAAGACCTCCTCCTGATTCAACTCTCTTGGATTATCCAAAGGCCTTTGATCCAGAAATAGAGTTTCAGCTAAGAGAAATAAACCCTGCAACACTTGAACATATGCAGAACATTGTAGTAGATGTATAAGTTAATTTACTAATTAGAAGGGAAAAGTTGAAAACATAAGAGAAGAACAACATTGTAGAACACCTGACATTTTCAGAGGTAAAAATCGACATTTTGGCAAGTAAAATAGAAGAAATGATGCAGAAGATCACCATGAAAGATGAATTTTTTGTTCAAGATCACCTTGAACCACTTATTGCAAGAAAATGAGAGGTTGATGGCCATAAACACTTTCCTGCTAATCCCAACTACCATAGATCAGAAAATGGATTTACAGATCAATATGTGGAAGAACAATCTACTGGTCTAATGTGTATGTTTGATGACATTCCTTCTTTTAATGAGTTGCCTAAATATGAACATTATGATGATAATTATGTTCTCCAAAATCAAGCTAACTTTAGAGAGCTATCAGTAGCTAGTTTGTGGGATGAGGAAATTCAGTTTCAACAATTTAAATACAGTGATCAGCCAATACATATTAGCTATGAGAGTGAAGAAGAAAGTGCAGAAAATTTTGAGATAAGTCAAGGATATTTGCCTCTCTGTTTTGCTTCATTTCAGTTCATCAGAGACAACTTTAATGCAATAAAAAATCAACAGTATTTAGATATTGTTATTGACAACGAAAAAAAACAATAAAACTCTTGATCAGGATTCTTCAGTTTCACAATTAGATTTATCAAATTCCATTGAAATACATGATCAAATGACACAAGAAAGTTATATACCACCGTGTTTTGAATCATTTCAATTTTTAAAAGTAATTTTTCATAATGTCTCTAAGGAGGAGCAACCTATAGAAATCTACGAAGTCCCATTGAAACCCATATATAATAGGTTGCAGCCATCCTTCCATGTTTTTCATGATCCAATAGCTGATGTGTTGGATGATGAATGCAATTAGAATCATTCTCCATTAATTAACTATGAGCTTCAGAATCAAGATGATAAAAGTTTCATAAGATAGACATTTCCATCAGCAGAAATATCATCACAAAGCTTATCTGAAAATCTGCAATTATCTTAGGACAATCATAGGTTAATTTTGTAGGGAAATACCAGTTTAATTTCATGGCATGGAGGCCATCCAGAATAGGTGTACAGTTCCTTGGACAAGTTGAACATTAGCGTTTATGCCTTGGAAGATCCTTTTGAACAATTTCTAGAGTCAACAAAGGAAATTAAACATTTCCTTATCCAATTCATATTTGTTAACAAGTTTCTATTGGGTTGTATAACTTTAGTTTTGATCACAAACAAGAAAATGCAACAAAATACATCAATGTATATAATGCTTGAATGGTTGCACTGACTCTTTGATTTTACCTAATCAGAATTTGTACAACTGATTAGAGTAAGTAGGTAGAATTTCAGTTTGATTGTTTCAACAAGTAGTTTAGTTTCAGATTAGATTTCAGTATGGCATATTCAGTCACATAGATTATATGACAAAGAATGTGTAGGCTTGGGATAGACCCAATGGATGAGGCCACTAGTCGACGATGTTCTTGACATCTCACAAGGAGATGCCATCCCCAAGTGAAGCCACTATTAGGGTCCTATAATAATAGGGTTCATAATTTTGAATTGACTATTGTAAGCCTTGCAATATTGTACATACCTTTGCTTTCTGCAAATGTTTTCCCATATTTAAAAAAAGAAAAGAGGGTATGTATTAAAAGATAAATCAAATGACCAAAAGACAGAAGATTAAAAAATGATATAAAATATGAAACCCACAAGAAGAGATAAAAATAGATCCTGAAAGTGTTGCACATTCAAATGCCACTACTTTAATTACTTTACTTTTGCAAATAATATTGTGTGCAAATTGTTTAAAATTCCACAATTCATGATGATAAAATAGTTTAATCTTGATTCATTCATGCTTTAAATTTCATGTTGATAGTTAGTGAATTAGATCTCGCCAAACTATTTAATCTTGGTAGATCAATAGTTAGGTAAATAATAAAATGAGCTCATCAGTTTAATCTGAGCCATTGGAAGTTATAAGGTTAGAAGTAGATTAGTTTTCTTATCAATAAGAAATAAAAGGGTCAGCAAGCTCAAATGCACCCAAGAAATGAAATAAAATGATAGGGTAAATAAAGGGTAGGCAGAAACACTTTTTGCAAATCATGGAAAGCACTGTTGGTTCATATCATATTTTTAACATCCTTCTAAACACTTTCCCTTGTAAAATATCCCTTTCCCCTCATTTTAACCCTTTCCCTTTTACTAATACCCCTTTCCCCTTAAAAATAAACCCTTTCTCCTTCCTAAACCCATTTCCCTAGCAAAAAAATCCCTTCCCATCATTAAAATCCTCTCCCCTTGAATAATTTTGGAATTTTTCTAATAAAACATCAAGACCCACTTTCTCATAGTTTTAAATGTTAAAATATATCGGGCCTTACTACCAAAACCCTTCCTCGATATTATTTTAACTCATTCATATTATATTCTACAACCACATATATTATTATAACCTATAGTTTATTTTTCCACATATTATTAAAACCCTTTCGCATATATATTTCCCACACTATATTAATACCCCTTTAATATATATATATATATATATATATATATATATATATATATATATATATATATATATATAATCTCTCGCACAAGTCACCCCGAGTCCCACTTCTCATAAATCCTCAAATCATCCTTCAACACCTGTCAACCGTCCGATCATCCTCCACAGATCCAACGACCCACATCCCTTTCGCATTCCCTGATTGTCATGTGTTTAACGCCAATGGGGAGTGCGAAATGGGTGGTTTCGCACCCCCGCCTCCTTGCCACGCGGTAGTCCCACAATGTATCGCACCCCTCAAGCCAAAACTACCAAACCGCTCAATCATTGTGCGAAAACCACCCTATGCTATGCTCAAAATTATCTGCTCCTACATTGTGAGGTAAACCGCTAGTCCACTACGTGGTAAAAGCCCCGAGCCACTCTGATAACACCTGCACCATTTGCGACAAACCTATCCACCCCGCGCTGTGTTAAAATTCTCGTTCACCTTGCACTATGTGATAAACATATCTTTCAAACATAAACTCCCGACTGCTTCGTTCATTTTCTTTTTTTTTTTCTCTCTGTTCTATTTTTGCAGGTTGTTAGAATAACATAACCTTGGATAAATAATTGATACTAGTTCAAAAATATTTACTCCAAGACTCTTAGAATATGAATTCAATAGCTTTATTCAGCAAAAGTTTCATGAATAGAAAGGAAAATCAAGTTAAACCAGCAATACAGCAGAAGAATACAATTTACAGAGACAATAATGATTTTAAACAAAGATAAAAACACTTTCACCAACAACAACAAAAGATTCATAAAAATTACTCTCCACAACACATTGTTACTTTGCATGAAGATTAAACATGTCTTTTAGTAAAATTCACTTTTACTAAAAACATAAAAGAAGGATAAAATTTACCACAGAATCATGAAAATAAAAATTCCAGATAATATGATTTACTGTAACAGGTAAAAATAAAACTAGGTGAAAAGAGCTATCAGGTTAAAAGTAAAGTAGTTAACAGAGCATACAAGGTCAAAGGTGTAAAAAGAGCAGTAACAAAGTTTAAAGATGAAACAAATGAAAAACAATCAAAGAAAACTAGCATGAAAACAACAACCAAAGATATAAAAATCAAAAGATCAGAGAAACAAATAACAAACCAAATAAGCAGGGACAACTTGAATTTAGTTACATAGTGGTCACTACCTTTTAGCATCTAGATATTTTATTTCCTAGAATAGATCTTGATTAGTTAAACATGATATTTTGTATTACTTTTTGTATAAATACTTCATCCATTCGAAGTATTGAGGGTGGATTTCTAAACATTTCTATAGTTGTAATTGATCTAAAACCTGAGGGTTTATTGTACCACTTTCAAGTCAGTAGACAGGACAAGTAATAAAAGCATTGCATTACAAGATTCATGTGTTGAGCCACTTCAGTGAAGTATCTTTCAATTTTTATTGTTATTTTCTTAAGTATTCCATAAACTTGTATGTTTTCTAAATCTAAATGTTATAACATGAATTTTATTTCAGAACTTGTTTAAATACACTCTGTCTTGAACTGTTATTCATTTTCATGTTTTCTTTTGATATCCGTATCTCAGAATCTTTAATTGCTCTCCTATCCCAATTGACCCCTTTCACCTTCATTCATCATCCGGTTTAAGGAATCCTTAATTTCTCCTTGATCCTGATTGAAACCACTTCACCATCCAGCCTAAAATATCTGATGTTACTCAGCTACCTTGCCCTGTGAGCACTTCCATTAGAACTTGATTCTATCCTATTTGCTTGATACATTGACTCCATACCCCAATGGAATATAAACAAACAACTATCCATCTAAATTAGTAATTCCACCACCCAAAAAATTAAATCAAACCAAATAAATATTACATAACTAGCCTAAAATCAACTAAAAACAACAAAGATAGATCATAAAGAGAGAGCCCTCTCTGAGCATTACTAGATCCTGATCTCAAAAGTAGGTTTGTGGTTACCTCGGTGATTTCTTTCTTTAGCCTTGGGAAAATTACTGAGTGATAACATGAGGTTTGGGGTTGCAGTATATCTAGAGAATCGTGGAGGAAGATTAGGTTGATTCAAAAGAAATTTATAACCTACAACATCAAGATTAAAGATAATACTCATCTTATCCTCTTGACTGAAGGTAGCCTTCCCCCATTGAAAGCATGACTATGTTTCACTATCTAATGTATAAGAAGAAGATTTACAACATGGAAACCAAGACATTCCCCAAAATTGCCTCTAACTCTATCCAAAATCCCCATCTTCGACTCAAGTGTGGTTGGCACAAGGATGCCTAGTCTTGGATTGACTATTCGAGGGTAAAGGATGAGATAATCTTGGAGATTAAAGATAATATTACTTCCAAATTTAAGGACAAATTGTGGGATGATAAGGAGCTGGGGGGTAAAAAGAAGCTAAGGTATTATAAGGAAGTGGTCAATCCCACTCTCACTAACCAGAATTGTCTTAACTAGTGCTAAGAAGAAAATGAATTTTATAAAGACAAGAACTAACTCCCATGAGCTTCGAAGTGAAACCAGACATTGGTTTATTCCCAAAATACCTTGAAATGAAAGAATATGCCAATTGTGTGATACTAAGAGGATTGTAGATGAAAATCACTTTCTTTTGGATTTCCTAGCTCTTACTCACATTCATTCTCATTTCCAAAACATCTACCACACTACCGACCTTCTTGACTTGTTCAATCAACAAAATTATAGTGAACTAGGAATGTTTTTCTCCTTCTCTTTGATCATAGAAATAAAACATTAATCTCTCAATTAATCTCTTTTTTTAAGATTCGATAGACCTCATTGATTTTAGTGGATGTTAATCATCATCATCATATAAATTTTAAAATATCAAATAAATTAAACAATTAAAAACACAAATATTTTAGAAACTGAAAAAAATAAATACAAAAAGGTAAAACATTATTAAAAATATAAAAATAAACAAATTGAAAAATAAATAACATACTAAAGATATGGAAAGAAACATAATTGAAAAAATTAAAAGACAAAAAAAAATTAAAAAAAAATATAAAAAATAAAAATAAAACGTAAATAAATAAAAAAATATCACACAAATTAAAAAAAATAAAAAATTACTAAAATATAAATAAAAAAATAAAAAAAACAAAATATATTATATATTAATTAAAAAATATACAAAATTAAACACACACACACACACACACACACACATAAACACTTTTGCACTCTTCGTGCTCTCGCTTGGGCAACAAGGGTTGTAGGTAGGGTTCCATTCGATTTCTGGAATTAACGGGGCACACCAAGAGCGATATATATATATATATATATATATATATATATATATATATATATATATATATATATATATATATATATATATATTTTTTTTTTTTTTTTTGGTTTTTTAGTATATATATTTTTAAATATTTAATTTCCTATTTTTATTTTATATGTATTTTTATAATTTTAAGTTGATTTTAATAAATTTTTATTATATTATTTCTGTTTTTTTTTTTAAATTTTTTGTTTTGTTTTGTTTTTTTCATAGTGGTTCACGTTCCTATGTGCCCGCACACATGTACTAGCTACATCCACGGTCTTAATATATCGCAGTAAATCCTCCCGAAGGGATCTACTGTTGGCCTAACACTGAGGCCTAACCCCGCGGGCGTCTAGGAGATTTGATCCTATGACCTCTCAATCTGGGAGTACTTCCAAGCGGGGACTCAATCAATTGAGCTAACCCTTGGGGCTTTTTATTTTTTGTTTTTGTGAAGTGATCTCTGATTACTTAGTCTTGATTCGTGGCTTGAGAAACCGCGAAACAAGGGCATATAAGTTGTCAAAAGCTCCTAGAGATCGCATCGGCTTGGGCCACACTTACTCTAAGCTGACAGGATTTTGGTGTGTCTCCTCCTGCTAACACGGATGCAACAGTCTCCGTGAGGTTTGATCCCCGATCGTCTTATTAATGAGGCTCATCCTCAACTGGTTGTGCTAATGGAACTTCACTATCTATTATTATTATTTTAATTTTTATCTTAGTTTGATTTTTTTATTATTTTAATTTCTTGTTTTTATTGTTTGTTAATTTTTGTTAATTATGTATTTTTAGTGAGTTATTTTTTTGGTTTGTTTTTTTAATTTTTAATTTTATTTAATTTTTATTTTTTTTTTATGTGTGAATTTTTTCCATTATGAGTTTTTTATTGTTAATTTTTTTAATGCTTTGATTAATTAATTAATTTTATGGTTTTTTTTTGTTATTATTATAATTATTTTCTTGTTTTTATTTTTTTAAAACAATTTTTGTTTTGTTTTTTTATTACTATATTTTTAAAATTTTTGTTTCATTTTGTTTTTTCATTTTTAGTTATTTATCTATTTTAAAAAATTTTACTTTCTTTTTGGTTACGTGTCGATGTTCTATTAGAAAACCAACCTCACTTTGTGCCAATTTGTTAGTTGATTTTTAAGTTTTCTTTACGATGGATCAAGTCCTCCCGAATGCATGTGTGTCAATTTCATGGTTGATTGAGTCCACCCCCATTGCGTGTCAATTTGATGGTTGATTTTTAAATTTTGGTTGCAATGTGTGACAATGTCTTAGGTTAAGATTTTTAAAGAGCTATAATTTTAACACTAAAAAAAATTACTCTTGATATATGACTCTTTGATTTATTTATTTATTTATTATATATATATATATATATATATATATATATATTTTTTTTTTTTTACGATTTTTTAAAGTCATTATATGTGGTTTTAATTCAATGGCTAAAAAATTTCAAAATTATAAGTTTTTTCAGAGCCATAATATTTTACCTTTAACGCCATGGTCGAAAAATGTCAAAATTTTAAGGTTTCCCTGAGTCATGATATTTATCTTCAATGCCATATTTATCTTTAACGCTATCGTCGAAAACTATCGGAATTTTAAGGTTTTTCGAAGTCATGGTAATTTATTTTTATAGTCATTGCTAAAAAATGTTGTTATTTAAATAATAATAATAATACAAAATGTTAATGCAACAACAACCTTTTTCAATTTTATGGCGTTTTTCCACAATTATTGTACACAATTTTTAGTTTTTAATGCCATTGTTTTTAAAAAATGAATTTTGGCAAGAGAAGAGAAAAAAGTAAAGAAAAAGAAATTGTTGATAGCCCGAACACTTTTCATTTTTAGGGTGTTTTTCCAACCTTATTTCACAAAAAAATTGGTTTTTAATGTTGTTGTTGTTGTTTTTTTTTTTTTTTTTTTTTTAACTTGAAAAAATTGTTGATGCAACATCAACACTTTTTGTTTTTATGGTGATTTTTCATGTTTTTATGCACAGAAATAGAGCCTTTTTGGGCTAGAGTTCTTGTTTTGAAGTTATAGTCGTCGTTAAGTCGATACATTTTTTGTTTTCCCAAGTAAATCTCCAATATACTATTATGTTTTTCCTCTTGCATGAATTTCATAGTTTCCCCAATAAATCCACTTTTCTCTTCACATACCATTTTCTTGATATTTTTCTCTAACCTTTTAACTAACATTTTAGAGGAAAACTTATAGGAGACATTGCATAACGAAATAGGGAAAAATATATTAAAGTTAGATAGATTCCTTTCATTCAAAATGTAACCTATAAAGGAGTTTATTCCCCCTCCCATTCTCCCTTGTTATCCAATCTCTTCCATAGTTTAACATAACTTCCTTGATAACATCCTAGGCCAACTTGTAAAATCTTGTCATGATTCCATCTAATAAAGGGGTGTGATATGAATTTATATGAGTGTTGATTCAATCCATATTAGAGTTATAGCATTGAGAATATATGAATCACCTTGGTCATCAATGCTTTTTGAAAGTTTCCAACATTTCTTATTCTATTTGTGGATGTTAAAATCTAGGTTCATAGTTCAAAAATTGGAAATGATGAAAGTTGCTTGATGTCTTTAAAATCCTTTAGATGGTCATCACTTGTGATAGAGAATTTTTGGCTACCTTTCACTTGTTTGAATATGGAAAATAATTGTATATTTATCACTTTCTATCCGTCACAAATGTCTAGAGTTTGACCCTCCAATAATGTTTCTCATCTAGATAGATATGCTTTGTGTAGTGCTTCAATTTTTGTTTTTCCACTTCCTAAAGTTTGCTTGAGAGCCCCCCTCTCTATTTTTTATTGAATTTACACTGAGGTCTCTTGCTATAAATTTTGTATTTTATGAGGACGACATGCCTCCTTAGGTTTGATCTAATTCTTGATCCACCCTTCCATTTTTTAGGGTCCTTGAAATGGAGTGGCTCAAACCTTCTTTATCAAGTCAAGAAATCCTTAATGAGAGAAGCATGCCAACTTAAAACAAAATGGGATAGGAATTGGACCCTTCTGACTCGAGGAAACTAAGTAAACTAGTGTGTGATCAAAGATTGCACAGGGCATGATTCTTGGAGAAAGGCCCATTCTTTGTTGAGATACAAATATTGAATGAGGAATCTATATAAATATTATATTCCCAACTCTCATATTTGTCCATGCGAATTTACCTTTTGTTAGTTTGACATCCATCAATTTCCATTTTCCAATGATGTCTTCCATTATTTTAGATATTAGCCCTTCCTTTCCTTTTTTTCTTTTTGAATCCAAATCTAAGATGAATTCTCTAGCTACATTTTTTTTTACTAGTGGAAGATTGGTTGTAGCATTTTTTTAGACATTACAAAAAATGTTTATTTTAAACCTAGTTTTAAAACATAAATGCTTACTTTAAACCTCATTTTTAAGGGAATAAATGCAACGTTTTTGAGTGAAGATCTTAGTTTTGGCCATCTTTGGCATCCTCAAACTCAAATCACTCATATAAAGTGCGATGCGAATGTGACTAGTGTAAAGAGAGGTGGGACTAATAAGGTATAAATGATTAAGATTGTCAAGTGAGATGGATAGCTAAGAGCCTAAATCACCATGTGGTCAAACAAAAGAGTTAAAGAGATTGACACATATGCACTTTACAAAAATAGTCCCACTCATTAAACATGGATATACAATGCATGGGAAGAACAGGTCAACCTATCCGAGTTAATGAGATTGACACATATACACTTTAAAAAAATAGTCCCACTCATTAAATATGGATATACAATGCATGGGAAGAACAAGTCAACCTATCTTGTAATTTCATTGATGTCAATAAGAATATCAACCAATTGCCTCTATAAGTCATTTATTGAATTTAGTTTATTTTTAACTTATTCATTGCACAATCCTGGAGCAAAGAGCCTTCATTTTCTCAAGGTACAACCATTATATGTGGGATGGATGATCTTCATGCCCCAAAGTGTCATGCTAATTGATTCAAGGAAAATTGTGTACATGTGATTCTAGTATCCATTATGTGGTTCACATTAGAGAAGTGAACAATATTCTAAATATTTTATAAAGACAAACGATGAGCAGTCATTGGAAACACAAACCAATAGGAGGAGATTGACTGAACACAATGCTGCAATTTAATTTGAAGTTTGAAGTTGTTATCTTGTTAAATCTATTGCTTGTGATTTTGTGGTTGGTTATTTTAGAGGATCAACACACCATATTCAAATAAGAGTAGAGCTGAAGACATCATTGGGAATTGTAGCTACATTAATCATGTAAAAAAATTGCTATTAGAATAAATGGCATGGAGCTTGTGGGCCACAATTGGGGTTTTGTATACAATATTAGATAAAACACATGTAAATTTATCTTCAATTTTTAAGTTCAATAATCCAACCAAAGTGTTCAATTATCACGGAGATTAAACCATGATATGAAACACTATTTTTCTTTTTCTTTTTTCTTTTTTCTTTTTTCTTGTGGTTAAACACTCATGAGAGGATTTGAACCTTGAATCTCACAATTCACAAAATACTTCATAACACAACGGTTTCCAATTGAGTTCCCCAATGGGCATGATATGAAACATTATTATACAACATAAAAAGAAAATTTTATTGCTCAAATTGAGCATGTTTCTTTTAATTAAGATATTAAGATTATTTTTTCTTTACGAATGATACGTAAAATACATACAAAAAATTATTGAATAATCTTAAGAATGTTACATAATAATAAAATAATAAACCTTTCCTCATTCCCGTAGAAGCTAGTCCTAATTAACATTTTTTTAACTCATTTTTCCTAACAAAGGTCACAAAAAAACATCACAGAAAGTAAATCATTTGTAGTATAAAATACTAAATTAAAAAGCCTAGTTTAAACAATATATGTCATTCATTTTATTTGTAGTATAAAATACTAAATTAAAAATCCTGGTTTAAACAATATATGTCATTCATTTTATCTTTTTTTGGTGAGATGAGTTTTGAAATATATATATCATGTATGAATTGTAATAATGTACAAGAATCCATTATACAATTTTAGCTTTTCTTAATGGAAAATTATGCAAATTTGTGGAACCATATCTATTTCAATGGATATGTAAACCACATCATTTATATTTTGGATCAATATATAAAAAATTGTGGCTTTATCATTTTGCATCAAAGTTTTTCCAATTTTCCATTTCTATTTATTAACACAAGCCAAACTAGCTTAGATTTAGGACAACTAATAATTACAAGTCTTTAAAGAGTTTTAGTGATTTGTTTATATTTTAAGAACATTTAGATTTATCTCTTCAATGAAACTTATTATAAGTAGATGAAATGAATCAACTACTTGATAACATATCATGAAACAACCATGCTTCTTGATAAATAAATGAAACACCTCTTGCAACATGACATTCTAACAATGTTATAGAAAAAGCAATATCCTTTCAATAGTAACATAAGCATGTATTTTTTGTCTAGAAATATTCAAATGTATAACAAATGTTTTCTTCCTCTTCGTTACCTTAGTCAGTACCTTAGTTATTGCAATTGATTCATTGTTTTGGAAAACAAATTGTATTTGCATAGAATAAGTGAAACATGTTCTACAAAATATGTTGCCATCAAAAGCTTTAGATTAGGAAATCATCTACTTAAAATAGACAACAAATTAGCCAAAAAAATAAATTATTTCATGATAGTTGATCCATATTTAGGCTCTACTCCATCATGTACTTAATTAATTTTCAACTAAAATTTCTAGAGACCATGCATACTCTCAATTCTTGAGTAAAAGAAGAGGTATAAAGAATACATATTCTTAATTCTTTTGTTTGTTAAGTGGTCTGAGTTTTTAGGCTTGACCCGTGGCTTGAGAAACTGCGACCCAAGGACATCTAAACTGTCAAAATCACTTGGGGATTTCACCCGGCCTGAGCCACACCAACCCTTAACATAGCTGGATTTTTTTCCACAGAGTTTCAAATCGGCGACCTTCACATCACATAATGACTTAACAATACACCCATCACCATCTATTCTACACCCTATAAAATCATACTCTCAATTCTTAATAAAAAATATAAATAATACTCCTTTCTCCTTAACAATTTCCTACACAAATAACATATAAATTAAGACTCCTTGGGAAAGCATTAAAATAATACGTTAGCCTTTAGCTATAGTTTTATTGACATACCATAAAAAAGAAAAAGAAAAAAGAGTTACATAGCTAGCATGAGGTTGGACATATTAAGCAAATAATTGTATAATAACTTAACCCTTATCTATGATTATATAACAATGTATTTGTACTCCCTTTTCATCTTCTAAAACACTTTGTTTAATCATCCTAACAAAAACTTGACTATAGTCACCTATTTTATAAACCAATTAAATAATAAAAGAAACTTAATTAAACAAAGTCATGACTCATCATGAATTACATTTACATTTGGTTGATGACCCTGATAAACAAGTTTGGTGCTTGTGAACACACTTATGTATCTCACCCTCTTTGAAAAGCAATCATTTCATCCACATTTCTTGGAAATTTAATGTGCATGAAGGTTTAAAATACGTTTCCAAAATGTTTCTCAACATATTCAAGTACGTGAATGTTGATCTTTGAGTGTAAATTTTTTCTTTTGTATCAATTTATTTGTTATGGAAAAATCCATAATTTTGGAGATCAAATCGATCATTAGTAACTCCCAACCATGGGGTGAATCAAATCCATTTTATAGACCGGTTCCTAAAAGAATGAGAAAAGCTTTCATTGTATTTCTTAGGCTATAGAGGAATTCTTGGCTTTCAAAATGATTAATGAACAATGAAAGTAACAATGAAAAAACTTTATAATAAAATTTAATACCTATCCATCTATATACACACCATGTATATAGTATATACCATATATATTCAAAAATATATTCCATATTATACCTACATAAATATATCATAAATTTGTTGTTATTATATTTCCTAAAATCATAAAAGTATTTTATTAAGTCAATTAGCATTTATTCATTCTAGGGGCATGGTTTTGAAAACAAAAACTTTGGTAAATGAATACATAGTTTGAACCATTAAATAGATTTAGCAATGAAGATAGGGTGAGTCAACGGTTGGAGTATTCAACAATACTAAGAGTGAGTGAGGTCAATCAATATTATAAATTTTTAATTCAAAAATTTGTAAATGCGTTCACAGGTATAAAGAAAAACACAACCTTTATAGTTACTTAATTTTATATAACATTTCAATACATGGTTGTGTATGTTGAGCAATTTTAAATCTCAAGTTAAAGGATTAAATACAATGCCTGAATTTTAGTATGTTGAGTTATTTCAAATATTTGACTTGGAAGTATATATAGCCATGCACGAAACATGTGCATCTATGTTTGTACCTATACACGTAGTTATAGGGTGATAGCATGGAGCTGGGTTACACTTTTTGGCGAAACGAGAGTGCACTTTGGTGAAAAAAGAATGTTTGATCGAGCAATTTTAAGCGCTCGATCGAGCTCCTCGAGTGATAAAAAAAATAGCTTGATCAAGCATTAAAACTAACTCTCGATTAAGCTCATGTGTAACCCCAGGTTAGGAGCTTGATTGAGCTCTAAGGGTTGAATAAAAAATCAATAACATAAAATATACAAAATGAAAGAATTTCAAAAATTCCCACTATCTTCGTTTACGAGTCCTCTTCAAAAGGCTACTCTTGGTTTTTCAATTTATTTAAATAGTTGATTTTTTTTGTGAACACCTATCTCCAAAATGCAATTAAAATATTGCTTCGCCAACTTCGAAAAATAATAAAAAATATAATTTTGCATTAAAAAAAAAAATTTTTAATATTAAAAACTTTGTTCTCTCCGTGTATATCATGCTTATATATATATATATATATATATATATATATATATATATATATATATATATATATATATATATATATATATGTTTTAAATGTTACACATTTTAGACTAAGTTATGCTACGTGAACACGCACATACCTCTTAAGTTTTGCGAAAATTTGCAAGGACATAGCATTTAAGGGAAAATTGAGAGATTATACGACACTAATTTTTTTTGCAAAAAATATCGTTAGGACACCAACGTAATTCTCCACAATCTTTTTACTCTGAATCAAAATTCACATGATTATATGAATTTTGAGGGTTGCAATTTGATAAAAGAGGGAAAACTTGAAATTTCATTGCCACAATTGGCCCAAAAGTGTAACCTATCTTCATGCATTCACACTATACTTGTACCTACACCTACACATCCTCGCTAAATAAAAGTAATTTTCTATAGAAAGAAGCCTCCAATACATAATAATTTATATCATGGGTTAGTTTGTCAAAGAGACTAACACATTATCTAACATAAATTTAAGATAATTTATGATAAAGGCATAAAAACAATCAACTTCTTCGAAAAAGAGTTGTACCTAGTCATAAATAGATAACAAAAAATACAAATGTTTCAAAATTAAAGAACTATAGAAAATGCTAGAAATCATATTATATCGATTAAGAGCTAGTAAAGGCAAGTCAATACATTATAAAAAAATGCAAAATTGTATCAATGATCTAGGGTAAATTATAAGTTAGAAAATTATATCTATCAAATGTTGGGAATATGAAAATGAATGCGAAATTTTCAATTAATGCAGTTTTGGAAGGATATAATCTTATAATTTCTATAATGAAAATTCATAATTCTAAAGAATTTTGAGGGACAAAATAACTTTAAGCTATTGAAGTTCCTCAATCAAGACCATAGATAGTCATTAGAAATCATAGAAAACATGAACAAAGAACAATATTCATAATGAAATGCTTCCCTTTACCACTTATCTTGACATTCCCTTTCTTGTTGAGCACAAACTTATACTAAGAAGGAGTGGGGGAGGAGGTGGGATGAGGGGGAGTGAATCAATGTAAGAAATTTCTTACTTATTCAAACATTCATGAACTATAAGAAAACAATCACATATGAGATCTATCAACTAAAAAACACGGAACACAATTTTCACGTGGAAACCCTTTCAAGAGAAAACAAAAAAAATTATTTTTATAGTTCTTTGTAGGCACTAATCTACTTTTACAAATATTAGTAGGCACCAACCTATTAGAGACAACAATCCCCGCTGTTGCAAATATTCATAAGCACTAACCTAGTAGAAACACCAATCCACCTCCCTGCAAATATTCATAGGCACCAACTTACTAGAGACACCAATCGTCACTACGTTAAATATTCGTAGGAAACATCCTACTTCATTGAGTATGCTTGCTACTTTTTCTTTCACCAGGCTTGCTTGCAACTTTTTCCTTCACCAAGTTTTATAGTTGCTTCTACCTTCACCATGTTTGCTTCTCCCAAAACTTGTTGTTTTTTTCCTTTTCACAAACACAAACTTGTATAGCATGGCACATATCCAAGTTTTAAAATATGATTATGAAATCTACATGAGGAAATTATGTATGTCTTAGATCTCTGAAAATTGCATTGTATGAAAATTCCCAGAAAATAAGTTACAACAAAAATTTTGAGCAAGCTTGTTTGAAACCGATTTTAGGATCATTCAGAACCCCTAACTTCCACAAGGCATATATTCAAAGGTATAATGAACCAAAGTATACTTGTTTTACCACATGTAGCTAGAGATCTTTCCTATTTATCCTCAAGATTTAACAAGCTAAAACTTCTCATAAAACAAGTTATAGAAAAAATTCCAAACTAACATATGTGACTTTGATTTCAAGGCTATTTAGAAACCCTTAACTACCACAGGGAATTTCTCCAAAAATATAAAGAACCAAATTCTAAATATTTTACAACATGTATTTAGATATATGACCTCTATCTCCTCAAAATTTCACAGTCTGAAACATATCGAAAAAAAGTTATAGAAAAAATGACAAACCTCCTTGTTTGAATTATATTTCGAGAGAATTCAAGAACACTATATTCCACAAGGAATTTCTCCAAAATTATATCAAACCAAAGTTTGCAATTTTTACTTGAGGTATTGTTATACGCCTCCATAGATCTCTGCAAATTTCATAGTCTAAGACATCTCGAAAAAAAATATAGCAAAAATGCTAAGATGACTTGCTCTCTTCACAAATCACATTTTTGTTCCACCTTTAAAACCAAAAGAGTATTCCCCAACTTATCTTGCACACCTCAAATCTCTTCTTGCTTGGATGATCTTCAAATTCACCCTTCTATCATTTATTTATGGTGTTTCTGTGTTCAATTATGGGGTCAACTTGTACTTTCTAGCTGGGCTAAACTGACAGAATCTTTTGCATCTCCTCATTCCTATGGAGTTGGAGAGATTGACTTATACCGTTGGAAAGGTATCATAATAAAATTTTCAACCATATATCCTATACTCCCATTTGAACTAGATATTTATAGTAAAAATGCCTTCAATGATAGGGTATCCAAATTAGACATTAAAAAAAAACTAGATATTCAAACAATATTTATCTTAGAAATCTCTAGTCACCCCTTCTTTGATTTGACATCAAAGACAACAATATTTCCAAAGTGTATAAAATAATAAATAAGAAGGCCCTAATCTACATAACGTGAGTTATACTTATAAATCTTATTTTCTCATTCCATGGTTAACAAGTTCTGGTTGTTAGTATGGACCTTGATCTAATAGGGAGGCTTTGAGCACACACCCCAAACACGTGATAATATGTTAAAACTAGGTTCATAACTTTGGGAATCAACATTTATTTAATACTAAAGTCTCTACAATCGTAAGAATATATCATTTAGCTTATAAAATTCATACTCTGATATAAATACATTTACTGACTTCAAAGATTATTATTTGGATTTTCACTAAAACGTTTCAAATTTTGGGATAGTATTTAAAATCACTCCCAAAAATTCATTAAATAAGGAATATCTAATGAAGATGACCAATTCTTGGATTGTTATATGGCGAGCATGAAAAATATGGGTAGGAGGGGAAATGGAAAGCTCTGATGCCCCGACTTTAATAGAGAATAAATGAAATATGATTGAAATTTTTATGAAAATCATATTAGAAGGATAGGTGGATGAATTCTTTGGAACACTGATAATATTTACAACCAAGTTTTATGGGACACCTATTTTTTTAGAACATTAGATCCCTTATTACATGCCTTCGATAAAATGAACTTTTACATAATGGTGTCACTGGTCCATATGCTATGAAAATATTCTATTAAAGAAATTCCTTATAAAGGGAAACACTTCATGATCTATTAACTTCAAAATTAACTTGGGATCATATTCTAGGCTACACGCTCAACACCCATACATTGCGAGGAAGGGGATATATAACACTTGTTTCTAAATTTGCAACGGATGGGCGAAAAATTGCTATGAGTGCCCTTGCTTTTGGGGGAATGAAAATCTCAACATATTTAGGTGGCATGCGAGTTTTGATCCTGCTCGAGAGCGTATCTATACTATGGAATTATGAATAAATAAGGCCTTACTTATTGATTTAATTTTGGGAGCCTCCTATATTCAAAATCATAGGAGATACACTAGGTACCTACTTATGCATAGATCTAGACACCATTCAAAAGAAAAACACATATGTTACTATCTTGTGTGTAAAAATGGATATCTATTATAGTCTCCCAAATGTCACTATGATAAAATCATGTCCAACTATTTTATTTATCTTTGGATTACAAAAGTTCTCCTTTTAAATGTATATACTTTCAATCCCATGGTCCTCTGGAGATTACTTAGTCCTTCAACAAGCATATTGATATAGGTGATGGTTCTTATTTTTGAAAAATCTAGCACCTTAGTACAAAACCTGACTAAGCAATCTAGATTGAGAGAAACGATCGGATTAGTTACCACCACCACCACCTCAAAAACTACTCCCCATGTTTTTGATATTGGATACAATCCCCACAAGGGAGACTTCTCTAGTAGATATTAGAAATCAAGTAACCCAAAATGGACTTAGGCTAAATGCCCGTTAAAGGTTTTACAACAATAATCACCCAAGGATAAATATACAATTATTAGGGTTTCAAGTGATTTAAAGTATAATTTCAAGAGAGCGAGTTCAAAGTCCCATATGGATATATCTATAGGGCTTAGTGTGACCTCAAGAGGCTCAAATATGTTCCCATACACATTCAATCAGAAAATTACTCTTTGCTATTATAAACTAGGGTTTTAATCAACAATTACAACATACAAATATTTATAATAACAATAAGATAACAATCTCAAAATCTATGATGAAAAAGTGTAAAATTAGGACTGATAAATGAGTGGAAAAGATAATAAATCACGACACTTTTGAATGAATGAAAGCACATATAACAAAAAAATAGACCCTAGATGACAAATTTAATTAATGACTAAAAAAAGCATGTAAAATTATATTTTTTCACAATTCCAAATAAATGCATGCAATTCCTAACCCTAGGAAAATTAGTTCCAAGGAAAATAAAGTTGAAAAATAATGATTTTTCTATAATCTAACCCTAATTTACCCTAAAAAAACATAAAAGATAAAAATTAAGTTTTATTTTATTTATTTATGGGATTAACACAAAAGATAAGACTAGTTCCTTTCTAAATCAAGGGCTAATGGAGTCTAGGATTGAATAAGTCTATGGAGGAGTAATGATCGAAGTGATTTTAAGGAGACTGAGGAAGACAAAATTGTGTTCCTCAATCTATTAAACCCTAATTTTCTTCTATATTCTTTGGATATTCAAAGGGAGGAAGATAAAACTAGGTTCCTCAAAAGAAACTCAATGAAAATATTGTTCAAGAAGATGTTAGATCCAAAAACATAAACATAACTTTGGTGAAAATTTCATTAAACCATAATTCTTCAACAAGTACAAGACGAAAGAAGATAAATTATGTGAAAATAGAACATATCATCAAAGAATCACCAATAGTCATCCAAGAGACATAACCATCCAACAAAATATCCTCTGTAAGAATTTTGCTACAATAATGTTCCATAGTGCACAAGAGATATTAAAATAGTTAGTGCACATTGATCTCCATGTGTCACAATGATCTTAAGAGAGTTTTTTCCCTTTATTTATATGATGGAAAAAATGTCTAATTTCTCTAATTTTAGTATAAAAACCCTAAACTAACATTCAATTATGATTACAAGTTGGATAATTCACAAACTGACCTCCAAGGATAACTAACTCAATGATTAAACATAAAGATAAGCCTCAATTAACCCACACATATAAGTTAGAAACCCTCCAAGGGTGACATCATCCTCCAAAATGCGTGTCTCTCATTAGAGAGTGTAATGGATGGCTCAAGAGGGTTCACTTCATCCCAAATGTCACATATCATTATCAAATGGTGTCCAATCATTAAACAAGGGTCTCTCATCCAAAAAATCATCCATAAACCTTCCCATGTAATCAATCCAAGCATCATGAAGGGGACATCATGGAGCTAGGACATAAGATCATAATATATAGTAGTGTACCATCCTCTCTAGAGAGGTCCCATGTAATCATCATCAAATCTCCTTAAAAATAATGCATCGATCCATCAGATAGGTGTAACGCTAGCGTAGGGGAATCCTACCAACTCTGGGGTACATCAATTCTCAAGGGAAAATTATATATTTGGAGGGAAACAATCAAGGTACTGTAGGGAGAGAAGAGTATTATCAAATATTCTAAGTCATACCAAGGTAAAATCTCCTTAATAAGTGGTCAATTTCCTAGGTCAAAGTGCCTAGTGGAGTCATTAAGTGGGGTTGGACATCCTCTTTGAAGTGTTGGAGATGCACCATATAATCCCTCAATGGATGGAAGATGTACATGGGATTAAAGATCTAGTAACACATTCACAAAATCAAGTGAGAATATTATCTTATGTGCATAAACCATAAGAGTATCAAAGTGTGCCATATTCAATGTTAAAGGTATCAAAGTACTTTACACAAGCATCATCTTCAAATGTATTCCTAGCTTATGATTTGTAAACAAGTTACCTTGCTTAGGTATGGGTGGATTATAACAAAGCCCTATCAGGTGCTTCCAAACCTAAGGGGAGGAACAATTCCTAGGAAAACCAATCAATCAACAGGTGTAAGTGACAAATGGCATGATGCGTGGTTTACTTCATGAAAGATGCCACTATGTTGTACTAGCTATGAAATTCACAACAACCTTGAGAGTTATAATTCGAAGAGGGAGTAATCATGGGACTTGAGTTACCCATTTCCTTGGCCACTTTAATTACCCCTCTTGTGCACCTTTATCATCATCAATTTTCTCATTTATACCTTGGATTATAGGTTTTCATTGATTCATTATTGGTCCCTTAAAGATGAAGCATTTACTTACTTATCTCGGTTGGGATATTCAAAGTTCCTTTTATTGACATAGATAATGATTTATCCAGGAACTAAGCGAAGTATAATGAGGGGGGTAGAGCTCAGGCTAGTATTTTTTCCATACACTTTCATCACCATTGCTAATATTTTTCATTTTAACATATCACTCATGTTTTTTATTTTCTTTTCATTTCATCGATCTATTAGAGAAAAGAAAAATAAATTAGGAAAATAGGGAACCAATATTGGTGATAGAGAGCAATCAACCTGAAGATGAGATGTGGATACATGGGGAATATGGAAGGTGTTAAGTATGGATTATCATGGACACACAACATCAATCAAAGACTCCTATTTGTGCCTCTCCTAGATAGTGAAAGAAATTCCTCAAGAAGGGTGACATTGGACTAGGGAAAAATAATAACCATCAAGGCAAAGCATGGGAACAAGTGTACACCAAAAATAAGTCTATCATCCAATTCAACTTGTGATCCATACTAGTATTCCCTTTAATATTAATTTAAATAACTTGAATACACAAATGGTTAATGTACCCCAAAATAGATGACACACATTCATCATATGAGTAAGTTGTAGGTTTTAACCTTGTATAGTTAATTTTTGCAATAAATTTCTGAATAAAACATAAAATATGCATTGGAAAACACACATATTAACATAGATATTTTACCCTAGAATCCCAAGGCAGGAAAACCATAAAGATTTTTCAGTATATTCATCTTTACAATACCATATAAATATATATATATATATATATATATATATATATATATATATATATATATATGTTGTATTCATAAACCACCAATTCATTTACCCTAGATTACAATATAACCATAGTTCCTTAAATAAAACTACAAAACCATGGGCTAAATCACCATATGCCACAAAATCGCTAAAAGTGAAAACTGTGTGTTGAAAACTACAAAAAATGGACGTAAACATCCACCCAGATTATTTATTTATTGATTTATTTAGGGGTGCTATTTTAGAACTCTCGTGTAGGGGGAGTTTCACCCCCCCTACTAACCCCCTGAATAGGGGGGAAGCCACCCCACAAAATAGGGGTGCGATTGCCCGCTCAATTACTGCCCCACTGTGCCCAACACAAAGTACATATTATGGGCGTGGTTGTGAAAATAATATAACACATACCCGACATTATCCCACTTGTTTTATTTGCACATAAGGGGTTGGAAGAGTACAATATCAACAATATAGGACAACAATGTCCATCGTTTTTATACAGTAGGAGAGCCTTGTAGTGATAAGAAATTTTGTTAATAAATCTGGAACACTCTTCAAAGTGTTCACCTTTAACAACAACACCTTTTTCAATCATATTTCTCATAAAGTGATACTAAACATCGATATGCTTTGTCTTAGAATGATACACTAATTTATTTTCTAGGAATATTATACTATGAATGCCTTAATCTATCCTCACAACTCACTATACCAACCCAATATCTGAACTAAATCTCTATAACCATACTACTTCCTTGCTAGCATGAGTGGCTACCATGTATTCAAATTTTGTAGTTGAGAGTGCCACTACATACTATCTCTTTCTGATCCAACTAATTTCTTCTCCAAATAGGTTAAACACATATCCACTTGTAGATCTTCTGTGATCCACATCTCCAGCCCAATCTGCATTACAAATACGTGTATTTGCAACGCTGCCTAATCTTGGTCTTCCTTGGTAGCACAATCCATAACTAATAGCGCCATGCAAATACCTGGAAAACATCTTTATTTTTATCCAATGTTCCTTCCCTTGTTTTGACATATGCCTGCTCAATAATGCCATTGCATATCCAATGCCCAATCTGGTAAAAACCATTGCATACATCAAAATTCCAAAACACTAGTAGACGAAACATGAAACCTGTCCTCTTCTAATGTCTTGTGACAATGTTCTACAGATACTTTACAACTAAATGAATAGGGACCTTTATTGGTTTCCATTCTTGTATATTAAATATCTACAATATTGTCTTGACATATTTCCTTTGATTTAACCAAATTTTCATGTCTTCCCAATCTCCTTTAATTTTCATGCCCAAAATGAAATTCACAACACCAAGATCCTTCATGTAAAATTTAGAGGACAATTGAGTTTTCACTTATTGGATGATTTCCCTGTAATTTAAAATCAACAACATGTCATCCACATACACGACCAAATAAATAATATGATCACTAAATAATTTGAAATGCACATGGTGATTCACTTTTCTCTTTGTATCTCTTTCTCAACCAGTGGCATTTGGACATGATTTATTCTGCGTAGCTTCTGTTTAAAGGGATTTTGGCTCTCTTTGAGTGGAATTTTGTGCTGGATGATATCAGTATCATAGGACTTCAAGTCTTCATAACTCCAAGGAACACATCAATAAATTCTTTGAATAACTCAATATATTTCTGCTTTATAGGTGTTGGTAGTGTTTTTGACAACTTTACCATCCTGGGCTCCTGCTTACTGCCTAAATTTCACTCCTCTACATTTGCTTCAGTGGATTCTATTTTTGGCTTTTTAGCAACATCATTGAAATAAAAAAGTTCTTCTAGAGGGACAAGTCCTCTTAGCAAGGTATTGTCTCTGAACTGTAACATTTCAAACTCTTCTTTTTCAGGATCTTCACACATTTTTGTCCTATGTGGGTCTTTCTTTGCTAACAGATTTATATCAACATCATGAGGGGGATATTCTTTGTATGTTTGTTCCTCATTAGGGAAATCCTCTTCATGATCTAATTCTGAATTTTGAATTTCAAACTCATTTTTGGATTGCAGGAAATCTTCAATCTATTGGTCATCTTCAAAAACTTGTCAGTATCTCATATTATTAGGGACTGCTGGTCTGTGTTTAACCTGTACTGTGTATTGTTTGTTAGGATGAGGTAGTTGACAAGTGCTGGCTGCAAATTCTAGTCCATTGGCAAGGATATTTTGATTTCTTCGGATAGAGGCAAGGTCATATTATTTGAATGTTTTTAGGAGGTCAAGTGCAACATTCCTGTATGCTCTTAATATAGGATGCTTAGTTGAATATTCTCCCTTAATTTTCCTAATGACTAGCTCAGAATCTCCATGGACAGAGATTCGTTTGGCTTCTAATTTATTCAGTAATTGTAACCCTAAAAGGAGTGCCTCATATTCTGCTATATTATTTGTACACTAAAAGTTCATCTTGTAAGAGTAACCCTTTGCGTGGTTGTTCTTAGTGTTGTGTACCTAAACACCTGCTCCTAATCCAGTTTTTCCACAAGAACCATCGAAGCTCATGCTCCAAAGAGGTTCAGGTTTAGACTTGTGTTTTCCATTTTCTATTTGGTTTGATTGTTCTTCCTTTTCTTCTTCTTTTTCAACGGTTTGTTTGTTAACTGCTACTTGTTCATTAATGTTTTCATCATTGTAAAGGATAAATGAATCAAGATCTGAGTGGACAGAGTAGAGAGGGGAGGTATTAGGCTTTTCTTGACTGCTCTCCATGTTTTTTGTATGAGTTTCCCTATAAAATATTCTTGGTTTACTAAAGACTGGTATGGTAGCATAGGTCATATCCATTTGGAGGGTTCCTTGAAGCTTGTCTCCGCATGAGCATGATAGAAGCATGCCATATTTAGGGGGAATGTCAGCCACCATAATATCCATTACTAGGTTTTTGGCTGGTATCTGTGCTAAAGTAACACAAAGATATTTGATCAGGGTTAGACATTTAACTCTACCGAAGTCAAAAGAGTACAGGTCCTTTTATGGTCTAGTTATCTCAAGGCCAAGTTTCTCCATGATTACCTTTGGCATGAGGCTATGAGATGCTCCTGAATCTAACATGGCATTATGGATAATTTTATCATGAATATTCAAACTAACATAAAATGGGGGCACACCTCCCTCCTGGAATTTATCTTCTACTTCAGGTCTAAACAAAAGTTCAAGTTTGTCATCATTCAAATTTACAGTATCGATATTTTCTCCTATGTTTAGTGCTTTCAAAACTTGGGATCTATATACATCTTGGCCTATTAATTCAGTGAGAGGTATGGAAATATTTATCTTGGAAATTTCATTCTTAATACTAAATGGTGTTTATGTTTTTGGCAGATTTGAATAAGTTTTATCAGACATTTTTTTTGCAGCAACTTCGGATCGTTGATTTGTACTAGGGATATCAGCTGGATCAATTTTGTTAGGGCTGATAGTTGATTTACTAGTGCTGATTTCTAGACTATTTTTCTTTTTATCATAATTTTTAACCATCTTATTTGAACTTTCAGTTGTACTTTTAGGATGAGTTTCAGGGGCCTTTCTAGCAGAATTTTTAGAATTCTTTCTCTTGGGAATGTCTTGGGATTTCTTGCTTTTGAGGTCATATTATCTATGCACTTCCATGATAGCATTTTCAAATCCTTGTTTATAATCCTCAGATTATTTGCATTATTCTTCAAGTTGAGTTGGGGCAAATATGCCTTGCTCTTCCTCAGTGAGGAAAACAATATCCTCATCATTACTCCCATTAGATTAATTTGACTTTATTTTGGCTCTTCAATCACCCCCTCATCCTCATCAGCATAATTTTCTTAGAAAGCAGGCCTGATTTGCTGGTCAGGTCCTCTATGTTCCCTTTGTCTTATTTGAGGGGGGTTTCTCCTAAAGTTTTGGTTTTGGTTCTGGTTTCCATTCTCAGGAGCTGTTTGGTTTTCTCTGTGGAAATCTCTCTCATTTAGGTTGATTCTCTCCATCATCCTCTCCATGGTTCTAACGAGGTTATTAATCTTAGTATCAGAAGTGGAGGCTACATCCGCTTCCCTACATGTGACTCTCTTTTCATTTTTCATTCTAGCCCTCTTGGAAATAAGATTTGCTTCCACACTTACTGCACCCCTATGCATGTCTTATAATGTAGGAGGGTCTATTTCTCTTAGTTGATAAGTCATCTCTGGGTAAAAACCATCTGGAAATTTCATTAGGGATAGACCTTGTGGGGGTTTCATATGAGGAGGGAGGGCATTATATACACTATTGAAACTAGTGCAATAATCTTGGACACTCTCTCCAATGTTTCTCTTGATGTTTTCATATTCTGAATAGATTTAGAGAGGAATTTTCTCGACTTCCCATTTATTTAGGAGTAGTTGATGAAAAACAGGGAGGTCCTGTATACTATTAGGGGTCAGGCCTTTAAATCAATTTATTGCTTCTCCCCCTAAGCTTTGAGAAAAAATTCATAAATGAATAGTTTCATCATCTATTTCTTGACTATCAAAATAGTCATCCATTCTATCCACATGTTGTTGAGCAGTTGTAGAACTAATTTCATCAAATAGGGGGATTTTGGACTGACAGTTATGTGGTAGAGGCACTAAAGGCAATGTTAGGACTAATGGGGCATACCAGGTTGCCATGGCTAGTGGTTGGGGAGCCTAAGGGGGGTTAACAAGTGGGGGGTTGAAAAAAGGAGGTGGAGGGTTGAATGGAGGAAGGTGAACAATGGGTGTATGAGTGGGGGTAGAGACTTCTGCACTTAGACTCTGCTGTAAGATGGATGGGTCCAAAACTATATTTGTTATCCAATTATGGGATTTAGTCCTGAATAAGATTTTTCCAAAGTACGAGTCAAATTGGATATCCTGCAAGTTTTTAAGGTTTTCAGGCAGGGAACTTGCCTTGTGAATAGGCTTGCTAATAGTTGAATTCTCATATCTAGGAGTTTTCCTTAGGATTTTCTTTGGATTGTCAACTATTTCAAGAGGGTTTGGGTCAGGATGGGATCTTGTACAGACTCTTTGAGAAGCCAGAATTTAGACCCAAGGTGCAGAGAGGTTGAAAGTTTTATAATAGCTAAAAAACAAACCAATTTGTGAAAAAAATACTTAATTCACACAATATTTTGAATGGGTTTTTATTTGAGTTTTTATAGTACTAAGTTTTATCAATAATTCCCCGGTATGGTCGCTATTATTTTAGCTCCCTGTAATTTGCATGGTTGGAAAGAAAAAATAGTAGATAACAACATCAAACCACTTTGGATTCCATGACCTAGCCTTCTTGGGCTCAGATAGGGCTCTCTCTTTATTTATGATTTAACTGATTTAGCTTTATGATTATATTTTCTTATTTTATGATAGTTATAAAGATTGGGGTTGTTTTTTTGATTTCTTGTTTGGTTGGATAGATAGAATGTGGGAATCTAATTCATTGGGCTATGGAGTCATAAAAGGGTTGAATTGTACATCAATCTTTCAAGGGTTTCCACAAGGCAATCTAACTATGCAAAATGGATCTTTGTGGCAAGATGAATATGAGATGAGAGAAAGCTTGTGAGTTCAGTAAAAGTAAAGGGAAATTAAGAATCATTTAACTATACTTCAAAATAAATGCAAAGCAGACAGTCTCTGAATTTTTCATTTAGGTCTTTAGAGAAAAAAATTCAAGATAACAGTTCAGTGAAATTAAAGAGCAGTTAAGAATTCTTTAACTAAACTTCAAATAAAGCCTTAAGATAACAGTTAGGTAAGACTAAAGAGCATTTAAGAATTCCTTAGCTATACTTCACAAAGAAAACCTCAAGACAAAAATCTAGTAAAACTAAAGAGAATTTAAGAATTCTCTAGTTATACTTTCAGAGGAAAGACATTAAGATAACAGTAACAGAGAGATTTAAGGTGCCCAAGCAGCATATCTTAACCTAAAATTTCTGTTTTTCTATTAGAGAAATTGATGTAAAATATGGAAAACAAAGGGAAAAAATTAACATAAAAGGGATAGCATCACCATTAACATAGCCCAAGGATCTTGTGAAAGTGCTTGTATTACTGATGTCCAACTCAAAAACAGTTATAGTGCTCCAATGCAATAGTCTTATCAACTCAGAGTCTAAACAAAGTATAACTAACCAACCAACAATTGATAATGAAAATAATGGAGTATTTAACTGCGACTGAGGAGGTTTCCCTAATCTAGGGTGACAAAATGCATTTACTACAGAGTAAATGAAGTCTGTACAATTGAGACCATGCAAGGACCAAGTCAAAAATATCTCTCACAAACTTACTATAGTAATAACTTTCAAATTAACTTCTGAACTAACTTTAAAATATCTTTGACCAACTGCCTGCAAAATTAACTTTTACAATAACTTCTGAACTGATGCTAAAATATCTCTGACTGTAATATTAAATGTGGTAACTTTCATTAAATCAAAATTAAGCTAGAGGTGGCCAACATGGTTGTGAAAAGACAAATGCTAAGTGGCCTTGACATCTGGCTTTGTCTTCCTCATTGATTTGTCCTCTGATTTATCTTTAAACTTTAAACTGTCCTTATCTGTATATCTCTTTAATGCCTTTGCTATTACTTGTAATTTATTCTTTTACCCCTTTATCTGACTTTTCCTTATCTTTGTACTTTAAATGTGTATTTCATCTGCTTTAATCTTTACCCCTGACTGCCATGTCTTCTTCTTATACTCTTTACTGTCTTTCATTGCTGCTTTTATTTATTTCTTCTACTCATAACCTTCTGGTGAATAAGGCCTCTAAATCGAAATCCAAAGAGTCTGGATTAAATAATTTTTGGAGATAGCATTGCATATTGTTTATTTCATCTTCTGATACGTGGATCACCTGCAAAAATCATAACAATTGTTAATAAAACGCAATTTCGCAGGGAGGCGAGCAATGGTGGTTTATCGCATAGCGCTTAGTGAGGTAAGTGGGTTTAACTTTAAACAGGGGGTGGTTTCATTATATGCGAGGAGGCGGTTTAGTTTGAGGGGATGCGATGAAGCATAGGGTCGACATGTGGCGGATGGGATGGTTGCAAAAATGCCCCTTTCGCAAACCCCGACGGTTGTAAACGACGGGAAATTGTGGGTGCGAAAAGGGTTGGGGACCGTTGAATCAGGCGATGGAGATCTGATGGTGGTTGAGTGAAGGATAGAGTATGGGTTGGTTTGAATGGTGGGGTCGGGTTTTAAACGAAAATGGAGGTTTAAAACATTAATGTGGGGATTAATGTGTTTAACAAGAAGTAATGTAATAGTGGGTCCCGGGGATATATCAAAGCGGAGGGGGGAGGTTTATTAAAGCGGAGGCTTTAACATAAGTGTGAGTCGGGTTTTTAACGCAACAGGGGTCGGGTTTCTAACAAATAGGGCTTATTAAAAGTGGGGCTCGATAGGTCAAATTTATTTTAAAAACAATGTAAAAGTGGGTTTTACATTGTTTTCAATGAGAGAAGGGGAACGAGTGCAGGGGAAAGGATATTAGTAATGGGAATGGGGATTTTGCTAGGAAAAGGGGTTTAGGAAGGGGAAAAGGATGAGAATGAGGGTATTAGGGTTAAAAATGGGATTACAGAGCACTGGAGTGCAAGAAAAGGTAAAAATGAAAGGTAATGGAGAGGTTAAATGAAAAATAATGAAGCCAGTGAGATTTGGCTTTCCATCGCACTTAATAAAAAAAAATTTCCTCTTTTAACTGAAATCAAATGGTAGATGGACTTATTTGACCCTTTTGTCACCCAGGATCTTCTTTCCTTTCTGAAAATAAATGATAGTCATGGAATATTATTTTCAGCATGAAAATTATAAGGAATAGGTTGTCATCTTGTGATACTATAAAAATATAGGAGTTTAACAGGTGTAGTTGACGTTGTTTCTGGCGCACTGGAGGTATGTCAGGCCAAGTGTCAATATGGTCCTCTACGATAGTGGGACTAAGTCCAGACATTTATGAGTAGTCCCATGCGAAGATATCTCGATTCTCTTGTAGCAATTGGGTATAAGAGGTTGTTTATTTTGGAGAGCATGCTACCCACAGTGAGATTTCTTTGACTTTTGCAGGATTTTGGGATATTATCACCTTGATGGTAGGTGAGATGTTTGACATATTTCCTTCCTCGAATGCATCGGGCGCTAGGATGGGGTTTTTGAACCAATCGAATTTTCCTGATGGGAGGAAATATTTTTATTCGATTGTGTAGATCCCTTGTTCTTTTGTCTTGTTGGGACTGAACGTGTTCTTGGGGAGAAAAAGCGAACGGTGATGCATTGTATCCCATGGATAATCTGGCTCCTTCATTACCTCTAGGATGTCTTCATCTAAATGAAATAGGGACCCTAAGGAGGATTGGTCCTGCGCAAGGTTATGCTGAATAGGTTAAATCTGCATGGAGCTAGTTTAGAGACACAAGAAGGATTCCATCGTCGATGTGGTGGAACTAGACATGGTCGAAAAAGTGCAGACAGATTGGGTCTGCGTTGTCGTAGGTACAACTACTCTCGTAGTTGCATCTGACTCAACACCTATGGTAGATGAGCAGATAGCTCGAGTCAGTTCCGATACATGATGATATGAATCATATGTGGTGTATCGTGTCATTCACATTTGGTGGGGGAAGAATCTCCTTGATTGGTTGTTTTTCAGCTGACAAAAATAGGATGGATCTGCTTGTCACATCTTCTTGGGTTTTCGAGCTTTTCATGGATTCCGAGTCCATGTCATATTCTTGGGAGAGGCAGACTATGGTTGATCGCATACATGTTAGTGCTGCATGGAATCTAGATATGTAGTGACAACGACGCACCAGGTGATTGTCACCACATATCTGACATGAATATTGGATGTCCATGTTGTTGCAATATACTATATGGACTGGATACCATCGTTGGAACATTTCGAAAGCTGGGCAATCAATGATGAAATTATCAAGCTCATCACAAAGTACGCACCTTTCGATTGGGGGAGGAAGTTTGGCTGGGAGACTTTCGGGTGCCCGTCATTCTTCTTGTAGGTATAGGATGATACAAGGTTCATCTCCAGCAGACTGGGTGGAGGGATCCTCTTGATAGGATCGCTCGATGGCATGTAAGGCATCCCTATATCACGGGATCTCTAGGAAATGATGGGTATAGTGCCCATAATTGTTGTATATAGCGCATGCGTGATTGGTACGCAATGCTTTGCCTTTACCTTTGGTGGTGGGTTCCTTTTTACGGGAATGTGGCGTTGCGATGTTTGCCTCAAAGCCGAGGAGTGGTTTTAATTCATCCAGATCTAGGAATATATGGGTAGGGTGACCTATTATGTCACAAATGGCGCAAACTGGTGATTCCCTTTGTATGGTGGGAGTTTCCAACTTCTTTCCTCTCTTCTTGGTTTTCTTAACCGTAATCATCGGTTTTTCAATGGGAATTTCCTTTGTAGGGATGTTTTCGATCGTTTCTTGAATGGGTGGGGCCTCCTTGGGACTAAGGGGCTTTAACCCTATGGCAGTGATGTGTGTGGCTCCTGTCCTTATAGGGGGGACAAGATACCAAATTGGTATTGCAAATGATATGTTTGGTAACACCACTATTTCCAAAACCTGTTGGGAGACGAAACTAGTTGGGGGGTAGAGGAAAGGGGTTTGGGAAGCGGCGTAGGCTAGAGAGGATGCCGTGGCTGAGGAATCGGTGTCATTATTGCTTGTGTCTGTGTCCTGACTAGCTTCAACGTTTGATGTGGACATCATGCGCACTGGAGCCCCTACGACATTAGGTGATGACTCAGGTATAATGGGGGGATCTCCTAGGAATGATCCTAGGACGGATGACAACTTGAACTGGCCAAGGCCATATTCTTGGTACCGTGAAAGAATATCCGAGGATGTATCTATATAGGGTAGAATTACATCGATGTTTTTTAGGGGTCGTTTCTCACTATGCGTCAATTGTTCCATAGTAATGATGCGGTCCTTGTGGGGAAAAATCATAATGCGGAAGACGAAGGAGGCTATGGATGACATGACATACATATAACTCTGACCAAGGAGTATGTTATAGTCCAAGTGAACGTCCAATATTTCAATGTCTATATGCACCATCTTTCCGGCTAAGCAGACCAGGACGTTTTGGTAGAGACTGATGGGGGTTGAAGGACGTCGACCATCGTATGCTCTAAGCGTGATGACTGATGGTTTTAGTTCGGGAGACCCTAACTTCTACCAAACGTTTTTTGACATGATGCACGTGGTTGCACCTTCGTCAATGACACATCGGTGAATAGTGATGTTCTGGACCGACACTGGTATCTGATAGGCTGCCATCGAAGGAAGCCTAAGGGTGGCTTTATCTAAATCAAAAGCCATTAGGCGCATATCGGCAGGGTTGATAGCGTCTAACGTAGAAAGTAAGGCTTTCCGTTGTTTTGGGAATGACTACAATACTTCCAAAGCTGACATAGCAGCGGGAGGTTGGGCTAGGTCATCCACGATGCTATAATTATGGGCTGCTTTCGAATAGTTTCCTGCCCGCCTATTTGGTCCCTTGGCCATCTTTGGAAATGGTTCAATAGGAATCTTTGAAATGGTCAAAGGTGCAGTTGGTGGATTGGTACTAGCCCCTGACGTGTTGGTGTCTGGTGGGGTGTTGTAATTGTGATTCCGTGTTTGAAAAAACATATCTTCGCCAATCATGTAGATTTCATGGATGTTTTTTCCGTAGTCGTCTGGATTTTGTTTCTGAGTGCTAACTGTCCCTTGATGGGGGAAAGGTTCCTGCATCACAATTATTTGCTGGGAAGATCCTCCTTGTCCTCAGTTACTCTGCAGCTTCTTCAACTCAGGGAGATTGGGACAGTGGTGAGTATAATGGTTGTACTCACCATAGATCGAACAAGAGTGGTTTGTTCAAAGAGGTGGCCATTTTCTCTGTTGTTAGGCATTTCTTGGCTCTTGGTTTTGATTCTGGTTGGAGTTGTCTCCAGCTTGAGATCGTGGCAGGCGTTTTTGGTTGTTTCCCCCCTGCCCAGGATTCCCTTTGGGCTAGTTTTTTTCCTTTCTTCTTAACCACGTTAAGAGGGTAGTTCTCCTGGTTATATGATTGGTGTGGTTGGTTTTGGGAAGGCTACACAAAGTTCACCTGTGCATTTTTCTGCATAGGCGGGTCTTGTGCTGGGGATTGAGCATAACACGGTCCCTAGTTTTCACCTGGCTATTAGGGGGGAGCTCTTTCGTCAGTATGTTTTTCTGCGTATTGGGTCTCCTGAGCCAGAGGATAGGGTCCTCCATGGTGATACGTTGGCGCCCTATTGGTCAAATTTTGCTGAGGCATATGATGACTTTGAAAACCGGGATGTGGTACGTTCTGGGTAGAATCATACACGTAACCATGGTTTTTACTGTTGCTGCCTGGGTGACTTTGGGTCAATGACCCAAGTAGACCGTCTGTAGAGTTTGAAACGCCTGGAAATTCTTTATAATTTTGCAGGCGCGGGGCATTCAAAAAGATATTGTAAATATATCCTGACTACGTATAAATCAGCTCGATTTGTTGGGCCTTTCTGATGCCGTCCTCTTCGGATATGGACTTTCATTGCGCCACATCCTTTGAAATCTCTACAGTGAGAGTTTTCAGGAAAATGTCTAAAAGTACCCGATCGTTAAGTTTGGCTTTACATAAACTACGACGCCACCGCCATTCGTGGAGATGGTCCAAGATATGGACGGCGTGGGTTTGCCTAAAGTGTGTCAGTAATTCCATTCCACAGTCATGGTGGATGGGTAAATAAAAATATGTTAGGAACACCGTGGCAAGGGTGCTAAAGGTTCCATGTGTAGTAGAGGGTTTCTCCACATACTATTTCACGACTACTCCTATCAGAGTGCGTTTAAATAGTCTCAATCAAATAGTGTCGTCAATGATATTGTTCGATGAGCACCACAAGTGGAAGGTCATGACATGATTACCTGGGTCTTCCGCTTGCTTTCCTTCGAACTTTGGAATATGCTAAGGGAGCTTCGCGAACATGGGAGGCCATGTAGGGTTGTGTGCACTGGGGTCATTCGTCAGCTTGGTTAAATCTAGCAGATTCAACGAAGCTAAAAAGGGTGACTGCGAGGTTGATGCCATTGCAACTTGTGAAGACACAAAGTTATGGTTAGGAAGAGGGTTTTTCTGCGACGTACCCTGCTATGTATTCAACTAGATTCCCAAATGGGTAGCACTCCTTTGCCCTCTAGGGGTTGTGGGAGGAATGGTATGTGGTGTGGCGTTGGGAGACCGACTAGGGTTCCCAACTAAGGATGCCCCAATAAAGGATGAACCAATAATGGTGGCAACGTTTTGTCTTTGATGCCTAAATGGAAAAAAACCTGGAACCCCTCCCGGTAATGGGGGGAGGTCCAAAAGACATCTAAATCGATGAGGTCCCATTGGGTCTGTTTTGGTGTCGACTAGGTTTGGCTTTGGAAAAATTTGAGAGGATAGAGAATATGATCAAAAAAAAATTCTGATCGCATACATAAAACAAAGTGAAAATGAAATTAAATTTCCATTTAAATTAATCATATGTGATCAATCAATCAAAAATATAGTTTTATTTATTTATTTGCGCATGATACTCAAATCCTAGAAGAACTAATTGTCCTCACACACTCAAATTTAATTGGCGACGACCCCAGTGAGCCGAAGAAAATCCACCAAGGTAAGGGTAGAGGATCTAGCACTTTCCTGCACCATCACTCATAGGGAAAGGATGCCCTAATTTGGCCACTAAGTACCATCGTCCCATGTGAGTGTTCGAGTCTTGGGCTTCTTGGTAATTCAGCTAACAGTACCGAGTATCAGTTGGGTCAGGTAGCCCCAACTGATACTTGCCCGCACTGCGCCTAAGCCTAACCCCCTCTGAAACGGGTCTTTGCCTCGCTCATGTTTTCTTTTCCATGGGCGGATAGGTGGATTTAAAGCTCCCTAAATAGTCAACTTATATGTTTCAAAATGAAGAATGATCAAGGCGGCTTATTGGATGCCTACCCCCTTGATCCTAACTTAGACTATAAATTATTTTGTGGCCCCTATAGGGAGAATTTAGTGAGTTTTGTTAAGTTAGTTTTAGGTGTATTTTCTTTGCTTAGTGTGTGGATGTGTGTGAGAAAAAAGTGGGCAAGCACATAGTTTGAACGTGTGGATATGCGATGATCCTTTTCAAAATCCCCTATTAAACTATGTTGTATTGTTCATTTCTCAAAAGAAAAACATGTGCAGATATAGGCCGCTTTATATTTTTCCTAATTAATCTATGTGATCAACTAAAGGGAGAGGGTGAGTTGTGAATAGAGAGTGTTCATATGCTTTCCTAGGATCACAGAAGGGTGCAAAGGCAGCAGAGATTACTTGCTCTTCTATCGACAATTATATCTTGATCTCGAAATCCTAGTGCAAAAATTGAACTAAACTGATTAGTTTTACACTAGAAAAAAGAAACTAGCTAAGCATGCGTGGACTTGGGTCACTTACTTTGGCTAATTATCTAGGTGTGTTGGAACCTAAATTTGCAAAACATAATTTTTTTCGGAATGCAAGTTAATTGCCCCCCCTACTTAAACTATGTGTGAACTTTGCAAAAATCAATTTGAAATAAAACTAACACTAAGCTTCCAAAAAGCATCTAAGAGTGAGATTTAGCAAGCTGCGGGGTACCTCCACCAGTGCTGGCAGATGTATTATGGGTTGCCATGCACTTTACAAGTAGGAAAATATAGAAATATGGGATAAATTTCTCAGTCTGTCTTTTGCGTGCGAAAGGCTACAACAAGTGTAATGTCTGCGCGCAAGTCAGCTTTGAACGCACGACTTGGTCGCACCTGTGAGAGGGAAAAGCGTGAAAATTCCTGCAAAATTATTTTTTGGAGCTATTCTACTTTAGTCTGTCACTTGGGATGAACTAGGGATTGAAGGAGAAAAAGGGGGCAATTTCAGCCCAAGTCCACAACACAGACAGAGGTCTCCGCAAAAAGGCACAACCACATAAACTTGGAAATAAACGTTAGTGGAGTCGCCAATCCCGTGTTAGTGTGTTTGGTGCACGCATGTATGAAATCACACCAACTTAAGGGGTGTATTTTACCCTCTTAATTTATTGGTCACAGACAGAAAAAGAAGTGGAGTCAAACAAGTTAGTGGAACATGCTAGAACATAAACATACTAGATAGAGAAATATCATGCATATTCAAATAGAAAAACTAAACTAAAAACTAAAATAAATAAAACACAAGATCTAAATAGAGTCAAACAACTTCAATAATCCAAATGGTGGCGCTTACAACCCCTCTTATTGAGTGCTGGTAGGAAATGAGGATGAAACATTAACCCACTTTCCAAGGGGCCATTAGAACTTGGGTTCTAAGTCCTGATGCAAGGATGTCTTTACTTCCAATCTTGCCTCGGTGCAAAGTCTCCCTCTCTCTCTACTATGGTGGACTGAAGTTGTTGGATGGTCAACAATTGAGTCCCCTCTATCTCTGCTCTGAATCACACACTATTGGTATTGGTTGGGGAAATTCTGGCCAGCATAAAAATGTGCTCTCAAGTTGTTCATCTCTTGGTGGCCTTTTATAGGAGAATTCAAATCCTCCTTCCCTCTCTTGGTACATTGTGGATGGTGACCTGAGAGAGGGGGATGATTCCATTGTGTGCTCCCTTGATTTCCTAAGGAGGCTTTGGTGGCTATCCTTAGATGACTTCAAGTGTGAAATCATTGTCCCGAAGTGTGCTTTTTGTGGTCCCGGAAAGTGACTTTCGCCACTCCTAGGATTGCGCATATTTCGGGTCAAAAGGTGGGCAAAGGTGCTCTTCTCGAAGGATTTTGAACGCAAAATCATTTATGACTTGCTAAAATTTGATTTTTCCTCATACCTTAGATATTTTTAAATACTTTCCAAATTCTCTAATGTCTCTCAGCCCTGTAAATCCTTCTGCCTGACATTAAATAATTTTGTCTTTGCTTGTACGATTTTCCAGTGTTAACACATGCTACAGGATGAATCAAAAGTAAAAGAATGAGGTACATGTATATATATGTTGACACTGGTTGCTATGAAGTAATGTCATGTGGTTTCACGTAGTACACTAGAAGTATGATCAAAGAAAGAAGAAACTCTTCTAATTCACATGTTTTCAATAGACATGTTCCACACGAGATGAAATCAACATAATATGTCCTCATATGGAACATAAGGTGATTATATACTATCAAGGAGCTACAAATTGTAATTCCTTGGGAATTAAATAAAATTGTGTGGAGAAAGAGAGAAAAAGGAAGATATTGCGAAAAGGTGCAATCATGAAAAGAGGCAGTCAACATCCAAGGAAGCCAAGAAGACTTGACTAGAAAATCTCCTGGGAAGATATGTACACTCGGATGAAGAGTTCGGAAAAGATGGAGAGCCTTGATAATACATATCTTTTTGAGATGTGTCAACATATACGAAGGATGTCAGTCCCTACAAAAAGGATGTCATGGTGAAATATCATCACTGAGGTAAATTTTGATTTAAGTATTCATAATTATAATTGAATAACATCTTAATGAGATTATGCAAGGCCGCCAAAGGGAAGTATATTTATTCCATAGGTTAATAACCATATGATAGGATGAAAGATCCTTGGAAGATATATGGTTCGAAGGAAAAGTAGCATGACATGAAGCTAGACCACATAAGGAGATTGATGGATCACTTTATGAAGACATGACTCATGAATGAAAGTGATGGATGATCTGTGCCCTATGAAGAGTTGAAGGCTCATCAATTCATGACATCAACGGAAGGAGTCCTTCATGAGCAGCTGAATGTTTTTCATCATTGTTGTTGTAGGTCCCTAACTAAGAGGGAGCCTGATAATGAGTTTCTTATTTGGAAGAAACTTTGTGACTCATAAGCCAAGAAGAAAGCTTAGGTAAATTATTTATAAGTATATTCCTTTGTGGAATATGTCCTCCCTAGTTGAGAGGGAGAGATAGACATGTCATTTTGGTCTTCACTTGGGAAGATAGAATGGAAGATTGGGTAAGCATCTGGCATCTGATACTCTTTGAGAATGTGGTATGAAATTCTGATAAGAGTAGTCATGAAAGGATGGATATTCTTTAAGGATTAGATATACCAATAAGAGTAGTCCTTAGAGTTCATACTCAGTGAACACCTAGGTGGAGTATGTACCTTGGAGACAATGATGAAGGTGTCTATAATCATTGGTCTCGCCAACATTGTAGCTCATGATGGATTTGTTAAGGCCTTGCACTATATCAATGTTGGTTAATATGATGCTATAACAGTTGATTAAAAATTGAATTCTTCTTATGAGATTCTTCAGATTGAGAGTGACCATGTACCATTTTGAAAAACTCGCTAGTTAAGAGGGAGTATTGGAAATTTTAACTAGGTTCGGTCTTCATAATGACTTGTAATTATGAATTTATGTAGTGAAGAAGAAAAATATAATAAAATTTAATTTTTAAATGCTTGACTCATGGGTTTCATGAGAAAGGAGTTTTTATTATAGGTCAAATACTTCTTCTTGATGTCTTTAGGGGTTTTTCATCTTGTCATAAACGTATAATTTAGAGTCATGGAAATGAAGTGTTATTACACTTGTTAAGACAAAATTATTGATGTAAATGTATGCCTCAAGACCTTGTCAAAATGCTATAGAAGATGTTGGAAGAAGTCGGCCCAAATATGTTGAAGTCACTCCTTGTTAAGTCGGCCCAATAGCAAGAGATCATGTTAGCCCATGAAGAGGGAGAGAGTCCCTATAAATAGACAGAACTGCGGTCTCATTTGGTCTTCAAGATTTCAGATAAGTCTGAGATCTCAGTGTGGATTTGAGTTTGCATTTTGGTGTGAATAAGAGGAGGAATCCAGCGAAGAAGGAAGGCTTCATCATATCTCTGGTTTGAGTATAATACCCTTTGCATATTTCAGGGAGGTCGAAGGAAACCACAACATAGAAGAAGGTCTATAATACAGTGTAGAAAATGTGTATAGATAGTGCGTAAAATATGTATCTGGACAAGAAGGAAAAGGGTCATTGAAAGGACTGAGATCAATTCCGAGGAGAGGCAGTGCTAGCCTCTATCATTGATCTCGCTCTCTTACTTAAGTTCAATGACATACACAACAACAAGGAAGAAGGTCATCACATCGTGAAAAGAAGGTATCACAACAAGGAATGAGATTTCGTTTTATGGCATCAAGAGTGCAAGAAGGTAGGATGAGGAAGAGTCTCTTAAAGACCGAGAAGGAGCACATCATTTTGAGATACCAGATCAGGGACCAAATATCCCTAGTGTTGGTGTAGCATGGTGCAAAAAAGAAGATCAACATAAGGATCCTAGAAGAGCAGTGACAAGGTCTTGGAGGCATACTTGTGTCAATGGTCTAGGTCATCGTTATGGTACTCGTCAATTGATGATCTATAAGAAGAATGATTATCAGGTTTTCCTCTCCAAGAGGGAGAGGTTTTGGCCCTGGATTGAAGAGCCAAAAAATTGTGTCTCTTATGTTTTGATAATTGACTTAATGAAAGACATAATAAGCTAGTGAATACAATATATAAGTAATAGAAGTATAACAAGTATAACACAAGCAGTTATCGAGTAAGAGAATTGAATTAAACTATGCCCTACCAAATTCTCAAAATAGAGCTCAATTGCAATAAGACTCGATGATTCTTCCCTTGCTATCTAAGCCTATTTATAGCTTTATGACCTCCAAAACCCTAACTACTAGTAGTCCCTTGCATAATATGGGTTAACCACTTTATTTATTAAATATGGCTCATTTATAACTAATTGTGGTCCCTTTTCTATAATATGGGTCAACCACTTACAATTATTATTAATGTAAATAACCGCTTACCAGTTTTATTGACTCAACTAACTAACAATGACTCTGACTAGGCCCGTTGGGCTTATTGCATAATTAAATAGGTTAGGGTTGGACCCTAACATAATTGAAATTTGATTAAAAAAACCTTTTTAATGTCAATATATAGTTTTAAAAATGTGAATTTGAGCATTTTTTGAAGTATTGGCCCTAACAGACATAAATTAAGCAACACTCTTGAGCTAGCATCCAATATGACAATGTTCTTAATCAACATTCTTGATCTAACATCCAATATGGAAATGTTCTTGACATCTTTCATGTCACATTAGTGATGTCTCTCAATCAATGTCATTTTTTCTCCAAACCTTTTATTGTATAAATTATGATGTATATTTGTAATTGCTTATGAATTTTTAATCAAAATCACAAGACACAAACCCACTCTAATTCTCTACGAACATTAATTCACAAATTAGAACAAAAATCTCATACATGCAATAAGAAATCACACACATGAAAATAGTATTTTATGGGGAAAGTAATCTTCTAAAAACCCCAATGTCTGCTGGCATTAATCTGATGAATAGAGATCTATTACAATTGCTTTGCTCAACCGAGCACAACCTGCAAGTGCATAACCTATCTCTCTGCTCACTAAGAAGCTCTGACCTAGACTTAGTCAGATTATTCCTCTGCTTGAGCTCATATTTCCTTGTGTTGTTCCTTGAGAAATTAGGCCCGTATTACTTAGGAATTTCTCCAACATGGATTGCGTAGTTCCTTAAGTTGATCATCTGACTGCATGAAACACCTGTACACTCAAGACTAGTCTACAATTTATGTTACACTGCCTTGGAATCTCCACCAAGCCTGAGGAACTTGAATTATTTGCATGCACTAGCTATTTTGGGCTGATTTATTAGTTAATTGGATGATCATTGAGTTTGAATGAAGTCCCACTGCACAACTGACCCTCCACTAGTTCCTTCAACATTTAAAACTAGTATAACTGAAAACAACTTTAGATAATTGACCTTGACTGCTACAAATAGAAATCACACATGCTTAAATGAACTTTAACTCCTTCAACTCGAATTTACTGAGTAAATTGGGTGACACAAGCCATGTCACACAAGTTAATTGCATCCAAGTTGCCTGCTGAAGTGGAAATTCAAATTTTATCAATTTAATCAAGGAAAATTCAAATTGAGAATTTCTTGCTGCATTTTTCAACACTCCCACTCAGCAAGAAAGGGATTATCAACCACCCCTATCCTACATATATGGAACTCAAACTTCCCTCTTGATAAGGACTTTGTCAAAATTTTAGCATCTTGTTCTTTTTTTAGAATGTATTGCAACAACATTATCTGCATCTACATAGAGTCCCACAAATGGTGATACCAGATATCTATATGCTTGGATCAAGATTGAAAAATAATATTTTCAAAGAGCTTAATGCAACTCTTATTATCACAGTAAATTATAGTTGGATCCATCAGTTGACCAAACAATCCAAGAAGTATCTTTCTCATCCAGATCACCTCACATGTTGATTGAATTACAACCATGTATTCTGATTCTACCGATTTGAGTGCCTAAGATATTTTTGCTTCATGTTGTATCAAGAAAAATTTGCAGACCCAACACTAAAAAGTCCACCTGACGTACTATTTCATTCAGATGGACTCCTCGCCCAATCCGCATCTGTGAAGCCACACAGCTTCATTCCCTATGTTTGTATGAAACATAGTCCAAACTGGGTAGTGCCTCTAAGGTACCGTAAAACATGCTTAGTTTCCTTCCAAAATAATTTGGTTGGCCTAACCTTAGCTTGGCTCAATTGGTTGACTGCATGGCACATATCTGGTCCTGTGTTCACAAGATACATGAGTGAAACCACTAGCTTCCGATAAATGGTAGCATCCACTTCCTCACCTAAAGTGGCATCCTCCTTCCTCCAGTTGGTCATTACAAGTGTCTGCATGGGTTTGAAACTCTCCATGCATAATCTTTGTAGGATCTCATTTGCATACTTTCCTTGAGAGAAAAATAGTTCCCCATCACCTTGTCATACTTCCAAGTCAAGGAAGTAGTGCATGAGACCCATGTCCTTCGTTTCAAATTCTCTTGCAAGGTCCTCCTTGCAAAATTTTATCATCTATTCATCACCAGTTAAAATCAAGTCATCAACATATAAGACAAAAATCAACAATTTACCTTATACCAAGATATGATAGAGGTTTGCATCCGCTTCACTTTTGGTGAAGCCCAAATCGGTGAGATAGTTATCAATCCTGGTGTACCAAACACGAGGTGCTTGTTTGAAACTATACAACGCTCACTTGAGTATGCACACATGATACTCTCAATCAAAAGTCCCAAAGCCTTCTGGTTTCTTGATGTACACCTCCTCCTTAATAACTCCATTGAGGAATGTTGTTTTTACATCCATCTGGTGGATCTTCCTCCCCATTTGCGCAACCATAGATATAATTGGTCTAATGGATGAGTACCTTGCTACAGGAGAAAATGTCTCCTCATATTCAATCCCTTCAACATGAGAGTACCCCTTGGCCACAAATTTTCCCTTGTACTTCTCTATGCTTTCATCTGTTGTTTGTTTTACCTTGAAGATCCATCTCGAACCCACAACTAATTTATCTGTTAGTCTCGAGACCACTTCCTAAACATTGTTCTTTAAAATGGATTCGTACTCCTCCACCATTGCATAAAACCATAAGGGTTTCTCTATTGCTTCCTAAAAATAGGATGGATCAGTCTCTACAAGCTCATTCATTGGATCCATGTAGCCAGTGTATTGATCTGGTGACCTTCTCTTCTTGTGAAAATTTGAAGGAGCACCCACACTGTCCCTCACATCCTGCACAAGTCTCTCATCTTCTCTGGTTCTTTTCTTGCCTTCTGTAGATGGTTTTTCTTGAGTGGTTGTCTCCACTCTATTCTCCTCAAGTTGTGGTTGCTCCACAACTTCTTGAGGTTCTTCCTTTGGAGCTAAAAACTCCTCTTCTGGTGGGATCCGAAGCTCCCTCTCAAGAGAGCACTACATCGCTTTCTCCTCATCAAATTTTACATCCCTTCACACAATTGTCATTCTGAGGGATGGAAAGTACACATCAGTTATTCTTCGATTCTTTGGAGACATGGCAGTAAACAGATGCTCCAAAAATACTGAAGTGTGACAAATCTAAGTTTCTCCTTGAGAAAGCCTCCTATGGTGTAATCATGCCCAGAATCTGATGAGGACTCCAGTTCTGCAAATAGACTGCTGTGTTGCATTCCTTAGCTCACAAATGCAGAGGTAGGCCTTTGTCATGCAACATCGCCCTCGCTTATCCCACAATGCTATGGTTCTTTCTCTCAGCCACCCCATTCTGTTGTGGGTTGTGGGATGCTGTCAACTCTCGCCGAATGCCTTCTTTCCCACATAAATTTTTGAATTCATTTGACATGTACTCACCTCCATTATCGCTCTTGAGAGCCTTCTTACTACCTTCTTTCTCAACCAGTGCCTTGGAATTTTCCAAACTTGGATAATATCTCATATTTCTTCAGCATGAAGAATATCCAGCATTTCCCTAAGAAGTCATTAATAAAAATGACAAAATATTTGTGTCTGGTAGTGGAGGTTGTCGATAAAGGTCCACAAACGTTAGAATGGATCCTTTCTAGGAATGGATGTGCTTTGTTGTCTCGATCATGGAATGTGGATTTTGTGTACTTCCCCAAAGTACATCCTTTGAATACATCATGTTGCTCAGGTTCTCCTTTGGGGAGGTATGTGGTTATTCGTTGCATAATATTCAGGGCGCCATGATGAAAATGGCCAAGTATTATATGCCAAAGTTCACCGACATTGTATCTCTACACATTCTCCGCCTTAGTTCTCAATGCAACATAGTCTTCCACATCTAGCTTATACAATTTCTTCACATGAACCTTGATCTTCTTCACCTGTCTCGTGGCTATGTGTCTCTGGATTGCCTTCCCTTTGCTAAAGATAACATCATAACCACGGTCTTCCAAAACTGCAACATAGATGATATTTTTATTTAGGAACAAAATGAACATGACATCCTTGATACTTAGAGGGGATCCCAACTCCCTCTGAAAGGTAACTCTACCAACCTCAGTCGAGTTATACCTTTCGTCATCTCCTAGCTCAATGTGTATTTGTAAACCTTTTTCTTCCAGGTCACTGAAAAAATATCTACACCCTGTCATGTGTAATGATGCACCTGAGTCCAAGTACCACATGCTCCTCATCATTGTGTTGGCCATGCATACAATGAGGGTAAAGTCAAGCTTGAACTATGAATCCAAGGCTTCACCTTCTACTCCTCCTGAGGCATTCTCTATTTCCTTTGTGTGTGGACACTTTGTGGCATAGTGATTGAATTCATGAAAATGGAAGCATTTAATTTTGGAAAAATATTTCTTCTTGCCCACTTGGTTGGACTCAGGTTTGGGTTGAAATTTATTCCCTTTTCCCTTCTTTCCCTTTCCAACTAATGCAAAGTTTTATTCATCCTCACCCTTGGATGAAATCTCATTTGTGGTATTCTACCTTATTTCCTCTTGTACCAAATAGGAGCATAAGCGCCCCTAATTTGGTAGTTTCTCCCTCTCGTTCACTGAATCTTGATAACTATGCCAACTCTTGGGAAGGCTCAGAAGGGCTAGGCTTACCAAGTCTTCTTCAGGAACATTTATACTAACCCCACCAAGTTCATCACGACATTTTGTGAACTTGCTCAAATATTGTGGAATAGTTTCATTCTTCTGCATCTTGATACTTCAAATTTTATCCTTGAGTGCCAGCTTCCTGTGGTCACTATTATTCTCGAATTTTTTTTTCAGTGCTTTCCACATTGTGAATGAAATTGATTTTCTATGGATAATTGAGACAATGTGATCTCATACTCCCTCTAAGATTATTCTCCTTGCCTTGGCTACATATTTCTTCCATTGAGAAAGGTTCTAGGAATCATATTCCGATGATTTTGCATCATATGTCTTGATGTATTATAGCAATCCATTGTCATCCAATATCGCCTCCATGTGATCCTTCCATGCAACAAAATTAGAGGCGCCTTCCAAAGAATACTCTAGCCTCGGTCCATTGAAGGTCATATTCTTAGCTTTGAAGAGATTCTACTGCACTGAACTGCACTGATCTTCTCATCTCTAAAGAGATCCTACTGCACTGAACTCCAAATTCTAGAAATTTTTTTATACTGGAAACATTTTGGTGGTGTATTTCTTAAATGTTTTCCTAAAGAAGATGTAGATAGGATTATGCATGAATTTCATGAAGGGGATTGTGGAGGCCACCTCTATTGGAAAACCATTGTTAATAGGATCCTTAGGGTTGGTTTCTATTGGCCTACCCTTTTCCAAGACATCCAAAAAATGGTAGTTACCTGTCATAAATGCCAAATTTTTGAGGGAAAAATAAAGTTTCTACCTTTTCCATTACAACCCATATTCGTTGAAGCTCCTTTTCAACAATGGGGTCTATATTTCATTGGAGAAATCCACCCTTCCTCCTCTACCCATCATAAATGGATCTTTACTGCAACTGACTATTTTACCAAGTGGATAGAAGCCATTCCTTCCAAGACTACCATAGACTCAGTAATTATTAGATTTCTTGAAACCAACATTCTATCTAGATTTGGTTGTCCTAGGAAAATCGTTACTGATAACAATGCTACCTTTAAATCCAAGAAAATGGTGGAATTTTGCCACAAATATCACATTAATTTGGGGAATTCTACAACTTATTACCCTCAAGGTAATAGGTTAGCTGAATCCCCAAATAAGAGTTTGGTGAAAATCATTAAGAAGTTATTGGAGGAAAATAAGAAATCATGGCACATCAAATTGGTACATGCACTATGTGCAGATAGGATGACAAATGAGAAATAAATTTATTTGTCCCCCTATCAACTGGTCTATGGAATGGATGCAGTCTTTCCAACCACTCTGTGAGTTCCAGTGATGAAGCTTATTCAAGAAGTAAATTCTGAAGAGAATGATATACAAAGAAGAGTAAACCAAACCATTCAACTACAGCAGTCCAAAGAAGGAGTACAGAATAGAACACAGTTGGTACAAGAAAACATCAGGAAAATATTTGACAAAAGGACCAAAGAAAATGATTTCAACATTGGAGACAAAGTGCTGAAGTGGGATTCTAGAAGAAAGGACAAAGGCAAACATGGGAAGTTGATAACCTATGGAAAGGTCCATACATCATTCATTCTGCAAGGGGTAATAATGCTTTCTTCTTGCAAGAGATGGATGGAACAGAGTTGTTTGGAGGTCCTCCAATGGCAGGATGCTGAAGCATTATTTCAGTTTGAATTTTCTTCATTGTATATAACATTGCCTAAACAAATTTCAAATAGAAAACTGGACCAGGTTGAGGCCCAAAGCAAAGGCCATGAGCCTAGTCTGATAAAACAAAAAGAAAGAAAGAAAAGAAAGAAAAGAGGGTATGTAAAAGGAAAATTTAAGCCCCATACCAAAAAAATGAATGTTTCTGAAATTGTTGCGAACCAAAATGCCACTACTTTTAAGAAGGCCTTGTTCGATCATACAGTCTAAACATGATTGAACAAATTTTGAATTTTTGCTGATAAGTCAGAAAATTAATATATGCCAGACCATTTAACCTTGGCTTATCAGTAGTAGTTTACTTTGAAAATAATATTGTGTGTAGCTTGTCCAAAAATTCCACAATTCATGATGATCAAATTTCTTAATCTTGATTCATTCATGTTTTAAATTTCATGTTGATAGTTAGTGAATCAAGATCTTGCCAAACCGTTTAATCTTGGAAGATCAATAATTAGGTAGAGAATAAAATAGCTCATCAGTTTAATTTGAGCCTTTGGAAGTTATAAGGTTAGAAATAAATAGTTTGATTTCAAAAGAAAAAAAGGATGTCAAAGTTTGCAAGCCTAAATGCACCCCAAAAGGAAGAAACATTATTTGAATCATAGTTTGGGTAGGTATGTATGCAAAATATCTCTCAAAATACTTGAGAATAATCAAAGTTTTCAATTTCAGGTTGTCCATTCATGCTCAAGATCAAGTGTGTTTCAGAATTCAGTCTGAAGTAGGCATGGATTTCAAATTTTGAATGTCACAGTCACAAAAGTTGCAGCGGATCAGGATTACAGAGTGGGGCGTAGCCAAACAAATCGGGCTACTAGTCTACAAAGTTATTGACACCTCCTAAAGGAGCTGCCATCCCAAATTGGAACCACTGTTAGGCTCCTGTCTACTTACAATATCACAAGATGACTGCCTATTCCTTATATTTTTCATGATGAAAATAATATTCCACGACTATCATTTATTTTTAGAAAGGAAAGGAGATCCTGGGTGACAAAGGGGTCAAATAATTCCATCTACCATTTGATTTCAGTTAAAAGAGAAATTTTTTTTCTGATTAAGTGCGATGGAAAGCCAAATCTCATTGGCTTCATGATTTTTCATTTAACCTCTCGATTACCTTTCATTTCTACCTTTTATGGCACTCCCATGCTCTGAAATCCCATTTTTAACCCTAATCCCCTCATTCTCATCCTTTTCCCCTTCATAAACCCCTTTTCCTATCAAAATCCCCATTCCCATTACTAATATCCTTCCCCCCTGCACTCGTTCCCCTTATCTCATTAAAAACAATGTAAAACACACTTTTACATTTAAAAATAAATAAATTTGACCTATCGGGCCCCACTTTTAATAAGCCCTATTTGTTAGAAACCCTATGCCTGTTGCGTTAAAAACTCGACTCACACTTATGCTAAAGCCTTTGCTTTAATAAACCTTCCCCTCCGCTTTGATATATCCCTAGGCCCCACTATTACATTGCTTCCCGTTAAACATATTAATCCTCGTGTTAATGTTTTAAACCTCCGTTTTCGTTTAAAACCCGACCCCACCATTCAAACCAATCCGTACTCTATCCTTCGCTCGATCACCGTTGGATCTCCATCGCCTGATATGACGGTCCCCAACACTTTTCGCGCCCACAATTGCCTGCTGTTTACAATCGCCGGGGGTTTGAGAAATGGGAAGTTTTACAACCCTCCCATATGCCATGCGTTGCCCCTCCGCTTCATCGCATCCCCTCAAACTAAACTGCCTCCTCGCATATATTGAAACCACCCCCTGTTTAAAGTTAAACCCTCTTACCTCACTCAGCACTATGTGATAAACCACCATTCCTTGCCTCCCTTTGAACCTACGTTTTGTTAACGATTGTTTTGATTTTTGCAGGTGATCTACATATCAGAAGATGCGATAAAAAATATGGGATGATAGCTCCAAAAATTGTTTAATCTAGACTCTCTGGATTTATATTTAAAGGCCTTATTCAACAGAAGGTTACGAGCAGAAGAAATAAATAAAAGCAACAATGAAAGACAGTAAAGAGTATAAGAAGAAGACAGGGCAGTCAGGGGTAAAGATGAAAACATATGAAATACACAGTTAAAGGACAAAGTTAAGGAAAAGGTAGATAAAGGGGTAAAAGAAGAAATTACAAGTAATAGAAAAGGCATTAAAGAGATATACAGATAAGGATAGTTTAAAGTTTAAAGATAAATCATAGGAAAAATTTGTTGGAACTCACGATTTTCGTCAGACCAAAACCTGGAGGCATTTGTCTCCGCTACAATCACCAGAGTTAGGATCCATGAGAGGTGGTTAGTCCATGTAATGAAACACACGGGGAGCATTGAACACAATGTCCAACAATCTCCCCCTCAACGCGAGCTGAGTGAGTTTCGAACTCGAGACCTGTCGCTCCGATACCACTTGTTGGAACTCATGATTTCCGTTAGACCAAAACCTGCAGGCGTTAGTCTCAGCTACAATTGACAGAGTTAGGATCCACGAGAGGCAGTTACTCCATGTCACGAAACACATAGGAAGCATTAAACAAAATGTCCAACAAAATCAACGAGGAATACAAAGAAATATGTCAAGGCCACTCAGCATTTGAATTTTCATAACCATGTTGGCCACCTCTAGCTTAATTTTGATTTAATGAAAGCTACCAAAGTTAATATTACAGTCAAAGATATTTTAGCATCATTTCAGAAGTTATTATAAAAGTTATTTTTGCAGGCAGTTGGTCAAAGATATTTTAAAGTTAGCTCAGAAGTTAATTTGAAAGTTATTACTACAATAAGTTTGTTAGAGATATTTTTGACTTGTGCCTTGCATGGTCTCAATTGTCAAGGCTTCATTTAATCTGTAGTAAATGAGTTTTGGCACCCTAGATTAGGGCAACCTCCTCAGTTGCAGTTAAATACTGCATGTATTTTCATTATCAGTTGTTGGTTGGTCAGTTAGACTTTGTTTAGACTCTGAGTTGCTAAGACTATTGCATTGGAGTTGTTGGCTCCCCGTGATTTTCAAGATTGGCAAGAAAAACTCTGCAGGGAACCACATCAAACCAATTTGGAGTCCAGGGACCTAATCTTTCTGGACTCAGAGAGGGATCTCTCTATGTATGTGTTTGTAATTGATATATATTTATGCTTTTGTTTTCTTATTTTAGGCTAGTTATGGAGTTCTTAGGACTATTTGTTTTGTTTGATTGTTTGATAGTTTAATGGTGTGATTAATTGATGGAGTGTTTCAGTTGAATAGATAGAACATGAGAATCATTAATCCATTGGGCTATGGAGTCATAAAAGGATTTAATTGTTCATCAAATCTACAGGGGACTTTCTATGGCAAGCTAACTACATCAAGTGGATCTCTTAGATTAGAAGAAATATGAAATGATAGTAAGTTGTGAAAACAATAAAAATAAAGGGCAATTAAGAATCCTTTAACTCTACTTCAACAAGAAAAGCCTTTTAGGTAACTATTTTAGACAAACCAAAGGTCAGGGCAAACCATAGACTTCTTTGGCCAAACTCTAATAAGAAAACCTTTAAGACAACAATCCAACAGTCCTCAAATTACTTTCAGACAAAGAAAACATTTAAGATTCACAGTCAATATAATTAAAGAGCAATTAAGAATTCTTTAATCAACCAAAAAGACCTTTGCAGCTACAGTTTGAGATAGACCAAAGGACATGGAAAACCATAGACTTCTTTGGCTGGAATCTACTAAGTAAACTTCAAAGAAAGGCCTTAAAAATAATATTTCAAGCAAGACTAAAGGATAGGGCATGCCATAGACTTCTTTGGCTGTGCTCTACTAAATCAGTTTCAAGGAAAAAAACAGGGTGGAACTAGAGAGAAATTAAGATTTCGCTAATCAAACCTTGCAGAAGAAAACATTAATATAAAGAAAGCAGATAGAATTAGGGCGCCAAGACAACATATCCTAATCTAAAATTTCCATTCTTTTATCAGAGAAATAATGGATAGAATGGAAAACAGAAGGAAAAAATTAACAAAGAAACATAAATTCACCATTAACATGGCTCAAGAATCTAGTGAATGTGCTTGTATTACTGATGTTCAAAACAGTTACATTCCTTCAATGCAATAATATTTACAGCTCAGAGTTTTATCAAATCCAACCTAGCAACTCATTAACTAGCTCAACAACTATCAATCCACCAACCAACCAACACTAAAAATGAAAAATACATGCAGTATTTATCTGCAAAATGAGGAGGTTATCCTAAGCTAGGGTTTTAGATTTGTATTTATTACAGAGTTAATGCATTTTTTACCTTTGAGACCATGCAAGGCCCAAGGCAAAATATCTGCGACTGACTCACTGTAACAATGACTTCTAGCTTAATTGTTGAGCTAACTTTGGGATATGTTTGACGTTAAGGATTTCTCATTAATTTTATCGATAACTGCTGAGTAGTTGAGAAATATCTTTGACTATTGTAATAACTATGATTGCCTTTATCGAAGTGAAATGAGGTTGTAGGTGTCTAAAGTGTGCATGAGAAGTAACTGTTGTTTTACTTTAGCATTCGAATCTGTTTGCTGTGTTAATATTTGTTTGATTTGTCCTTTAAACTCTGTTTTAGTATTTTAAGCTTGGATTTATCTTTTAAAATTGGCTTTGTCTCTTCCTTACTATTTTCTCCTTTATTCTTTCTACATTTTCCTTTAATCCGTAATCCTGTCTTTGATCTTTGATTTAGACTTTTAATCCTCGTTTCCTTTGTCTTCATGGTGACTATGTTTATGTATTTTCCCTTTATCTCTGCGCATCTAATGTACACCTTTCTATTTATTCACCCCGTCTCTGTGGATAATCCTTGCTGTCTTTAGAGGGTTCACATAACCATCAATGGTCATGATCCATTGATGTTTATGCTGATCTTGTGCCCTTGGTCCCTTTGAGTGTGAAAACGTTACTGGATTTTCATCCAGATCATTCACTTAAACTATTTTTGGACTTTGGAATTCCATTCAGGCATTGATACCTCAGCCACCTGCACATTAAAACCAATGAATTAATTTAAAACCTGCGTGGGAGGGGCTTTTGCATTTATTTGGGCGTTTTCGGGCCTTAGGAGTGCTTGCAGAGGTTCATGGTGGCTGTGGGGCTTCATCGCAAAGGCATAAGGTATTAGATTTTGGCGGGAGGGAGAAGGGAAGTTTTCGCATGCAAGGGAGGCGGTTTTCGCCCGGAGCGAAGGTGGTAAGCGGGTTCAGGTGGATGGATGCGATTCCATTGAATGGGTGTCGCGTGGTAGAGGGTACAAGCAGTAAAACCACCCATTTCGCGAAGTTTGGAGTGGTTATCCCTTAGGCTTTTGGATGCACGATACGTGATGGAGAACATTGGATCTTAAGGGGTAGAGATCAACGGTGGTCAAGGCGAATGGAGTGGTGGGTATGTCGGAGAGGGTGGGGCCCAGAAGGATACGTGGCAAAGGTTTTATCGTATAGCAGGGTTTGGTATAATGCAAGGCCCGGGGGTTAATTAAATAAGCAGGGGTGCTTATTATAATGGAAAGTGGTATGGTTTATATGAGCGGGGGGTTAAAAATACATAGGGGTCGGGATTTTTATTTCAAAACAGAGTTTTAGTTAAAATATGGGTCCCGAATGGCAAAATATTTGTTTTTAAAAAAATGTAAAAAGGACTTTTTACATTGTTTTAATATAAATAAGGGAAAGTGATGAAGGCGAAGGGGTGAATGGGGTTTTTAGAAATGAAAGTGGGTCTTTGGGTAGAGGAAGAAAAGGCGAGAATGAGAGGGTTAAGTTGAAACATGATTTTTTCAGAGCAGGAGGGAAATTTAGAGAAGGCAAAAAGATATATAGTGAAAAAGGTTTAATGAAGATAATGAAGGTAATGAGATTTCTGAAGATTGCTGATAGTCAAGAAATGCTATCTTCGACAGATTGTAGAAAATGCATAGTCACCTAGTGATACTGTGAATACAGGAGACTAGCAGTGGCTCCAACTGGGGAGGGAAGCTCCTTTAGGAGGTGTCAAGAACCTCAGAGTTCAGATCTCTGGAATTTTTTAGATCAGTGCCTTGTTTTCACTTGGCAGATTTTCTTTCTGCAATTGTTGATTTGTTGTTGTTCTTTGTAATTATGGCTTTTAAATTCTGAAAAAAATGCTTGCTGCAACTCAATTCTACCTACCCATCATTAAATTCTAGCATTTTTTCTTCATTTGGGTGCATTTAGAATGGCAAACCCTTCAAACATCATTTTTCTTTTTGAAAGAAAAAAACTTATCTATTTCTACCCTTATGTCATCCAAAGGCTCAGATTAGACTAATGAACTCTTTTATTCTCTACCTAATCTACTTATATGTCAATATTAAACAGTTTGACATATTTTCATTCTCTAGTCTATCAACATAAAATTTAAAGCATGGCCAAATCAAGATTAAGTAGTTTGATTGTCATGAAATTGTGGTATTTTGTACAAACTGCACATAGATTTTATTTTGAAAAAAGTAAAATTAAAACTGAGGGCTAAGATCTGGAATTTGTCATTCATCCCTTTATTTTCTGTTTGGTTTAGATTTTTCTTTGGTAATGTCTTTTCTTCCTACCTATCTACTGATAAGCCAAGTTTAAACAGTTTAGAAAATCTTCATCCTCTAACTTATCAGCGAAAATTCAAAAATTTTTCAGTCATGATTAGGATGTATGATTGAAAAATACTTCCTTTTCAAAAGTAGTGGCATTTAGACTTGCACACTTTCAGAAATATTCTTTTTTGATATGGGGCTTTACCTTTCTTTTATCTGCGCTCTTTTCTTCTTTCTTTCTTTTTTGTGTTTATTTTTTTGATATTTTTATTAAAGCAGTGTTATGTACATTGAATAAATATTTAAACTGAGATTTTCAACTAAAATAATGTTTGAGCATCCTGCCATTGACAAGACCTCCAAATAATTCAGTTGCATCCATTTCTTGTACGAAAAATGCATTGTTACCTCTTGCAGAATGGATGATGTATGGACCTTTCCATTGATTGTCAAAATTTCCATGTTTCCCTTTGTCTTCCCTTCTTGAATCCCACTTCAGTACTTTGTCTCCAATGTTGAAATCATTTGCCTTGGTCTTCTTGTCAAAAATCTTCTTGATGTTTTCCTGCACTTGCTGTGTTCTGTTGTATACTTCTTCTCTGGTTTGCTACAGCTGGACAGTCTGGTTTATCCTTCTTTGCATATCATTTTCTTCAGACGGTATTTCTTGGATGAGCTTCATCGCTGGCACTCCCAAGATTTTTGGGAAAACTACATCTTCTCCATACACTAGCTGATAGGGAGACATACCAATTGATTTTTTATTTGTTAATCTATTTGCACATAGTGCATGTACTAGTTTGTTGTGCCATGAATTGTTATTCTCTTCTAGAAATTTTTTAATGATGTTCACCAAGCTTTTGTTTGAGGATTCAGCCAACCCATTACCTTGAGGGTAATAAGCTGTTGAATGTACCAATGTAATTTGATATTTGTGGCAAAAATCCACTATTTTCTTGGATCTAAAGGAAACAACATTGTCAGTAATGATCTTTCTAGGACAACCAAACCTAGACAAAATGTGGTTTTCAAGGAATTTGATGATTATTGTGTCTGTGGTAGTTCTAGAAGGGATGGCCTCTATCTATTTTGTAAAATAGTCAGTTGCAGTAAGGATCCATTTGTGTTGGGTAGAGGAGGCAGGGTGGATCTCTCCAATAAAATCTAGGCCCCATTGTTGAAAATGAGCTTCAATAGAAATTGCATGTAAAGGCAATGGCAACCATTTTCTTTTGCCTTCAAAGATTTGGCACTTATGACAAGAAATTACCATTTTATGGATGTCTTGAAAGAGGGTGGGCCAATATTAACTAGCTCTAAGGATTTTATTGATAGTGGTTTTCCAATAGAGGTGGCCTCCACATTCTCCTTCATGAAGCTCATGCTTGATCTTATCTGCGTCATCTTTAGGCAAACATCTAAGCAATATACCACTAGCATTTTTCCAATATAAAATTTTGTCTAAGATGCAGAAATTTACAGCTTTTAACTTCAAGAATCTGGCCTTTGTTTTGGACAAACCAAGAGGAACATTAAGATTAAAAAGCACATATAATATATCAGAATACCAGGATTAATTCAGAAATGATTCTTCAATAGGTGGAGTTGCCAACTCCTTTTTTTCATCTAATGCATTAATCATATTTATGTCCAGTGCTTGAAAATTTGTTTCAGCCATGAGTTTAGCCAGTCCTTGCCCTTTGATTAGCTTAGTGTGTAGAAATTTGAATAATTGATATGTTATCCACCGAGATTCTCTTGGTCACACACTATTTTATCTCCATGCATAATACAAAATCTCTTCTACCATTGATCATCACATGCGGAAATAAAATCAATTTCATGCACACATTAAAACCATAAACAATCACACATATGAACACAGTATGTAATGGAAAAGCTTAAAGCTGAAAACCCCCAACTATCTGTATATTATATATGTCATAGAGATCATGTAACAATCATCATACAAAGCTCCTCACAAGCTCTCAGTATAATCTCCACTTGCTACACACTAATCAAGCTAGATCTAGCAAAACACATGCTCCAATCTCTACCACTTGATAGCCTGCCTCTACTGCGCAATCCCTGCTGAAGAATGCCTCTTGATGAGAATTTTATTACCCCAGCCTTTCTCATGAAGTCTTTATAAAAATCTCTACTGAGTCTTGGATGCAAACCATGCATCACTTATAGTCACACTTTCCCTTTCACCTATCTTTGCACTGGTCTCCACTGAAACTGTCCATGCACTGAAGTTAACTGATGTATTCTTTAGTTGATTAATGAGTTTATAATTAGTGAATTAATTAATAATTAATTCAAACCACTCTCACTAATTGTATCAATTAGTTAAACTGAATACAAATAGCTCAACTATGTTTAGATTAGTTAAACTGAATACAACTCCACTAACTTCCTCAATCAACTCCACCAAACTCTGTCACATGAGTTCTAACTGAAGTATCCATGCAATAGCTCCACATAACCCTCATGAATAGCGTAATTCCTTCTGTCAGCTCCTGTGCCACATCTGTGCACTTAACTGAAGTGCTCCAAGAGAATAAGATAATGTTTAGATTCCAAATATTATTAAGAGCTAATAATATTCGACATATCTATTTTTAGACTGGCAATCTAAAAATAGATTCCGCCCAATATGTCTAAAAATAGAAATCCATCTATTTTTCCAACTTGACCAACCATCCAAAAATAGCATCCCGCAACTCATAGAATATGATCGACATGTCTAAAAATAGACTTTGCGACAAAAATCACCTGTGTGGGCCCCACCTAGTTTAGGTGATCACTTTCCAACTAGGATCAGAAATGATGTTTCAAGATGCCTCCTTCACTATTTCTTGTTGCAAGCTTCAACACTCCCTCTCAACAAGAAAGGACCTGTTTTTTTTTGCGTACAGATATAACTCTATTTTTTACCTCGCTCGACTCCTTTACAAGCGCCATGCAACTCCATGCATCTGCTCTGCAACTCCTCTAAAACAGAATAGGCTCCAAAAAACTCAATCAGTTTGATGCATCTATCATCAAAGTATTTGACTTCTGCTGGGCCCAACTGCACATGTCATCAGGAACCACTACGCTGTTGAACTCTTGCACCCATGCACTTTGCACTTGCTGTCAACTCTGATTCGCGCTCAAGTATCCGACACTGTCACTTTGATCTGCCTGCATCAATCCAACTGATCATGCTACTGCTGCGCTGTGGGCACCTCGTAGCCAGCTTCAATTCATGAGATCCAAACCATCTCATGAATCCTACCCAGAAATATCCTCTTGGGATTAATCATGCATGTCGCCCCACCTCTCACCTGGTGGTATAGCTGCATGCACTCCCTCTGCACATCTGGCACGAAATTTCTTTGCATGAGTGGTTTCTACCACTCCCTGATCCTCATCTTGTGGCTGCTCCACATCCCGAGGTTCACTCTTACCTGCATGAAAAACTTGCTCCCTCTCAAGCATCAATTGCATGTCTTTCTTGCACTTCCCAACAGTAGGAAGCTCTGTAGAAATCCCATCTACTTCAAGTCTGTAGAGATTCTTTGCTCGAATCCCAACCTTCTTGAATTTTCCTTCCTCATCCACACTAACTCCTACACTCCGAAGCCAATCCCTGCAGTGGAAAAACTTTGTCAAGTATATCGGAATAGTGTCATTCTTCTCCATTTTTATTTTCCTGAGATTATCCTAAAACTCAACCGCTTCAATGCTTTGCAATTGCTCCAATGATCAATATCGCTCTGATACCATGTAGAAATTTGAATAACTGATATTTTATCCACCGAGATTCTCCTGATCACACACTATTTTATCTTCATTCACAATACAAAATCTCTTCTACCATTGATCATCACATGCGGAAATAAAATCAATTACATGCACACATTAAAACCATAAACAATCACACATATGAACACAGTATGTAATGGGAAAGCTTAAAGTTGAAAACCCCCAACTATCTATATATTATATATGTCATAGAGATCATGTAACAATAATCATACAAATCTCCTCACAAGCTCTCAGTATAATCTCCACTTGCTACACACTAATCAAGCTAGATCTAGCAAAACACATGCTCCAATCTCTGCCATTTGATAGCCTGCCTCTATTGCGCAATCCCTGCTGAAGAATGCCTCTTGAAGAGAATTAATTACCCCAGCCTTGCTCACGCAGTATTTATAGGCATCTCTACTGAGTGTTGGATGAAAACCATGCATCACTTATAGTCACAACTGATAGTCACACTTGCCCTTTCACCTATCTTTGCACTGGTCTCCACTGAAACTGTCCATGCACTGAAGTTAACTGATGTATTCTTTAGTTGATTAATGAGTTTATAATTAGTGAATTAATTAATAATTAATTCACACCACTCTCACTAATTGTATCAATAAGTTAAACTAGATACAAATAGCTCAACTATGTTTAGATTAGTTAAACTGAACACAACTCCATTAACTCCCTCAATCAACTCCACCAAACTCTGTCACATGAGTTCTAACTGAAGTATCCATGCAATAGCTCCACTTAACCCTCAGGAATAGCGTAATTCCTTCTGTCAGCTCCTGTGCCACATCCGTGCACTTAACTGAAGTGCTCCAAGAGAATAAGATAATGTTTAGAGTCCAAATATTATTAAGAGCTAATAATATTCGACATATCTATTTTTAGACTGGCAATCTAAAAATAGATTCCGCCCAATATGTATAAAAATAGAAATCCATCTATTTTTCCAACTTTACCAACCATCCACAAATAGCATCCCACAACTCATAGAATATGATTGACATGTCTAAAAATAGACATAGTCTAAAAATAGACTTTGCAACAAAAATCACCTGTGTGGGCCCCACCTAGTTTCGGTGATCACTTTCCAACTAGGATCAGGAATGATGTTTAAGGATGCCTCCTTCAATGTTTCTTGTTGCAATCTTCAACATAGTGGGCTTGATTTCCAGATCATATTCTAGTATGACATCAATCCACTTACCTCTTTTTCCATAAGGATCTTGTGTTAATATGTCTTTTACTAATGTGTGAGGTACAAATGCAATGATGTGTGAGTGCAGAACGTAAACGCTGAAATATTTCAATGCTTTGATTAAGGCAAAAGCTTGTTTTTCCATTATGTTGTACTTCAGAGGTGCATCTCTTAATGACTTGCTAAAAAATTCTATGGGTTGTTCTTGTCCTTTTGTATTTTTCTGCAGTAGGACAACAACAACTGTGTGTTCTGATGCAAAAGAAAGAATGAAGAAATCTTTGGTAAAATCAGGGCTGATCAGAACTGGTGTTTTTGTAAGCGCCTCTTTTACCAAATCAAAATATTGTTTTACTTCTATGGTCCATTTGACTCCTATTTCTCTTTTCAGCTTATTAGTGATGTTTCTCAGGAGTTCAACAAGGTTTGGTATGAACCTTCTTAAGAAATTTATCTTCCCAATGAAAGATTGCAGTTCTTTGATGTTCATTGGATTATTGATTTACAATATTCCTTCAATCCTTTTTGGGTCAATCTTGATCCCTTCTTCAGATATGATGTGGCCTAAAAGTTTCCCTCTTGAAGGCTAAACAAAGTTTTCTTGGGATTCAGAGACAGACCATATTTTCTGTATTTTTCAAAGACTTTTCTTAAGTGAGCTAGGTGTTCTTCATCAGCTTTTGAGTAGACTATTATGTCATCAAGGTATATCACAAAGAGGTAACCTATTTCTTCTGAGAAAGAAATATCCATTGCTCTTTGAAAGGTGGCACCAACATTCATTAACCCAAAAGGAATTTTAACGTACATGAAGGTGCCCCAAGGTGTGGTGAAAGTTGTCTTGTGTTGATCATCTGGGTGTACCAGCACCTGATTGTAACCTGAAAATCCATCAAGAAAATATATTATTTTGGAGCCTACTACCCTTTGCAATATATGATCCATTTTTGGTAAAGGATAGTTGTCTTTTAGGGAGGCTTTGTTTAAATTTTTGAAATCTATGCATAACCTAATTTCTCCTATTTTATTCCTCACTGATACAAGGTTTGAAACCCATTCTGAGTATCTAAGAGGGACTATTATTCCAACATCATACATTTTCTTAATTTCTTTATCAACCAGTGATAGTTGCACAGGGTTTATTATGCACAGTTTCTGTTTAAAGGGCTTATGGTTTTCTTTGAGAGGGATCTTATACTAGATGATCTCAGTGTCATATGACTTTAAAACTTCATAGCTCCAAGAAAACACATCACTAAATTCTCTAAAAAGCTCAATATATTTCTGTTTTATATGAGCTGGAAGTGTTTTGGACAATTTTATCATTTTGGGTTCTTGTTCACTGCCTATATTGCATTCTTCTACTTCAGCTTCAGTGGGTTTCATCTTTGGCCTCCTAGCAACATCATTAAAGTCAAAAATTTCCTCTAGAGGAACCAGTCCCTTTGGCAACTTATCTTGTTTGGATTGTAGCACTTCAAAATCTCCATTTTCTGAATCTGCACACAGTTCTGTCTTATGTGAGTGTTCTTTATCTAACCAATTTATATCAACATTATCAAGAGGTTCTTCTTTGTAAGTTTGTTCCTTAGCAGAGAAGTCTTCTTCATGATCTGAGTTTGAATTTGGCATTTCAAACTCATTTCTGGATTGCAGGAAATCTTCAATCTGTTTATCTCCTTCAAAAACTTGCCAATATTTTATGTTATCAGGGACTGCTGCTCTATATTTGACTTGTACTGTGTATTGTTTGTTATGATAAGTTTTTTGACAAGTACTGGTTGCAAATGCTAGACCATTGGCAAGGATGTTTTGATTTCTTGGGACAAAGGTAAAATCATACTCTTTGAATGTTTTTAGGAGGTCCATGGCATCATCCCTATATGCTCTTAGTATAGGATGTTTGGCTATGTATTCTCCCTTAGTTTGCCTAATGACTAACTCAGAATATCCATGAACAACTATCCTCTCGGCTCCTAATTTCTTTAGTGATTGTAGCCCTAGGAGGAGTGCCTCATATTCTGCTATATTATTAGTGCATTGAAAGTTTAGCTTATATGAGTGGCCTTCTACATGATTGTTTTTTGTGTTGTATACCAAAACACCTGCTCTTGAACCAGTTTTTCCACAAGAACCATCAAAGCTCATACTCCAAAGAGGTTCAATTTCATATTTGTCATTATATTGGTCATTGTGGCTACCAATATGTTGTCTATTGTGCTATTCTTTATGGTCTCCATTATGTTGGTTATTTTTTGTTTGGGCCAACTGTCCTGACTGTCCCTCCCCTTTTGCTTCATCTACAATTGTTTTCTCATTTTCTACTACTTGTTCATTAATGTTTTCATCATTGTAAAGGATAAATGAATCAAGGTTAGTGTGAATAGAATAAAGAGGGGAGTTTTATGGTTTTTCTTGACTGCTAACCATGTATTTCATATGAGTCTCCCAATATAGTCTTCTTGGTTGACTAATGTAAGGTATGGTATCGTAGGTCATGTCCATTTGGAGGGTACCTTGAAGTTTAGCTCCCCGTGAGTGTGAAAGTAGCATGCCATATTTAGGGGGAATGTCAGCCACTACAATATCCATTACTAGATTTTTGGTTGGTATTTGTGCTAAATTAACACAGAGATATTTGATTAGGCTTAGACATTTAACTCTACTGGAATCAAAAGAGTATAAATCTTTGTATGGTCTAGTTATTTCAAGGCCTAGTTTTTCCATTAATTTCTTTGGCATGAGGTTGTGTGAAGCTCCAGAGTCTAACATGACATTGTGGAGGATTTTATCATGAATGTTTAAACTGACTTAGAATAGAGGTACACCTCCCTCTTGAAATTTTCCTTCTACTTTTGGTCCAAACAAAAGTTCAGGTTTATCATCATTTAAATTCACATAATCAACATTTTCTCCTATGTTTAAAGCTTTCAAAAGCTGGGATTTATATACATCTTGGGTGAATAGTTCAGTAAGAGGTATGGAGATTTTAATGTTAGCAATTTCACTCTCAATACTGAAAGGTGTTTGTGTTTTTGAAAGGTTCAAATCAGTTTTATCAGAGACTGTTCTCACAACAAATTCAGCTTGCTGATTTTTGCTAGGGAGCTCAGTTAAAACAATTTTGTTAGGGGCACTAGCTGGAGTACTAGTGCTACTTTGGTCACCACTATGTCTGCCACTAGGTTGGCTGTTTTTGTTTCTATTCTTATTAGGAATTTCAACCACTGCGCTTGGATTTTCTGCTATCTTTTTAGGAATATTTTCAGGGATATTCCTAGCAGAAATTTCAGAGCTTTTTCTCTTGGGAGTTTCTTGGTTTTTCTTATTTCTGAGGTCATAATTTCTATGTAATTACATGATGGAATTTTAAAAGCCCTTGTTTATAGTCTTCAGATTCTAGGCTTTCTTCCTCATTTGGTGCAAATATTCCTTGTTCTTCCTTAGTGAAGAAGACAATATCCTCATTATTTACTCCCATTAGATTGATATGGCTTTCCTCTATTTCTTTAATCAACCCCTCATCCTCATAAACATTGTTTTCTTGGAAATGAGGGCTGATATGCTGATCATGACCTCTCTGTCCTCTTTGTCTTATTTGAGGGGGATTTCTCCTAAAGTTTTGGTTTTGGTTCTGATTTTGATTTCTGTTTTGAGGAGCTATTTGGTTTTCTCTAGGGTAAGCTCTCTCATTAATGTTTATTATTTCCATCATCCTTTCCATGGTTCTAACAAGGTTATCAATCTTAGTATCAGATGATGAAGGTGCAACTTCTTCCCTATATGTGACTCTCTTCTCATTTTTCAATCTAGCTCTTTTGGCAATTAGATTTTCCTCTACACTCACTGCTCCCCTCCGCATATCTTCTAATGTAAGAGGGTCTCTTTCTCTTAGTTTTTAAGCCATTTATGGATCAAACCCATCTAGAAATTTCATTAGAGCTAGACCTGGGGGTTTCATGTGTGTGGGGAGGGAATTGTATACACTATTAAACCTAGTGCACTATTCTTGGACAACCTCTCCGACATTCCTTTTAATGTTTTCATACTATGATAATATTTGGAGAGGGTTTTTCTTGAATTCCAATTTGTTTAAGAATAGTTGATGAAAATAAGGGAGGTCATTTATACTATTAGGGGTTATACCTTTAAACCATTTCCTTGCCTCTCCCCCTAAGCTTTGAGCAAACATTCTTATTTTAACAACTTCATCATCTATTTCTTGTTTGTCAAAATAGTCATTCATTCTATCCACATGTTGTTGAGCAGCAGTAGAAATACTTGCATCATATAAGGGAATATTGGACTGATAGTCCTGTGGTAGAACAACTAAAGGTAATGGTAGAACTAATGGAGCATACCATGTTGCCATGATATGTGGTTGGGGAAACAAAGGAGGGTTAACAAGAGGAGGGTTTACAAAATGAAGTACGGGGTTAAATGGAGGAAGGTAAATAGTGGGGGATGATGTTAGTACAACAGGATTCTACTATATAGTGGATGGATATAAAACTATCTGAGTTATCCAACTCTGAGATCTAGTCCTATACAAGCTTTGTTCTAGGGGTTAGCCAGAGAGGATATTCTGCAAGTCTTTAAGGTTTTTCAGGTAGGGAACTTTCTTTGTGGATTGGTCTGCTAACAGTTGGGTTTTTATATCTAGGAGACTTCCTAAGGACGCTTTCAGGATTTTCAACTATTGTATGAGGATTTGGGTCAGGATGAGATCTGGTAGAGATTCTTCTAGAAGCCAGAATTTGGACCCAAAATTCAGAGAGGTTGAGAGTTTATAACAATTTTGAAAAACAAACCAATCTGTGAAAGAAATACTTAATACACAAAATATTCTTTACTGGGTTCTTTTGAGGTTTAGTGATATCAAGATTTCTTAATAATTTCCCAGTGGAGTTTATAGAAAACCAGTGGAGTCACCAGGTGGAGGATTTTAATTTCTTTATGACGGCTGTTTTCCACCATCAAAAACCAGGTACCATTCCTAGATAACACTTGATTCATCTAAGTTAAAATGAGTTTTTCTGAGCTCTTGAGGTAATATTAAGTTGTTTTAACACTCTGTTCCCCAATATGGTTGCCACTATGTTGGCTCCCCATGATTTGCAATATTGGCAAGAACAACTCTGTAGGGAACGACATCAAACCACTTTGGAGTCCAAGGACCTAGCCTTCCTAGACTCAGAGAGGGCTCTCTCTATGTATGTGTTTTTAAATGATATATCTTTATTGTTAATTTCTGAACATGTTCTATGCCATTTCAGATTAGGGCACACAATATTGAAGGAGATAGAACATACTAATAGATCGATGGAAGACAAGCCAAAACAGAGATGATGAATGGTGGCGTTACAGTGATCAACAGGATGCTTCTACTAGCGAAGTCTCCAACAGGTCATTCAACCAAGCGTGTCACACATAATCCCAAAACAACCCAAACAAAGAATACTCCATAAATACACATCATCAAGAACACAACTCCAATGCCATTAAAAAAGAAGGAATTCCTCCACACAATGTGTGTCAAATGAACTCCAAGTCTCTCCAATATATAGGCATATTTGGGGGTGTGTGACACGTCCTTTAATAAATTTAAGTCTATATTTTATTCCAGGTTGACCTAGCACATAAGTGGAATAAGTTCAAAGTACATGTTATGCTCATCCAATTGAGATGATCTTTAGATCATTCTTACACCTCTTCGAAAGAGGAATCCAATAAAAATATTGAGATCGTCATCTGAGCAACACAACCTGGATTTTGGACCTAATTGTCCAATTTTAACACTCCCTCTCAACTAGGGAGAACTCCGTCCACTAGTGAAATCCAAACATCGTGCGTCATCCCGTCGTAACTTGCTTTGCTGGCCTCTTTATTTCAGAACAAAAGCGGGTCAGTCACAAAGACATCATACTCGGCTCACAGATTCAACCCAGAGGTCCGAAACCTCTTTAGGACTCACAAAGAGTCACATACCAACCTGAAGTTGGTTTACCTGACCCGAAGTTAGTTGGAGGTCCAAAACCTCACTAGGACTCAATAGAGTCATATACTAATCCGAAGTTAGATTTACTAACCCGAATTCAGTTGGAGGTCTGAACCTCACTAAACTTGATCTTAGATCAAGTTGTTGGACACGTGCCATCCTAGACATAGAGAGTACATAATCTCCGATGCGTCTATAGGTCTTGCTGTGGTCTCTATTCACATTTCCCACCTCATTGGCCAAATGAGAGGTACTTCCCATGAGTCCAAAAATCCATGGGTAGGATGCATATGGGGCATAGATCAGAGAGAGGTAAACCATCTCAATATCATCACGGTAGGGTAGAAGCACACCGACTAGGTTAGGCAAGCCTAGCCCTGTGGTTTCTTATAGCACCAAAGCTATCCCCAAAACCCCCTTGGAGCTCCCAGAGCTCATCGTCCAATAGGACCCTCAGAATAGGGTTGTTCCATGATTCCAAGATTCTCACGGAAGGTTAGGAACATGACCTTCCCCAAGGGAATTATGAGAATATCCGCAACCTGCTCATCATTTCTTATATGATCGAGCCTTATGACGCCTCGCTGTACCATATCCTGGATAAAGTGGTACCAGCCATCAACATGCTTGGATCAATCGTGGAACCCAAGATTATATGACAAATGAATCCCCCTATGGTTATCACAAAGGATAACGGTGGTATCTAGCACATACTCGAACAACTCACAGAAGAGCTTTCGCAACCAAGTGACTTCACAACGGGCCATACATGCTGCAATGTATTCGACCTTAGCGGTGCACAAGGCTACTGACTTCCGTTTCCTGCCCGAAGAAGATCTACTTGTGAAGTAGCATCCAGATGTGCTCTTACGATCCACCACACTGCCAGCCCAATCGACATCAGTATATCCAAGGAGTGTCATGCTCTCGGTAGTGTATCTCAGCCCATGGTCTATCGTGTCATAGAGATATCTCAAGAGTTTCTTAACAACAACCCAATGAATGTTATGATCAACCATGTATTGACTCAAGGTGTTCACTGCACAACATACGTCTAGACGGGTGTTCACTAAGAACACTAGAGCCCCTACGAGTTGACGATACTTAGTAAGATTTTATAACACGGGCCCAGCAACGCTGCCACTCAACTTCTTAAAGTTGAGTTCCATCGGTGTCGACATAGAGTTACAGTCCACCATACCAGAAAATTCATGATGTATTTTCCTTGAGAATGGAAAATCTCGCCAGGTCTCTGCCAAACCTCCAGGCCTAGGTAGTAATGCATCAGTCCTAGGTCCTTCAACTTGAACTCACCAGCGAGCTCCCTCTTGCATTGATGAATGAGAGGGAAAAAATTTGTCAGGAAGAGGTCGTCCACATACAACACCAGAATGAGAGGCTTATTTCTATCAACTTTTGAAGTAATCAACATTACTAAGAGTGAAGCCCAACTTCACCAGGTAGCTCTTGTACCAAGCTCTGGGTGCTTTCTTTAGCCCATAGAGGGCTTTCTTCAAATTGCAGACATGGGTGTCCTGATCCTGGACTTCGAACCCCAGATGTTGCTCTACATACAACTCTTCCTTTATCGCATCATGCCAAGAAAAATGGTCTTTACATCCATCTGATGAAGATTGTGTCCTTGCGTAGCAGCAAGGGAAATAATATATTATAGGTGCAATAATAATCAGTGCCTTCCTAGAGAGGTCTCAGGCAACACAATTTCCCATCAGATCCATGCTTAATATTATATCGAGGTGACAACAGATTTGTTCTGTGATCTAGGAACCGTATCCCAGACATCATCCTCACATCCTTCCAGGCTAGATGCCTTATAACTTCTTCAAATGATCCAGGCTCATATTGTACTTATGGCAGCTAGATACCCTTGGTATTTATATGGCTTCTTGGTTTTCCTATGGAATTCCCCCCTTTGAAGCCATATGTCTCTGAGCCATGAGGATCTTCTTTCATTCAACAATGGTATCTACTCAGGAGCATATATAGTCGTATTCTCCCTCTTAATTCTAGCTTCTCTCTCTCGAGAGGAGACATCTATTTAAAATTAGGGCATCCCAGACACCAACTTGGAAAGGGGACTTAATCTCCCACAGTCAAAGCCATCCAACATGCTTTGTTGATCTTGGTTCAAGATTCCAACAACGTGATCGAAAGCTGCAAAAACTTCTCAGTTCACACTTTAAGTTTATCATTACGTTGTAACGTAAGACTGATACTGTCACAAGCTAGCTGCTATTATGAATCTTGTAAACAGGATGTCTGTCTATGTCACTGTCATAATGACAGTGACATAGAATAACATATTTTAGCTCCTCAATGGCAGTTCCAGAGATACCTTCTGAACTGTCATCACTGTTTTCTTCATCATTAATAATACTGAAAATTTTAAGGTTACAACAATTACCTGATGTTCTTCCAAGCCTCTAAGATTTTCACTTGAGGGCTTCATATATTACATCTGGTATTTCATACTGTACTGCTTCTTATTTTTCAGATCTGCCCATTTGTCATTCTTTTACATGCCCAGATTATCACACGGTTTGCTGAAATTAATATAGTGACATTCGGTCTTTAGAACAACCTGTCTCTACTTATGAAAGAGAAATTCAGCTGCTGTTCAAGCTTGAATCTAGTGTGATTTTCAGTAGTGCAATTTCCAGTGATTATTCCCGTGCTAATGAACACTTGATATATGCCCAAATAACTGGGGTTCTAGGCTGATGTATTCGAGCCTTTTTCACCTTAGTTTTGGTAGAAATTGTCCCCCACAGGGATGAAAAATCCTCCCATTAGAACCCACGATGAATGATAAACAGCCTAGATTATAAAAATGGATTTGAATTTTACTTGGAAATTGATTAAGCCATAAATAGATTAATGCACGCTCTTCGTGCCGTTAGCTTAGCTGAAGTTCCTTTGGTAAATACTAATAACGCAGCCCGAAAATCAACCTTTGAGACAATGGCTCCAAGCTGCAGCAAGAACACACCAAACAGAGCTGCGGCATTCTCCAAAGATGAGGTGGGATTGCGGCCTACCTATAGTAGCATACACTGCCATTTCTCCACAATATCAGTGTATCCTATCTTCAGACCCACTTTTCCTTTGCTAGAAGACATCTTCAGAGATACTAATTCCTTCTTCTGCTGACAACTGATTAAAAAAAAAAATATCTGACCTCACCATTGAACCATATATATTTTGAGAGCAACCTTCAGTAGATTCTCATAGTTTTAATTTTCTCAAACCATCCCCAAAACAGCACACGTAGTGGTCTGATTGTGGAGTTAGGGTCCACGGCCTACCACTGGTTGCTCCTATCTCTCCACACAGATGTTCCAGCCACCAAAATACCCTTAACATAGCCCAATATTGCCTCTCCTTGATGCGGCCTAAGCTGCCCATCAATCCGAGCCTAAACAACCCTTGAAATTAGCCCAAAAAGCCCTTCAAAAGTACAAACAGTCACCTATAGGACTGCGGCCCAATCACAGAAGCCTCCACGCTGTCTCAGACCTCCTCCACGTTGTTTATTTACTCCTAGCTGTGGCTTCTAGCTTCACCGAGATTTTCAGAGGAACCTTTTGTCTATTCTTTAATATGATTATTTGATTTCCTTATGCTACTATCAAATAATTATAATGGGAAATTGCATGCAGATAAAGCTATAGAAAAAATTATCTCTGTGTTTACAACACCAATCAATTTGGATTCTCTAGATGCAGCACCCGTCATCCAATTCACTCTAGATTCAAGGCCTCTTTTAATTTTCTGTGGAAGCATTACTGAGGCTTCAGAGGCCTTAAGACTGATGCAAATTCGACCCTCAACTAGGATCCATCACACGTCAAGATGCATACTTCAGCTCCTTGTTTTAGCATTGCAAATCCAAACTGGTCAGGGCATGAAACATTCCCTAAGACCCTTTAATTTTCAGCCCAGAAGTGCTCCTTAGAGCTGCGTCTATATCTTCCTTAAGATCATGACACCTAGCTGGCTGTTTCTAGCCTTTGAATAGTCCTCGGCCCTCCTTAATCTCTGCGGAAGGCTTCAGTGAAGCCTCATAGGCCTACAAAATTCTGGTTTTGAGGCAACCCATCCATTAAGTAGCCCATAGACACGTCTATGTAGGCTGAAGCAGCCTTTGCTTCCCTAGTGATTCGGTTTTTAAGATAACCCCAAAACAGACCATAAAAAACGTTGTCTTTTCTAATTGCGGCTAGGGTAAATAGGGTTTCATGGCTCTCATGATAGACCTGTCTGTGATGTTAGAGAAGCTCCTTGATTTTCTCATATGCAAGCCTTATTGTGGTGCTATGGCCTGCGGCCTAGCACACACGGATCCAACACCAACAAGATGCATCAAAATGCATACCTCCAGCTCACCGTTTGAGGTCTGATTTTTCTGCAATCCTCCTAGGCCTGGTTAGGGAAACTTCATAGTCATTACAACCCTCCAATACTGCCCAGATCTCTTCCTTAAGGCTACGGTTGTCCTTCAACAGGAGGCTGCCCCTTCACGCTGCAAGTTTAGGGCAGTTTCAAGCCCTTAACACAGACCTGACCTCCCTTAGTTACAACGGAATCCTACAGGACTTTAGAAAAGCCCGCGGAAGCCTCTTTTGAGGACTATCCACCCTCAACCTCTTGAAATAGGATTCAGACAACCCTATTTCTCCACGTTGGCGTTCTCCTTTACTGCGGTGCAAGACAGTGATCTTCCTCCTCCAACGAGCTAGACTTCTTGAGCATGTGTTGCACAATGGATAAATAGATCAGAGATTGCAATTCAACACAAATTGGGAATTGTCTTCCCCTAGGGCTCCAATACCATGTTAATTTCTGAACATGTTCTATGCCATTTCATATTAGGGCACACAATACTGAAGGAGATAGAACATACTAATAGATCGATGGAAGACAAGCCAAAATAGAGATGATGAATGGTGGTGTTGTGGTGATTAGCAGGATGCTTCTACTAGCGAAGTCTCCAACAGGTCATTCAGCCAAGCATGTCACACATAACCCCAAAACAACCCAAACAAAGAGCGCTCCATAAATACACAACATCAAGAACGCAGCTCCAACGCCATCAAGAAAGAAGGAATTCCTCCACACAATGTGTTTCAAATGAACTCCAAGTCTCTCCAATATATAGGCATCTTTGGGGGTGTGTGACACGTCCTTTAAGACATTTAAGTCTATATTTTATTCCAGGCCGACCTAGCACATAAGTGGAATAAATTCAAAGTACATGTTCTGCTCATCCAATCGAGATGATCTTTAGATCAATCTTACACCTCTCTGAAAGAGGAATCCAATAAAAATATTGGGATCATCATCTGAGCAGCACAACCCGGAGTTTGGACCTAGTTGTCCAATTTTAACATATATGCTTTTGTTTTCTGATTTTAGGCTAGTTATGGAGTTCTTAGGACTATTTGTTTTGTTTGATTGGTTGATAGCTTAATGGTGTGATTAATTGATGGAGTGTTTTAGTTGAATAGATAGACTGTGAGAAGAATTAATCCATTGGGCTATGGAGTCATAAAAGGATTTAATTGTTCATCAAATCTACAAGGGACTTCATAGGGAAAGCTAACTACATCAATTGGATCTCTTATATTAGATGAAATATGAAATGACAGTAAGTTGTGAAAACAGTAAAACTAAAGGGAAATTAAGAATCATTTAACTCTACTTCAACAAGAAAAGCCTTTTAGGTAACTGTTTGAGACAAACCAAAGGATAGGGAAAACCATAGACTTATTTGGCCAAAATATAATAAGAAAACCTTTAAGAACAACAATCCAACAATACTCGAATTACTTTCAGACAAAGAAAACATTTAAGATTCACAGTTAGTATAATTAAAGAGCAAATAAGAATTCTTTAATCAAATAAAAATACCTTTGTAGCTACAGTTTGAGATAGACCAAAGGATAGGGCAAACCATAGAATTCTATGGCTGGAATCTACTAATTAAAATTCAAAGAAAGGCCTTAAAAATAATATTTCAAGCAAGACCAAAGGACAGGGCACACCATAGACTTCTTTGGTTGTACTCTACTGAATCAATTTCAAGGCAACAAGCTGGGTGGAACTAGAGAGAAATTAAGAATTCTCTAATAAGACCTTGCAGAACAAAACATTAAGATAAATAAAGTAGATAGAATCATGGTGCCAAGACAACATATCCTAATCTAAAATTTATGTTCTTTTATCAGAGAAATAATGGACATAATGGCAAACATAAGGAAAACATTAACAAAGAAGAATAACTTCAGCATTAACATAGCTCAAGAATCATGTAAACTTGCTTGTATTACAGATGTTCAAAACATTTACATTCCTCCAATTCAATAATCTTTGCAGCTCAGAATTTTCTCAAATCTAGCCTAACAACTCATTAACTAGCTTAGCAATTATCAATCCACCAACCAACCAACACAAAAAATGAATAATACATGCAATATTTATCTACAAAATGAGGAGGTGATCCTAAGCTAGGGTTTCAGATTTTTATTTATTACAAAGTTAATGCATTTTTGACCTTTGAGACCATGCAAGGCCCAAGGAAAAAAATTTGTGACTGACTCACTGTAACAATAACTTATAGCTTAACTGCTGAGCTAACTTTGGGATATGTTTGACTTTAAGCCTTTCTCATTAACTTTTTCAATAACTGTTGAGTAGCTGAGAAATATCTTTGTCTATTGTAATAACTGTGATTGCCTTTATCGAAGTGAAATGAGGTTGTAGGTGTCCAAAGTGTGCATGAGAAGTAACTGATGTTTTACTTTAGCATTAAAATATGTCTGCTGTGCTAATCTTTGTCTGAATTGTCTTTTAAACTCAGTTTTAGTCTTTTAAGCTTGGATTTATCTTTTAAACTTGGATTTGTCTCTTCCTTACTTTTTTCTCCTTTATTCTTTCTACATTTTCCTTTAATCCGTAATCCTACCTTTGATCTTTGATTTAGACTTTCAATCCTCTTTTCCTTTGTCTACTTGGTGACTGTGTTTATGTATTTTCCCTTTATCTCTGCACATCTACTATACACGTTTTTATTTATTCACCCTGTCTCTATGGATAATCCTTTTTGTCTTTAGAGGGTTCGCATAACCATCAATTCTCATGATAGATTGATGTTTATGCTGATCTTGCGCCCTTGGTCCCTTTGAGTGTGAAAACGTTATTGGTTCTTCATCCAGATCATTCACTGAAACCATTTTTGGACTTTGGAATGCCATTCAGGAATTGATACCTCATCCACCTACACATTAAAACCAATGAATTAATTTAAAACTTGTGTGGGAGGTGCTTATGCATTTATTTGGGTATTTTCGAGCCTTAGGAGTGCTTGCAAAGGTTCATGGTGGTTGTGGGGCTTCATCACAAAGGCACAGGCCTTTGGAGCATTTTAATCAGGTGGTGGTATCAGATTTTGGCGGGAGGAAGAAGGGTGGTTTTCACATGCGAAGGAGGCAGTTTTCGCGCGGAGCGAAGGTGGTAAGTGGGTTCGGGTGGATGGATGCGATTCCATTGAACGGGCGCCACATAGCGGAGGGTACAAGCGGTAAAACCGCCCATTTCGTGAAGTTTGGAGTGGTTTTCCCTCGGGATTTTGGATGCGCGATACATGATGGGGACTATTGGATCTTAAGGGGTAGAGCTAAACGATGGTCAGGGCGAATGGAGCAGTGGGTAAGTTGGAGAGGGTGGGGCCTAGAAGGATACGTGGCAGAGGTTTTATCGTATAACATGGTTTCATATAATGTGGGGCCCAAGGGTTAATAAAATAAGCAGGGAAATTATTATAAGGGCAAGGGGTATGGTTTATATGAGTGGGGAGTTAAAAATACATAGGGGTTGGGCTTTTTAATTCAAAATAGAGTTTTGGTTAAAAGATGGGTCCCAAATGGCAAAATATTTGTTTTTAAAACAATTTAAAAAGTTTACATTGTTTTAATAAAATAAGGGAAAGTGATGAAGGCAAAGGGGTGAATGGGGTTTTGAGAAATGAAAGTGGGTCTTTGGGTAGAGGAAGAAAAGGCGAGAGTGAGAGGGTTAAGTTCAAACATGAGTTTTTCAGAGAAGGAGGGAAATTTAGAGAAGGCAAAAAGATATATAGTGAAAAAGGTTTAATGAAGATAACGAAGGTAGTGAGATTTATGAAGATAAATGATAGTCAAGAAATGCTATCTTCAGCAGATTGTGGAAAATCCATAGTCACCTAGTGATACTGTGAATACAGGAGACTAACATGAGCACTATAACTGTTTTTGAGCTGGACATGAGTAATACAAGCACTTTCACAGGATCCTTGAGCTATGTTAATGGTGATTTTATCCCTTTTATGTTAATGTTTTCCCTTTGTTTTTCATACTTTACATCAGTTTCTCTGATAGAAAAACATAAATTTTAGATTAAGATATGCTGCTTGGGCACCTTAAATCTGTCTGTTACTGTTATCTTAATGATTTTCCTATGAAAGTATAACTAGAGAATTCTTAAATTCTCTTTAGTTTTACTGGATTGTTGTCTTGAGGTTTTCTTTGTGAAGTATAGATAAGGAATTCTTAAATTCTCTTTAGTCTTACCAAACTATTATCTTAAGGATTTCTTTGAAGTTTAGTTAAATAATTCTTAACTGCTCTTTAATTTCACCGAACTGTTATCTTTAATGTTTTTCTCTAAAGAACTAAATGCAGAATTTAGAGACTGTCTGCTTTGAATTTATGTTGAAGTATAGTTAAGTTCCATTTATTTTTACTGAACTCACAAGATTTCTGTCATCTCATATTCATATTTCCACAAAGATCCAGTTTGCATAGTTATCGTGCCTTGTGGAAACCCTTTAAAGATTGATGTACAATTCAACCCTTTTACGACTCCATAGCCCGATGGATTAAGCTTCCCACATTCTATCTGTCCAACCAAACAAACAATCAAACAAACAACCCCAATCTTTATAACTAGCCTAAAATCAGAAAATATAATCATAAATCTAAATCCATTAAATCATAAATACAGAGAGAGTCCTCTCTGAGCCCAGGAAGGCTAGGTCCTGGACTCCAAAGTGGTTTGATGTTGTTCTCTGCTATTTTTTCTTGCCAATATTGAAAATTACAGGGAGCTAACATAATGGCGACCATACTAGGGAATTATTGAGAAACTTAGTACTATCAAAACTCAAATGAAAACCCAGTTAAAATATTGAATGAATTAAGCATTTTTTTCACATATTGGTTTGTTTTTCAGCTATTATAAAACTTTCAACCTCTCTGCACCTTGGGTCTAAATTCTAGCTTCTCAAAGAATATATACCAGATCCCATCCTAACCCAAACCATCCTGAAATAGTTGACAATCCAAAGAAAATCCTAAGGAAAACTCCTATATCTGAGAGTTCAACTGTTAGCATGCCTATTCACAAGGCAAGTTCCCTGCCTGAAAACCTTAAAAACTTGTAGGATATCTAATTTGACTCGTACTTTGGACAAAGCTTGTTCATGAATAAATCCCATAATTGGATAACCCAGATAGTTTTGGACCCATCCATCTTACAACAGAGTCCTAGTGCAGAAGTCTCTACTCCCACTCATACACCCACTGTTCACCTTCCTCCATTCAACCCTCCACCTCCTTTTGTCAACCCCCCACTTGTTAACCACCCGTGGGCTCCCCAACCACCAGCCATGGCAGCTTGGTATGCCCCATTAGTCCTACCATTGCCTTTAGTGCCTCTACCACATGACTATCAGTCCAAAATCCCCATATTTTATGAAAGTAGTTATACAACTGCTCAACAACATGTGGATAGAATGGATGACTATTTTGATCGTCAAGAAATAGATGATGAAACTATTAAGTTAAAGATTTTTGCTCAAAGCTTAGGGGGAGAAGAAAGAAAGTGGTTTAAAGGCCTGACCCCTAATATTATACATGACCTCCCTGCTTTTCATCAACTATTCCTAAATAAATGGGAAGTCAATAAAAATCCTCTCCAAATCTTGTCAGAATATGAAAACATTAAGAGAAACATTGGAGAGAGTGTCCAAGATTACTGCACTAGGTTCAATAGTGTATATAACACCCTCCCTCCTCACATGAAACCCCCACAAGGTCTAGCCCTAATGAAATTTCCAGATGGTTTTGACCCAGAGATGGCTTATCAACTAAGAGAAAGAGACCCTCATACATTAGAAGACATGTAGAGGGGTGCAGTAAGTGTGGAAGAAAATCTGATTGCTAAGAGGGCTAGAATTAAAAATGAAAAGGGAGTCACATATAGGGAAGAGACTATAGCCTCCACATATGATACAAAGATTTTTAACCTCGTTAGAAACATGGAGAGGATGATGGAGATAATCAACCTAAATGAGAGAGCTTTCCTCAGAGAAAACCAAATAGCTCCTGAGAATAGAAACCAGAACCAAAACCAAAAATTTAGGAGAAACCCCCCTCAAATAAGACAAAGGGAACATAGAGGACCTGACCAGCAAATCAGGCCTCCTTTCCAAGAAAATTATGCTGATGAGGATGAGAGGGTGATTGAAGATCCAGAAGAAAGTCAAATTAATCTAATGGGAGTTAATGATGAGGATACTGTTTTCCTCATTGAGGAAGAGCAAGGCATATTTTCCCCAACTCAACTTGAAGAAGAATGCAAAGAATCCGAGGATTATAAACAAGGATTCAAAAATTATATCATGGAAGTGCATAGACAATATGACCTCAGAAGCAAGAAAGCCCAAGAAATTCCCAAGAGAAATAATTATGAAAATTCTGCTAGAAAGGCCCCTGAAACTGATCCTAAAAAGACAACAGAAAGTTCAAATAAGATGGTTAAAAATTCTGATAAAAAGAAAAGCATTCTATAAAGTAGCACTAGTAAATCAACTATCTGCCCTAACAAAACTGATCCAACTGATATCCCTAGTACAAATCAATGATTCGAAGTTGCTCCAAAAATATTGTCTGATAAAACTGATTACACAAACACCATTTAGTATTGAGAATGAAATTGCGAAGATAAAGATTTCCATACCTCTCACTGAATTGGTAGGCCAAGATGTATATAGATCCCAAGTTTTTAAAGCACTAAACATAGGATAAAATATTGATACTGTAAATTTGAATGATGACAACCTTGAAATTTTGTTTGGACCTGAACTAGAAGGTAAATTCTAGGAGGGAGGTGTGCCCCCATTTTATGTCAGTTTGAATATTCATGATAAAATTCTCCATAATTCCATGTTAAATTCAGGAGCATCTCATAACCTCATGCCAAAGATAATCATGGAGAAACTTGGCCTTGAGATAACTAGACCATACAAATACCTATTCTCTTTTGACTCTAGTAGATTTAAATGTCTAGGCCTGATAAAAGATTTTTGTGTTAATTTAGCACAGATACCAGCCAAAAGCCTAGTAATGGATATTGTGGTGGCTGAAATTCCCCCTAAATATGGCATGCTTCTATCACGCCCATGCGGAGACAAGCTTCAAGGCACCCTCCAAATGGATATGACCTATGCTACCATACCAATCTTTATTCAACCAAGAAGATTGTATATGGAAACTCATATAAAATACATGGAGAGAAGTCAAGAAAAGCTTGATAAAACTAGTCTCTACTCTGTCCACTCAGATCTTGATTCATTTATCCTTTACAATTATGAAAACATTAATGAACAAGTAGTAGTTAACAAACAAATAGTTGAAAAAGAAGAAGAAAAGGAAGAGCAGTCAAACCAAATAGAAAATGAAAAACACAAATCAGAACCTGAACCTCTTTGGAGCATGAGATTTTATGGTTCTTGTGACAAAACTGGATCAGGAGCAGGTGTTTTGGTACAAAACACTAAGAACAACCACGCATAGGGTCACTCTTACAAGCTGAACTTTCAGTGTACAAATAAAATAGCAGAATATGAGGCACTCCTTTTAGGGTTACAAATATTGAAGAAATTAGAAACCAAAAGGATCTCTGTCCATGGAAATTTTGAGCTAGTCATTAGGCAAATTAAGGGAGAATATTCAGCTAAGCATCTTAGATTAAGAGCATACAGGAATGATGCACTTGACCTCCTAAAAACATACAAAGAATATGACCTTGCCTCTATCCCAAGAAATCAAAATATCATTGCCAATGGACTAGCATTTGCAGCTAGCACTTTTCAACTACCTCATCCTAACAAACAATACATAGTACATGTTAAACACAGACCAACAATCCTTGAGTTTGAAATTCCAAATTCAGACTTAGATCATGAAGAGGATTTTCCTACTAAGGAACAAACATACAAATAGGAGCCCTCTCATGATGCTGATATAAATCTGTTAGCAAAGAAAGTCCCACATAGGACATAAATGTGTGAAGATCCTGAAAAAGAAGAGTTTGAAGTGTTACAGTTCAGAGACAATACTTTTCCAAGATGACTTGTCCCTCTAGAAGAACTTTTTGATTTCAATGATGTTGTTAGAAAGCCAAAAATAGAATCCATTGAAGCAAATGTAGAGGAGTGAAATCTAGGCAGTAAGTAGGAGCCCAGGATGGTAAAGCTGTCAAAAACACTACCAGAACCTATAAAGCAGAAATATATTGATTTATTCAAAGAATTTATTGATGTGTTTGCCTGGAGTTATGAAGACTTGAAGGTCTTATGATATTGATATCATCCAGCACAAAATTCCACTCAAAGAGAGCCAAAATGCCTTTAAACAGAAGCTACGCAGAATAAATCCAATCCAAATTCCACTGGTTGAGAAAGAGATAAAGAAAATGTATGATGTTGGGATAATAGTCCCATTCATGTACTCAGAATGGGTTTCAAACCTCGTATCTGTGAGGAAGAAGACAGGGGAGATTAGACTCTACATTGACCTCAAAAATCTAAATAAAGCATCCCTGAAGGACAACTACCCTTTACCAAAGATGGAACACATATTGCAAAGGGTAGTAGGCTCCAAAAGGATCTCTCTTCTAGATGGATTTTCAGGGTACAATCAGGTGTTGTTGCATTTAGATGATCAACACAAAACAACTTTTTATACACCTTGGTGCACCTTTATGTATGTAAAATGCCTTTTGTATTAATGAAAGTCGGAGCCACTTTTCAGAGAGCAATTGATATTGATTTTTTCAGAATAAATAGGTTTCTTCATTGTGATATATCTTGATGATATCACAATCTATTCAAAAAATGATGAAGAATATCTAGCTCATTTGAGAAAAGTCTTTGCGAAATGCAGAAAGTACGGTCTGTCTTTGAATCCCAAGAAATCCTTAATTGGCCTTCAAGAAGGAAATATTATAGGCCACATAATATATGAATAAGGGATCAAGATTGACCCTAATAGGATAGAGGGAATACTACAAATTAGTCATCCAAGAAATATAAAAGAGCTGTAATGTTTCATTGGAAAGATAATTTTTTTAAGAAGGTTTATACCAAACCTTACAGAACTCTTAAGGAACATCACCAACATGCTCAAAAGAGAGCCAGGAGTCAAGTGGACCAAGGAAGAAAAGAAGCCTTTTGGCCTAGTAAAGAAAGCACTTACACAAGCATCGGTTTTGATCAGCCCTGACTTCACCAAAGATTTCTTTATATTTTCCTTTGCATCAGAACACATAGTTGCTGCTATATTATTTGCATAAAAGTACAAAGGGACAAGAGCAGCCCATAACATTTTTCAACCAAGCTTTAAGGGATGCACCTTTGAAATATAATATCACATAAAATCAGGCTTTTGCCTTAATCAAAGCACTAAAGGATTTTAGAGTCTACATTCTGCATTCACACATCATTGCATTTGTGCCATACAATGGTTAAAGATATTCTAACACGAGATCTTGATGGAAAAAGAGGCAAATGCATTGCTGTCATCATGGAATATGATTGAGAAATCAAACCCACCAAATTAATCAAAGGACAAGGGCTGGGTAAACTAATGGCTAAAACAAATTTTCAAGCACTAGACATCAATATGATTCACTCACTTGATGAACAAGAGGAGCTGGCGACTCCACCTATTGAGGAAGCATTCCTAAATTCTCCCTAGTACACAGATATACTATATGTGCTCTTTAATTTAAATGCTCCTCGTGGTTTTTCCAAAACAAAAGCCAGATTTATGAAATTAAAGTCTGTAAATTTCTGCATTCTGGAAAAAGTTTTATACTGGAAAAATTATGGTGGTGTATTGCTTAAATGTTTGCCTAAAGAAGATGCAAATAGGATTATGCATGAATTTCATGAAGGGGATTGTGGAAGCTGCCTCTATTGGAAAACCACTGTTAATAAGATCTTTAGGGCTGGTTTCTATTGGCCTACCCTTTTCCAAGAGATCCACAAAATGGTAGTTACCTATCATAAATGCAAAATTTTTGAGGGAAAAAGAAAGCTGCTACCTTTGCCTTTACATCCCATATCTTTTGAAGCTCTTTTTAAAAAATGGGGTCTAGATGTCATTGGAGAAATCCACCCTTCCTCCACTACCCAACATAAATGGATCCGTACTGCAACTGACTATTTTACCAAGTGGATAGAAGTGATTCCTTCTAGGACTGCCACAGACTCAGTAATTATTAGATTTCTTGAAATCAACATTCTATCTAGATTTAGCTGTCCTAGGAAAATCATTACTGATAATGTTGTTTCCTTTAAATCCAAGAAAATGGTGGATTTCTTCCACAAATATCACATTAATTTGGGGTATTCTACAACTTATTACCCTCAAGGTAATGGGTTGGCTGAATCCTCAAATAAGAGTTTGGTGAACATCATTAAGAAGTTATTGGAGGAAAATAATAAATCATGGCACTTCAAATTGGTACATGCACTATGGGTAGATAGGTTGACAAATAAGAAATCAATTGTATGTCCCCCTATTAGCTGATCTATGGAATGGATGCAGTATTCCCAAACACTCTGGGAGTGCTAGTAATGAAGGTTATTCAAGAAGTACAATCTAAATAGAATGATATACAAAGAAGATTAAACCAAACCATTCAGCTGCAACAGTCCAGAGAAGGAGTATACAATAGAACACAGCTGGTACAAGAAAACATCAACAAAATCTTTGACAAAAGGACCAAAGCAAATGATTTCAACATTGGAGACAAAGTGCTGAAGTGGGATTGTAGAAGAGAGGACAAAGGCAAACATGGAAATTTTGATAACCTATGGAAAGGTCCATACATCATTCATTCTGCAAGGGGTAATAATGCTTTCTTCTTGCAAGAGATGGATGGAACATATTTGTTTGGAGGTCTTGTCAATGGAAGGATGCTGAAGCATTATTTCAGTTAGAAATTTTAGTTTGAATTTTCTTAATTGTATATAACATTGCCTAAAAAAATTTCAAATAGAAAACTGGACCAAGTTGAGGCCCAAAGCAAAGGCCATGAACCTAGTTTGATAAAACAAAAAGAAAGAAAGAAAAGGATGAAAAGAGGGCACGTAAAAGGAAAAGGTAAGCCCCATACCAAAAAAATGAATGTTTCTGAAAGTTTTGCAAATCAAAATGCCACTACTTTTAAGAAGGCCTTATTCGATCATACAGTCTAAACATGATTGTACAAATTTTGAATTTTTGTTGATAAGTCAGAAAATGAAGATTTTCCAAACCATTTAATCTTGGCTTATAAGTAATAGTTTACTTTGCAAATAATATTGTGTGCAACTTATCCAAAAATGCCGCAAGTCATGATGATCAAACTACTTAATCTTGATTCATTCATTTTTAAATTTCATGTTGATAGTTAGTGAATCAAGATCTGGCCAAACTGTTTAATCTTGGAAGATCAATAATTATGTAGAGAATAAAATAGCTCATCTGTTTAATCTGAGCCTTTGGAAGTTATAAGGTTAGAAATAGATAGTTTTATTTCAAAAGAAAAAATGATGTCAAGGTTTGCAAGTCTAAATGTACCCCAAAAGGAAGAATTTTTTTTTGAATCATAGGTTAGGTAGGTATGTATGCAAAATATCCCTCAAAATACTTGAGCATGTTCAAAGTTTTCAATTTCAAGTTGTCCATTCAGGCTCAAGATCAAGTGTGTTTCAGACTTCAGTCTGCAGTAGGCATGGATTTAAAATTTTGAATGTCACACTCACAAAAGTTGCAGTAGATTAGGATTATAGAGTGGGGATTAGCCAAACAAATCAGGCTACTCGTCTACAAAGTTTTTGACACCTCCTAAAGGAGCTGCCATCCCTAATTGGAGCCATTGTTAAACTCCTGTATTTTTACAGTATCACAAGATGACTGCCTATTCCTTATATTTTTTATGCTGAAAATAATATTCCATTACTATCATTTAATTTTAGAAAGGAAAGGAGATCCTGGGTGACAAAGGGGTCAAATAAGCCCATCTACCATTTTATTTTAGTTAAAAGAGGAAATATTTTCTGATTAAGTGCGATGGAAAGAAAAATCTCACTGGCTTCATTATTTTTCATTTAACCTCTCGATTACCTTTCATTTTTACTCTTTCTGGCACTCCCATGCTCTGAAATCCCATTTTTAACCCTAATCCCCTCATTCTCATCCTTTTCCCCGTCATAAACCCCTTTTCCTAGCAAAATCCCCATGCCCATTACTAATATCATTTCCCCTGCACTCGTTCCCCTTCTCTCATTAAAAATAATGTAAAATCCACATTTACATTATTTTAAAAATAAATTTGAACTATCACGCCCCACTTTTAATAATCCCTATTTGTTAGAAACCCGACCCCTGTTGCGTTAAAAACCTGACTCACACTTATGTTAAAGCCTTCGCTTTAATAAACCTTCCCCTCCGCTTTGATATATCCCCGAGCCCCATTATTACATTGCTTCCCATTAAACACATTAATCCATGCGTTAATGTTTTAAACCTCCGTTTTCATTTAAAACCCGACCCCACCATTCAAACCAAACTGTACTCTATCCTTCGCCCGAACACCATCCGATCTCCATCGCCTGATCCGACGGTCCCCAACCCTTTTCGCGCCCATAATTTCCCTTCGTTTACAACCGCCGGGGGTTTGTGAAATGGGAAGTTTAGCAACCCTCCAATCCACTAGATGTCGCCCCTCTGCTTCATTCCATCCCCTCAAACTAAATTTCCTCCTCGGATATAATGAAACCAACCCCTCTTTAAAGTTAAAACCGCTTACCTCACTCATCGCTATGTGATAAACCACCATTGCTTGCCTCCCTGCGAACCTATGTTTTGTTAACGATTGTTTTGATTTTTGCAAGTGATCTACACATCAGAAGATGCGATAAACAATATGCGATGCTAGCTCCAAAAAATGTTTAATCCCGACTCTTTGGATTTCCATTGAAAGGCCTTATTTACCAGAAGGTTGCGAGCATAAGAGATAAATAAAAGAAGCAATGAAAGACAATAAAGGGTATAAGAAGAAGACAAGGCAGTCATGGGTAAATATTAAAACAGATGAAATACACAGTTAAAGGACAAAGTTAAAGAAAAGACAGATAAAGGGGTAAAAGAAGAAATTACAAGTAATCGCAAAGGCAGTAAAGAGATATACAGATAAGGACAGTTTAAAGTTTAAAGATAAATCAGAGGAAAAATCAAGGAGGAAGACAAAGCTAGATTTCAAGGCCACTCAGCATTTGAATTTTCACAACCATGTTGGCCACATCTAGCTTAATTTTGATCTAATGAAAGCTACCACATTTAATATTACAGTCAGAGATATTTTAGCACCAGTTCAGAAGTTATTATAAAAGTTAATTTTGTAGGTAGTTGGTCAAAGATATTTTAAAGTTAGCTCAGAAGTTAATTTGAAAGTTATCATTATAGTAAGTTTGTCAGAGATATTTTTGACTTAGGCCTTGAATGGTCTCAATTGTCAAGACTTCATTTACTCTGTAGTAAATGTAGTTTGTCACCCTAGATTAGGGAAACCTCCTCAGTTGCAGTTAAATACTGCATGTATTTTCATTATTAGTTGTTGGTTGGTTAGTTAGACTTTGTTTAGACTTTGAGTTGCTAAGATTATTGCATTAGAGCACTGTAACTGTTTTTCAGCTGGACATGAGTAATACAAGCACTTTCACAGGATCCTTGAACTATGTTAATGGTGATTTTATCCCTTTTATGTTAATGTTTTCTCTTTTTTTTCCATACTGTACATCAATTTCTCCGATAGCAAAACATAAATTTTAGATTAAGATATGCTACTTGGGCACCTTAAATCTGTCTGTTACTGTTATCTTAATGTTTTTCCTCTGAAATTATAACTAGAGAATTCTTAAATGCTCTTTAGTTTTACTGGATTGTTGTCTTGATGTTTTCTTTGTGAAGTATAGCTAAGGAATTCTTAAATTCTCTGTAGTTTTACCAAACTGTTATCTTAAGGCTTTCTCTGAAGTTTAGTTAAAGAATTCTTAACTGCTCTTTAATTTCACTGAACTATTATCTTGAATGTTTTTCTCTAAAGACCTAAATGCAGAATTCAGAGACTGTCTGCTTTGCATTTATGTTGAAGTATAGTTAAAGGATTCTTAATTTCCCTTTAGTTTTACTGAACTCACAAGTTTTCTTTCATCTCATATTCATATTGCCAGAAAGATCCATTTTTCATATTTAGCTTTCCCTGTGGAAACCCTTGAAAGATTGATGTACAATTCAGCGCTTTTATGAATCCATAACCCAATGGATTAAGCTTCCCACATTATATCTATGCAACCAACCAACCAACCAACCAAACAAACAACCCCAATCTTTATAACTAGCCTAAAATCAGAAAATATAATCATAAAGCTAAATCAGTTAAATCATAAATATAGAGAGAACCCTCTCTGAGCCCAAGAAGGCTAGGTCCTGGACTCCAAAGTGGTTTGATGTTTTTCTTTGCTATTTGTTCTTGCCAATCTTGCAAATTACAGGGAGCTAACATAATGGCGACCATACTGGGGAATTATTGAGAAAAATTAGTACTATCAAAACTCAAATAAAAACCCAGTCAAAATACTATATGAATTACGTATTTTTTTTCACATATTGGTTTTTTTCAGCTATTTTAAAAATTTCAACCTCTCTGTGCCTTGGGTCTAAATTATGGCTTCTCGAAGAATCTATACCAGATCCCATCCTGACCCAAACCTTCCTGAAATAGTTGACAATCCAGAGAAAATCCTAAGAAAAACTCCTAGATTTGAGAGTTCAACTGTTAGCAAGCCTATTCACAAGGCAAGTTCCTTTCCTGAAAACCTTAAAAACTTGGAGGATATCCAATTTGACTCATAGTGTGGATAAATCTTGCTCAGAACTAAATCCCATAATTTTATAACCAAGATAGTTTTGGACCCATCCATATTACAGCAGATTCCTAGTGCAGAAGTCTCTACCCCCACTCATACACCCACTGCTCACCTTCCTCCATTCAACGCTCCACCTCCTTTTGTAAACCCCCCACTTGTTAACCCCCCTTGGGCTCCCCAAACACCAGCCATGGCAGCCTGGTATGCCCCATTAGTCTTACCATTTCCTTTAGTGCCTCTACCACAGGACTATCAATCCAAAATCCTCCTATTTGATGAAAGTAGTTCTACAACTTCTCAACACCATGTGGATAGAATGGATGACTATTTTGATCGTCAAGAAATAGATGATGAAAATATTAAGTTAAGAATGTTTTCTCAAAGATTAGGGGGAGAAGCAAGAATGTGGTTTAAAGTCATGACCCCTAATAGTATACACGATCTCCCAGGTTTTCATCAATTGTTCCTAAATAAATGGGAAGTCAAGAAAAATCCTCTCCAATCAAGAGAAACACTGGAGAGAGTGTCCAAGATTACTGCACCAGGTTCAATAGTGTATATAACGCCCTCCCTCCTCACATGAAACCCCCACAAGGTCTTTCCCTAATGAAATTTACAGATGGTTTTGACCCAAAGATGGCTTATCAACTAAGAGAAAGAGACCCTCCTACATTGGAAGACATGCATAGGGGTGCAGTAAGTGTGGAAACAAATATGATTGCTAAGAGGGCTAGAATGAAAAATGAAAAGAGAGTCACATATAGGGAAGAGGCTATAGCCTCCACATCTGATACTAAGATTGATAACCTTGTTAGAACCATGGAGTGGATGATGGAGAGAATCAACCTAAATGAGAGAGCTTTCCCCAGAGAAAGCCAAGCAGCTCCTGAGAACAGAAACCAGAACCAAAACCAAAACTTTAGGAGAAACCCCCCTTAAATAAGACAAAGGGAACATAGAGGCCTTGACTAGCAAATCAGGCCTCCTTTCCAAGAAAATTGTGCTGATGAGGATGAGGGGGTGATTGAAGAGCCATAAGAAAGTCAAATTAATCTAATGGGAGTTAATGACGAGGATACTGTTTTCCTCACTAAGGAAGAGCAAGGCATATTTTCCCAAACTCAATTTGAAGAAGAATGCAAAGAATCTGAGGATTATAAATAAGGATTCGAAAATGCTATCATGGAAGTGCATAAACAATATGACCTCAGAAGCAAGAAATCCCAAGACATTCCCAAGAGAAAGGATTCTAAAAATTCTGCTAGAAAGGCCCCTGAAACTGATCCTAAAAATATAACAGAAAGTTCAAATAAGATGGTTAAAAATCCTAATAAAAAGAAAAACAGTCTAGAAAGCAGCACTAGTAAATCAACTATTAACACTAACAAAACTGATCCAGCTGATATCCCTATTACAAATCAACGATCCGAAATTGCTGCAAAAATAATGTCTGATAAAACTAATTCAAATTTTCCAAGAACACAAACACCATTTAGTATTGAGAATGAAATTGAGAAGATAAATGTTTCCATACCTCTCACTGAATTGGTAGGCCAATATGTATATATATCCCAAGTTTTGAAAGCACTAAACATTGGAGAAAATACTGATACTGTAAATTTGAATGATGACAAACCTGAACTTTTTTTTGGACCTGAAGTAGAAGGTAAATTCCAAGAGGGAGGTGTGCCCCCATTTTAGTTCAATTTGATTATTCATGATAAAATTTTCCATAATGCCATATTAGATTCAGAAGAATCTCATAACCTCATGCCAAAGGTAATCATGGAGAAACTTGGCCTTGAGATAACTAGACCATACAAAGACCTGTACTCTTTTGACTCCATTAGAGTTAAATGTCTAGGCCTGATCAAATATCTCTTTGTTACTTTAGCACAGATACCAGCCAAAAGCCTAGTAATGGATATTGTGGTGGCTGACATTCCCCCTAAATATGGCATTATTTTATCACGCTCATGGGGAGACAAGCTTCATGGCACCCTCCAAATGGATATGACCTATGCTACCATACCAGTCTTTGGTCATCCAAGAAGATTGTATAGGGAAATTCATATGAAATACATGGTAAGCAGTCAAGAAAAGCTTGATAACTCCCCTCTCTACTCTGTCCACTCAGTTCTTGATTCATTTATCCTTTACAATGATAAAAACATTAATGAACAAGTAGCAATTAACAAACAAACAACTGAAAAAGAAGAAGAAAAGGAAGAACAATCAAACCAAATAGAAAATGAAAAACACAAGTCTAAACTTGAACCTCTTTGGAGCATGAGATTTGATGGTTCTTGTGACAAAACTGGATCAGGAGCAGGTGTTTGGGTAAACAACACTAAGAACAACCATGTAGAGGGTCACTCCTACAAGCTTAAATTTCAGTGTACAAATAATATAACAGAATATGAGGCACTCCTTTTAGGGTTACAATTACTGAAGAAATTAGAAACCAAAAGGATCTCTGTCCATGGAGATTCTGAGCTAGTCATTAGGCAAATTAAGGGAGAAGATTCAACAAAGAATCCAAGATTAATAGCATACAGGAATGTTGCAATTGACCTCTTAAAAACATTCAAAGAATATGACCTTGCCTCTATCCCAAGAAATAAAAATATCCTTGCCAATGGACTAGCATTTGCAGCCAGCACTTGTCAATTACCTCATCCTAACAAACAATACATAGTACAAGTTAAACACAGACCATCGTTCCCTGATAATATGAGATATTAAAAAGTTTTTGAAGATTACCAATATATTAAAGATTTACTGCAATCCAAAAATGAGTTTGAAATTCCAAATTCAGACTTAGATCATGAAGAGGATTTCCCTAGTGAGGAACAAACATACAAAGAGGAGCCCCCTCATGATGCTAATATAAATCTGTTATCAAAGAAATACCCAAATAGGACAGAAACATGTGAATATCCTGAAAAAGAAGAGTTTGAAGTGTTACAATTCAGAGACAATACATTGCCAAGAGGACTTGTCCCTCTAGAATAACTTTTTGATTTCAATGATGTTGCCAGAAAGCCAAAAATAGAATCCACTGAATCAAATGTAGGAGTACAATCTAGGTAGTAAGAAGGAGCCCAACATTTCAAAGCTGTCAAAAACATTGCCAACACCTATAAAGCAAAAGTATATTGAGTTATTAAAAGAATTTATTGATTTGTTTGCCTTGAGTTATGAAGACTTGAAGTCCTATGATACTGATATCATTCAACACAAAATTCCACTCAAAGAGAGCCAAAATCCATTTAAATAGAAGATACGCAGAATAAATCCTGTCCAAATGCCACTGGTTGAGAAAGAGATAAAGAAAATGTATGTGCTGGGATAATAGTCCAACTCAAGTACTCAGAATGGGTTTCAAACCTCGTAATTGTGAGAAAGAAGATAGGAGAGATTAGTCTCTGCATTGACTTCATAAATCTAAATAAAGCATCCCTGAAGGACAACTACCCTTTACCAAAGATGTACCAAATATTGCAAAGGGTAGTAGGCTCTAAAAGGATCTCTCTGCTAGATGGATTTTCAGGGTACAATCAGGTGCTGGTTCATCCAGATGATCAACACAAAACAATTTTCACCACACCTTGGAGCACCTTTATGTATCTAAAAAAATTCCTTTTGGATTAATGAATGCTGGATCCACTTTTCAAAGAGCAATGGATATTTATTTATTAGAAGAAATAGGTTTCTTCATTGTGATATATCTTTATGATATAACAGTCTATTCAAAGACTGATGAAGAATATCTAGCTCATTTGAGAAAGGTTTTTGAGAAATGCAGAAAGTACGGTCTGTCTTTGAATCCCAAGAAATCCTTATTTGGCCTTCAAGAAGAAAAGTTTCTAGGCCACATCATATCTGAAGAAGGGATCAAGATTGAACCTATTAGGATTGAGGGAATACTACAAATCAATCATCCAAAAAATATCGAAGAGCTGCAATCTTTCATTGGAAAGATAATTTTTTTAAGATGGTTTATACCAAACCTTGTAGAACTCCTGAGGAACATCACCAACATGCTCAAAAGAGAGTCAAGAGTCAAGTGGACCAAGAAAGCAAAACAATCTTTTGGCCTAGTAAAGAAAGCACTTACACAAGCACCGGTTTTGATCAGCCCTGACTTCACCAAAGATTCTTTATATTTTCCTTTGCATCAGAACACACAACTGTTGGGTATTATTGCAGAAAAATACAAAGGGGCAAGAGCAGCTCATAGCATTATTCAGCCAAGCTTTAAGGGATGCATCTTTGAAATATAATATCATGGAAAATCATGATTTTTCCTTAATCAAAGCACTAAAGGATTTCATAGTCTACATTCTGTGTCCACACATCATTGCATTTGTGTCCCATACAGTGTTTAAAGATATCCTAACACAAGATCCTGATGGAAAAAGAGGCAAATGGATTGCTGTCATCTTGGAATATGATTTAGAAATAAAACCCACCAAATGAATCAAAGGGCAAGGGCTAGCTAAACTAATGGCTGAAACACATTTTCAAGCACTAGACATCAATATGATTCACTCACTGGATGAAAAAGAGGAGCTAGCGACTCCATTATTGAGGAAGAATTCCTAAATATTCCTTGGTATGCATATATACTATATGTGCTCTTTAATTTAAACAATCCTCCTGGTTTGTCCAAAACAAAAGCTAGATTTCCGAAATTAAAAGCTGTAAATTTCTGCATTCTGGAAAAATTTTTATACTGGAAAAATTCTGGTGGTGTATTTCTTAAATGTTTGCCTAAAGAAGATGCAGATAGGATTATGTATGAATTTCATGAAGGGGATTGTGGAGACCACCTCTATTGGAAAACCACTGTTAATAAGATCCTTAGGGCTGGTTTCATTTTGGCCTACCCTTTTCCAAGACATCCAAAAAATGGTAGTTACCTGTCATAAATGCCAAATTTTTTAGGGAAAAAGAAAGCTGCTACCTTTGAAATCACAGTCCATATCTGTTGAAGCTGATTTTCAATAATGGGGTCTAGATTTCATTGGATAAATCCACCCCTGCTCCTCTACCCAACATAAATGGATCCTTACTGCAATTGACTATTTTACCAAGTGGATAGAATCCATTCCTTCCAGGACTGCCACAGACTCAGTAATTATTAGATTTCTTGAAACCAAGATTCTATCTAGATTTGGCTGTCCTAGGAAAATCATTACCGATAACACTGCTGCCTTTAAATCCAAGAAAATGGTGGATTTATGCCACAAATATCACATTAAATTGTGGCATTCTACATCTTAGTACCCTCAAGGTAATGGGTTGGTTGAATCCTCAAATAAGAGTTTGGTGAACATCATTAAAAGTTACAGGAGGAAAATAAGAAATCATGGCACATAAAATTGGTACATGCACTATGGGCAGACAGGTTGACAAATAAGAAATCAATTGATATGTCCCCCTATCAGATGGTCTATGGAATGGATGCAAACTTTCCAACCACTCTGGGAGTGCCATTAATGAAGCTTATTTAAGAAGTACAGTCTGAAGAGAATGATCTACAAAGAAGAGTAAACCAAACCATTTAGCTATAACAGTCCAGAGGAGTATACAATAGAACACAACTAGTACAAGAAAACATCAATAAAATATTTGACAAAAGGACCAAAGCAAAAGATTTCAACATTGGAGACAAAGTGCTAAAGTGGGATTCTAGAAGAGAGCATAAAGGAAAACATGGAAAGTTTGATAACATATGGAAAGGTCCATATATCATTCATTCTGCAAGGGGTAATAATGCTTTCTTCTTGCAAGAGATGGATGGAACAAAGTTTTTTGGAGGTCATGTCAATGGAAAGATACTAAAGCATTATTTCAGTTAGAATTTTCCTCATTGTATATAACATTGCCTAAACAAATTTCAAACAGAAAACAGGACGAGGTTGAGGCCCAAAGCAAAGGCCATGAGCCTAGTCTGATAAAACAAAAAGAAAGAAAGAAAAGGAAGAAAAGAGGGCATGTAAAAGGAAAAAGGTAAGCCCCATACCAAAAAAATGAATGTTTCTGAAAGTGTTGCAAATCAAAATGCCACTACTTTTAAGAAGGCCTTGTTCGATCATACACTCTAAAAATGATTGTACAAATTTTAATTTTTTTTTCTGATAAGTCAGAAAATGAATATTTTCCAAACCATTTAATCTTGGCTTATCAGTAGTAGTTTACTTTTCAAATAATATTGTGTGCAGCTTGTCCAAAAATGCCACAATTCATGATGATCAAACTACTTAATCTTGATTCATTCATGTTTTAAATTTCATGTTGATAGTTAGTGAATCAAGATCTGACCAAACTGTTTAATCTTGGCAGATCAATAGTTAGGTAGAGCGTAGAGAATAAAAGAGCTCATCAGTTTAATCTGATCCTTTGGAAGTTATAATGTAAGAAATAGATAGTTTGATTTCAAAAGAAAAAATGATGTCAAGGTTTGCAAGTCTAAATGCACACCAAAAGGAAGAAAAATTATTTGAATCATAGGTTGGGTAGGTATGTATGAAAAATATCTCTCAAAATACTTGAGCATGTTCAAATTTTTCAATTTTAGGTTGTCCATTCAGGCTCAAGATCAAGTGTGTTTCAGAGTTCAGTTTGCAGTAGGCATGTATTTCAAATTTTGAATGTCACAGTCACAAAATTTGCAGTAGATCAGGATTACAGAGTGGGGATTAGCCAAAAAAATCAGGCTACTGGTCTACAAAGTTCTTGAGACCTCCTAAAGGAGCTTCCATCCCTAATTGGAGCCATTGTTAGACTCCTGTATTTTTACAGTATGACAAGATGACTACCTATTCCTTATATTTTTCATGCTGAAAATAATATTCCATGACTATTATTTTTTTCAGAAAGGAAAGGAGATCCTGGGTGACAAAGGGGTCAAATAAGTCCATCTACCATTTTATTTCAGTTAATAGAGGAAAGTTTTTCTGATTAAGTCCGATGGAAAGCCAAATCTCACTGGCTTCATTATTTTTCATTTAACCTCTCCATTACCTTTCATTTTTACCTTTTCTGGCACTACCATGCTCTGAAATCCCATTTTTAACCCTAATCCCATCATTCTCATCCTTTTCCCCTTCCTAAACCTTTTTTCCTAGCAAAAGCCCCATTCCCATTACTAATATCCTTTCCCCTGCACACGTTCCCCTTCTCTCATTAAAAACAATGTAAACCCACTTTTACATTGTTTTTAAAATAAATTTGACCTATTGGGCCCCACTTTTAATAAGCCCTGTTTGTTAGAAACCCGAACCCTGTTGCATTAAAAACTCAACTCACACTTATGTTAAAGCCTCCTATTTAATAAAACTTCCCCTCCGCTTTGGTATATCCCCGAGCCCCACTATTACATTGCTTCCCGTTACACACATTAATCCCTGCGTTAATGTTTTAAACCTCTGTTTTCATTTAAAACTTGAGCCCACCATTCAAACCAACCCGTACTCCATCCTTCACCCGACCACCGTCTAATCTCCATTGTCTGATCCGACGGTCCCCAACCCTTTTCGCGCCCACAATTTCCCATCGTTTACAACCATTGGGGGTTTGCGAAATGGGAAGTTTTGAAACCCTCCCATCTGCCACGTGTCGCCCCTCTGCTTCATCACATCCCCTCAAACTAAACGGCCTCCTCGCATATAAAGAAACCACCCCGCATTTAAGTTAAACCCGCTTAACTCACTTAGCGCTATGCGATAAACCACCATTGCTCGTCTCCCTGTGGACCTGCATTTTGTTAACGATTGTTTTCATTTTTTCAGGTGATCTACATATCAGAAGATGCGATAAACAATATGTGATGCTAGCTCCAAAAATTGTTTAATCTAGACTCTCTATATTTCGATTTAAAGGCCTTATTCACCAGAAGGTTACGAGCAGAAGAAATAAATAAAAGCAGCAATGAAATATAGTAAAGACTATAAGAAGAAGACAGGGTAGTCAGGGGTAAAGATGAAAACAAATGAAATACACAGTTAAAGGAAAAAGTTAAGGAAAAGGTAGATAAAGGAGTAAAAGAAGAAATAACAAGTAATAGCAAAGTCAGTAAAGAGATATACAGATAAGGACAATTTAAAGTTTATAGATAAATCAGAGGACAAATCAACAAGGAAGACAAATCTAGATGTCAAGGTAACTCAACATTTGACTTTTCACAACCATGTTGGCCACCTCTAGCTTAATTTTGATTTAATGAAAGATACCACAATTAATATTACAGTCAGAGATATTTTAGCATAAGCTCATAAGTTATTATAAAATTTAATTTTGCAGGTAGTTGGTCAAAGATATTTTAACGTTAGCTCAGAAGTTAATTTGAAAGTTATTACTACAGTAAGTTTGTCAGAGATAATTTTGACTTGAGCCTTGCATGGTTTCAATTGTCAAGACTTCATTTAATCTGTAGTAAATGCAGTCTGTCACCCTAGACTAGGGAAACCTCCTCAGTTGCAGTTAAATACTGCATGTATTTTCATTATCAGTTATTGGTTGGTTAGTTAGACTTTGTTTAGACTCTGAGTTGCTAAGACTATTGCATTGGAGCACTGTCTAGGAATGATCAAATATCTTTGTGTTACTTTAGCACAGATACTAGCCAAAAGCCTAGTAATGGATATTGTGGTGGCTGACATTCCCCCTAAATATGGCATGCTTCTATCATGCTCATGGGGAGAAAAGCTTCAAGGCACCATCCAAATGGATATGACCTATGCTACCATACCAATCTTTAGTCAACCAAGAAGATTGTATAGGGAAAATCATATGAAATACATGTTGAGCAGTCAAGAAAAGCCTGATAACTCCCCTCTCTACTCTGTCCACTCATATCTTGATTCATTTATCCTTTACAATGAAGAAAACATTAATGAACAAGTAGCAATTAACAAAGAAACAACTTAAAAAAGAAGAGGAAAAGGAAGAACAATCAAACGAAATAGAAAATGAAAAACACAAGTCTGATCCTAAACTTATTTGGAGCATGAGCTTTGATGGTTCTTGTGGAAAAACTGGATCAGGAGCAGGTGTTTGGGTACACAACACTAAGAACAACCACGTAGAGGGTCACTCTTATAAGCTAAACTTTCTATGTACAAATAATATAGTAGAATATGAGGCACTCCTTTTAGGGTTACAATTACTGAAGAAATTAGAAGCCAAAAGGATCTCTGTCCATGGAGATTCTGAGCTAGTCATTAGCCAAATTAAGGGAGAATATTCAGCTAAGCATCCTAGATTAAGCACATACAAGAATGCTGCACTTTACCTCCTAAAAAAATTAAAATAATATGACCTTGCATCTATCCCTAGAAATCAAAATATCCTTGCCAATGGACTAGCATTTGCAGCTAGCACTTGTCAACTACCTCATCCTAACAAACAATACAGAGTACAGGTTAAACACAAACCAACAGTCCCTGATAATATGAGATATTGGAAAGTTTTTGAAGATGACTAAAAGATTGAAGATTTCCTGTAATCCAAAAATGAGTTTGAAATTCCAAATTCAGACTTAGATCATGAAGAGGATTTCCCTAGTGAGGAACAAACATACAAAGAGGAGCCCCCTCATGATGTTGATATAAATCTGTTAGCAAAGAAAGACCCACATAGGACAAAAATATTTGAGATCCTAAAAAAGAAGAGTTTGAAGTGTTATAGTTCAGAGACAATACCTTGCCAAGAGGACTTGTCCTTCTAGAAGAACTTTTTGATTTCAATGATGTTGCTAGAAAGCCAAAAAATAGAATCCACTGAAGAAAATGTAAAGGAGTGCAATCTAGGCAGTAAGTAGGAGCCTAGGATGGTAAAGATGTCAAAAACACCGCCAACACCTATAAATCAGAAATATATCAAGTTATTCAAAGAATTTATTGATGTGTTTGCCTGGAGTTATGAAGAATTGAAGTCCTATGATACTGATATCATCCAGCACAAAATTCCACTCAAAGAGAGCCAACAACCCTTTAAATAGGAGCTACGCTGAATAAATCATGTCCAAATGCCACTGGTTGAGAAAGAGATAAAGAAAATGTATGATGCTGTGATAATAGTACCAATCAGGTACTCAGAATGGGTTTCAAACCTCGTATCTGTGAGGAAGAAGATAGGAAGATTAGACTCGACATTGACTTCAGAAATCTAAATAAAGCATTCCTGAAGGAAAACTACCCTTTATCAAAGATAGACCACATATTGCAAAGGGTAGTAGGCTCCAAAAGGATCTCTCTGCTAGATGGATTTTCAGGGTACAATCAGGTGCTCGTGCATCTAGATGATCAACACAAAACAACTTTCACTACACCTTGGGGCACCTTTATGTATGTAAAAATTCCTTTTGGATTAATGAACGCTGGAGCCACTTTTCAAAGATCAATGGATATTGATTTCTCAGAAGAAATAGGTTTCTTCCTTGTGATATATCTTGATGATATAAGAGTCTATTCAAAAACTGATGAAGAACATCTAGCTCATTTGAGAAAGGTATTTGAGAAATGCAGAACGTACACTCTGTCTTTGAATCCCAAGAAATACTTATTTGGACTTCAAGAAGGAAAGCTTCTAGACCACATCATATCTGAAGAAGGGATCAATATTGACCCTAATAGGATTGAGGGAATACTACAAATCAGTCATCCAAGAAATATCAAAGAGCTGCAATCTTTCATTGGAAAGATAAATTTTTTAAGAAGGTTTATACGAAACCTTGCAGAACTCCTGAGAAACATCACCAACATGCTCAAAAGAGAGTCAGGAGTCAAGTGGGTCAAAGAAGAAAAAAATTCTTTTGGCCTCATAAAGCAATCACTTACACAAGCACCGATTTTGATCAACCCTGACTTCACCAAAGATTTATTTATATTTTCCTTTGCATCAGAACACACAGTTGCTGTTGTATTATTGCAAAAAAATACAAAGGGACAAGAGCAACCCATAGCATTCTTTAGCCAAGCTTTAAGGGATGCACCTTTGAAATATAATATCATGGAAAAGCAGGATTTTGCCTTAATCATAGCACTCAAGGATTTTAGAGTCTACATTCTGCATCCACACATCATTGCATTTGTGCCCCATACAATGGTTAAAGATATCCTAACACAAGATCCTGATATGCAGCTTGGGCACCTTAAATTTGTCTGTTACTGTTATCTTAATGTTTTTCCTCTGAAAAGTATAACTAGAGAATTCTTAAATGCTCTTTAGTTTTACTGGATTGTTGTCTTAATTTTTTCTTTGTGAAGTATAGCTAAGGAATTATTAAATTCTCTTTAGTCTTACCAAACTTTACCTTAAGGCTTTCTCTGAAGTTTAGTTAAAGAATTCTTAACTGCTCTTTAATTTCAATGAATTGTTATCTTGAATGTTTTCTCTAAAGACCTAAATGTAGAATTGAGAGACAATATGATTTTCATTTATGTTGAAGTATAGTTAAAGGATTCTTAATTTCCCTTTAGTTTTATTGAACTCACAAGATTTCTGTCATCTCATATTCATCTTGCCACAAAGATCCATTTTGCATAGTTAGCTTGCCCTATGGAAACCCTTGAAAGATTGATGTACAATTCAACCCTTTTATGACTCCATAGCCCAATGGATTAAGCTTCTCACATTCTATCTATCCAACCAAACAAACAATAAAAAAAACAACCCCAATCTTTATAACTAGCCTAAAATCAGAAAATATAATCATAAAGCTAAATCAGTTAAATCATAAATACAAAGAGAGCCCTCTCTGAGCCCTGGAAGGCTAGGTCCTGGACTCCAAAGTGGTTTGATGTTGTTCTCCAGTATTTGTTCTTGCCAATATTGAAAATTATAGGGAGCTAACATAATGGCGACCATACTGGGGAATTATTGAGAAAAATTAGTACTATCAAAACTCAAATAAAAACCTAGTCAAAATACTATATGAATTAAGTATTTTTTTCACAGATTGGTTTGTTTTTTCAGCTATTATAAAACTTTCAACCTCTCTGCGCCTTGGGTCTATATTTTGGCTTCTCAAAGAATCTGTACAAAATCCCATCCTGACCCAAACCCTCCGAAAATAGTGGACAATCCAGAGAAAATCCTAAGGAAAAATCCTAGATATGAGAGTTCAACTGTTGGCAAGCTTATTCACAAGGCAAGTTCCCTGCCTGAAAACCTTAAAAACTTGTAGGATATCCAAGTTGACTCGTACTTTGGAAAAAGCTTGTTCATGACTAAATCCCATAATTGGATAACCCAGATATTTTTGGACCCATCTGTCTGCTCAACTTAGTGTTCCTAAATTGATGTCATAAATTGTCAACCAGGGCTAGTAAACTGTTGAAGTGAAGTGCACTATATGTGCCTAGGTATTTTCTTCCTACTTCGTTGTGTTTAGTGTTTTTCTAGTGATTTTGGTTTTGTGTTTTTGTGCTAAGAGGGAAAGAACTAAATTGTTGGCAAAGAGAAGTTATTGGTCACACTAAAACAGAGCAAAATCTACTCTAAACTATGTATGGCACCTAAGAATAGAAAATGCTAATTCACCAATTGCAAAGCTTGACAAGGAAAGTAACTCATAACATTAACTCAGTCCAATTAATTTCATTAGAGATATGTTGGAACAACTTGAGAAAAGGATAAGTTTGATGCAATGAGGTTCTTTTAAGTAAACAACAACTTACAATATCACAGAGAAAATCTCATCCATAGTTAGAAATTTGTTGGAACACATTGGGAAAAGATTATCTGCAACACAGTAAGGAACTCCATGCTAATTTAACTTATGACACTAAAATCAACCCATTCTGCAACTAAATATGTTACTATTAAGCCTGATTCAAGGGTTAAAGATCTCTTGGAATAGCTTTGGAAAAAGGTTGTTTGTAAAATTATGAGAAATTGCAAAACAGTCAAGACCTCAAAATGATATTACTAATTCTTGTTCATATGATAATGATGTGTTAGCAGAGATTAAGAACAAGAGCAGTTTGTAAATAATGGAGGCCGTTAAGTCTAATTTAACAGGACTAGAATGCAATTAATAAAACTCGAAATGCAATGATCATAACTGAACTAATACACAATTAGCCTTCGAAATACTACAACTGAACTAAAATTCAATTAACCTCTGAAATACTACAACTCTATCTCATTCAGTGTTAGTGATATTTTGGAACAATTCATAAGAACAAGATTGACTGCACTATTCGATGTGAGTGAACATAAACATGAAGTTCAAGAAATTGCCTAAATTAAGAATGAAACAGAGCTAAAGTCACTTATCTAAACAATATGCACAGAGCCTTTCGGACAGTAGGGGCCCTCTACCATCGGATTGGCACACGAATCTCCTCAAGATTGCTTCAGATCATGTATTAAAGTTGTACTTCTTTCATTAAAGGAAAGCGCTTCCAAAAATAGAGTATTACAATCTTGGACAACTTAACAACAAAACATCAACTAGCTAACTGTCTCTCGGTTCCCCAAGTTATTTTTATAAACAAAATACATAACTGTCATTGAGAAGAAATAGGGATAGGTGTCTTTTTCAATCAAAATCGAATTAGAACTCCTATTGAGGCCTCGTACTCTGCTGAAGACATCTGCAGAGTCCTTGTCCTGGTAGAAGTCTACTTCTTAGTTTTGGTTTCCTCCACGTGCATATGTTGAGATTGCAACAAGATGATGAGCTTAGTGGAAAGGAGTTGCCTTCACTAAGTGGGCCCGCGGGCTATTTTTGGCGCAAAGTATATTTTTAGACATATGGATCATGTTCTATGAGTTGCAGGATGCTATTTGTGGATGGTTGGTCAAGTCGAAAAAAATAGATGGAATTCTATTTTTAGACATATTGGGCGGAATCTATTTTTAGATTTCTAGTCTAAAAATAGATATGTCAAATATTATTAGCTCTTAATAATATTTGGACTATAAACATTATCTTATTCTCTTGGAGCACTTCAGTTAAGTGCACAGATGTGGCACAGGAGCTGACAGAAGGAATTACACTATTCCTGAGGGTTATGTGGAGCTATTGCATGGATACTTCAGCTAGAACTCATGTGACAGAGTTTGGTGGAGTTGATTGAGGAAGTTAGTGGAGTTGTATTCAGTTTAACTAATCTAAACATAGTTGAGCTATTTGTATCTAGTTTAACTGATTGATACAATTAGTGAGAGTGGTGTGAATTAATTATTAATTAATTCACTAATTATAAACTCATTAATCAACTAAAGAATGCATAAGTTAAATTCAGTGCATGGACAGTTTCAGTGGAGACCAGTGTAGAAATAGGTGAAAGAGCAGGTTAACTATCAGTTGTGACTATACTGTTGCTATTTGCAACACACAGATAGGTGGAGAAGCCCATGTAGATTGCGCAGTACAAGCCAGGTGGTTTATCTATTTAATGAAGCCATCCCATAGCATTGAAAACGCAATAGAGGCTAGCTATCAAGTGGCAAAAGATTGGAGCATGTGTTTTGCTAGATCTAGCTTGATAGTGTGTAGCATTTGAGGGTGTGCATGAGAGCTTGTGAGGAGCTTTTGTACTATGATTGTTACATGATCTCCATGAAATATAATATACAGATAGTTGGGGTTTTCAACTTTAAGCTTTCCCATTAAATACTGTGTTCATATGTGTGATTGTTTGTGGTTTTAATGTATGCATGCAATTGATTTTATTTCCGCATGTGATGATCAATGGTAGAAGAGATTTTGTATTATGCATGAAGCTAAAATAGTGTGTGATCAGAAGAATATCGGTGAATAATATATCAGCTATTAAAATTTCTACATGGTATCAGAGCAATATTGATCATTGGAGCAATTGCAAAACATTGAAGCGGTTGAGCTTTGTGCTGGTGGAATTCGAATTTGCAGTAGTGTTTTCTTGGTGTCGAAGCTGAGATGTCTTTCAACGGATTGCGATTGGAGTATGCCCTTGAGGCCAGCTCGAATTATATTGCATGGAAGGATAGGATGGAGGCGGTGCTGGATGACAATGGGTTGAAGGAGTTCATAGATGTAGAAATTCCAAAGCCTACTTCTAGTGATGCTGCCGTACTTGACGCATGGCAAAAGAAGACAACAAAGTGTCGAAGGATTCTGTTGGAGGGCATGAAGGATCACATAGTATCTAGCCTTCATGGTAATGCTTCTCCATTCTTGATGTGGAAAGATTTGACAGATTTATTTCAAATCAAGAGCAACCATAGGAAGCTGGCGCTCAAGGACAAACTGAGGAACATAAAGATGGAGAAAGGCGATAGTATGCCCAAGTACCTCACGAAGTTCATCCAATGCAGGGATGAGCTGGGAAGTGTGGGGGTTACTGTTGATGATGAGGACTTGGTGAGCTTGGCTCTCCTTGGGCTTCCGAAGAGTTGGCATTCCTATCAGGGCTCTGTCAATGGTCGGGAGAAATTGCCAGGATGGGAGCGACTTTGTTCGGATATTGTGCAAGAGGAGATAAGGCGGAGTACCAGGGACTAATCTTCATCAAAGAACTCTGATGAAAAGAATTGCGCTTTGGCTGCCAAAGAAAAGAATGGGAAGAGCAAGAAAGCTTCTCATTCCGGTGCGAAAGGCAAGAAGCAGGACATGTCCAAGGTGAAGTGCTTTCACTGTCACCAACACGGACATTATGCCACTAATTGTCCACAGAAGAAGAAAAATAAGCAGGCTGCTGGGACTGCAGCTGGAGAGGCCTTAGCCTCATAGTTTGAGCTAGATTTTTCACTGTTCGCATGCTTGGTCTCAAGTATGACGGGATCAGTGTGGTTTCTTGATAGTGGTGCGTCTTTTCACATGACAGGAGATCGAGATTTGTTTACTAATATGGATGAGAAAGATCTTGGAGTGCACATCGAGATGGGCAATGATGGTAGATACAGTGCGACCGGTATCGGTACCATTTCCTTTGAGAGGGATTCTGGTAAACCCTTTGTATTGAACAGGTGAAGGGGAAGCAGGTGAAGGCTCTACGGAGTGACAATGATGGTGAATTCATCTCTGGCGAATTCAAGGACTTTTGCAGCACAGAAGGAATTCGAAGAGAGCTCATAACACCTCATAACCCACAACAGAACGGGGTTGCTGAGCGGAAGAACAGAACGATGGTGGGTGCTGCATGGGTGATGTTGCATGATCAGGGCCTACCTATACACTTGTGGGCTGAGGCATGCAATACTGTAGTATATGTGAAGAACCGTTGTCCTCACAGGATACTTGGCATGAGTACACTCGAGGAGGCATTTTCTGGTAAGAGGCCCGATATTTCCCATTTGAGGATTTTTGGTTCACCTGTTTACATTCATTTGATGAAGGATGCCAGGAAGAAGATGGAGCCGACTGCGGAGGTTGGGATGTTTTTGGGGTACACTGATACGCCCCACAACTATCGTGTGTATTTTCCAGACAGTCGCAAGACTGTTGTGCGACGGGATATCAAATTTCATGAGGAGAAAGCCATGAAGTGTTCGCTTGAGAGGGAGCCACACTTGCATGCAGATGAGGAGCTATTAGTTCCTAAGGATGAGTCTCAGGATGTGGATCAGCCACAATATGAGGTTCATGGAGTGGAAGAGACCACTCAAGCAGCGCCAACCATCAGAGGGCGGAAGCACACTACAGAAGCTAAGCGACTGGCTCAAGATGTAGAGAAGGTTGTAGGAGCACCTACATCACAACGCAGATAGAGACAGTCACTTGACCGGTATACTGGATACATGGCTCTTATGAGCAAGTGTATTGTGACAAAGCCATCCTCTTTCGAGGAAGTTGTGGAAGACCCCGCATGGGTAGATGCCATGGTGGAAGAGTATGATTCGATTGTCAGAAACAGTGCATGGGAGATTGTCCCAAGGCCGGAGGGGAAATCAGTGGTGGGTTCGAGATGGATCTACAAAGTGAAGCAGGCAGCTGACGGGAGTGTGGAGAAGTACAAGGCAATATTTGTTGCCCAAGGCTTTTCACAGATAGAGGGGATCGATTATGAGGAGACCTTTGCACCTGTCGCAAGGTATTCTTCCATACGGACGATTCTTGCTCTCTCAGCGCAGATGGGGTGGCACATTCAACAGATGGATGTGAATACTGCATTCCTCAACAGATTCATTGAGGAGGAGGTGTACATAGAGCATCCCGAAGGTTTTGAGATCTTCAACAGCGAGTCGCATGTGTGCAGGCTCAAGAGAGCGTTGTATGGGTTGAAACAAGCACCTCGTGCTTGGTACACACGGATAGACAGTTATTTCACCAGACTTGGATTCTCCAAGAGTGAGGAGGATCCTAACCTATACCAGATTGTGGTGGAGGGGAAGTTGCTGATCATTGTACTGTATGTAGATGATCTGATTTTGACGGGTGATGAGCTGTTGATACTTTCATGCAAGGAGGATCTTGCTAGAGAGTTTGAGATGAAGGACTGGGGCCTCCTTCATTATTTCCTGGGATTGGAAATTTGGCAGCGCAGTGATGAACTATTTGTTTCTCAGGGTAAGTATGCCCGGGAGATACCGGAGAAGTTCAAGATGCATGGCTACAAGCTCGTTGATACTCCTCTTCCGGTGGTTGAGGAAGGAGGATGTTACTGGGCCGGGAGGTAGTGGATGCCATCAAGCATCGTAAATTTGTGGGTCGCTTTATGTATCCGGTCAATACACGAATTCGACATATGCTATGTCGTTAACTGTAAATTTTCAAGGCTATGGTTGAGCCAACCAAGCTCTTTCCGGGAGGGCGTGCAAGCATGTATTGAGATATCTCGTAGGCACATATCCTGCAGGAACATCTGGATATGGATCATGGTACGTACAGAGGATGAGTTGAGGTAGCATGGCTTCATGGATCGCGTATCATCATATTAGAGATTGTGTGCACGAAGATCATGTTACTTTCATACATTCCTACCTGAGATCGTGATGCCGATATCTCGACGAAGGCGTCACCAGAGAAAATTCGAATACCACAGGGCAGGATAGGGGTGGCGTATAATCCTTATCTTGTTGAGAGGGAGTGTTGAGATTGCAACAAGATGGTGAGCTTAGTGGAAAGGAGTCGCCTTCACTAAGTGGGCCCGCAGGCTATTTTTGGCGCAAAGTCTATTTTTAGACTATGTCTATTTTAGACATATGGATCATGTTCTATGAGTTGCAGGATGCTATTTGTGGATGGTTGGTCAAGTTGGAAAAAATAGATGGACTTCTATTTTTAGACATATTGGGCAGAATCTATTTTTAGATTGCCAGCCTAAAAATAGATATGTCGAATATTATTAGCTCTTAATAATATTTAGACTCTAAACATTATCTTATTCTCTTGGAGCACTTCAGTTAAGTGCACAGATGTGGCATAGGAGCCGACAGAAGGAATTACGCTATTCCTAAGGGTTATGTGGAGCTATTTCATGGATACTTCAGTTAGAACTCATGTGACAGAGTTTGGTGGAGTTGAATGAGGAAGTTAGTGGAGTTGTATTCAGTTTAACTAATCTAAACATAGTTGAGCTATTTGTATTCAGTTTAACTAATTGATACAATTAGTGAGAGTGGTGTGAATTAATTATTAATTAATTCACTAATTATAAACTCATAAATCAACAAAAGAATGCATCAGTTAACTTCAGTGCATGGACAGTTTCAGTGGAGACCAGTGCAGAAATAGGTGAAAGAGTAGGTTAACTATCAGTTGTGACTATACTGTTGCTATTTGCAACACACATATAGGTGGAGAAGCCCATGAGGATTGCGCAGTACAAGCCAGGTGGTTTATCTATTTAATGAAGCCATCCCATAGCATCGAAAACGCAATAGAGGCTGGCTATCAAGTGGCAAAATATTGGAGCATGTGTTTTTCTAGATCTAGCTTGATAGTGTGTACCAATTGAGGGTGTGCATGAGATCTTGTGAGGAGCTTTTGTACTATGATTGTTACATGATCTCCATGACATATAATATACAGATAGTTGGGTTTTTCAGCTTTAAGCTTTCCCATTAAATACTGTGTTCATATGTGTGATTGTTTGTGGTTTTAATGTATGCATGCAATTGATTTTATTTCCGCATGTGATCAATGGTAGAAGAGATTCTGTATTATGCATGAAGCTAAATTAGTGTGTGATCAGGAGAATCTCGGTGAATAATATATCAGCTATTCAAATTTCTACAGCATAACCACTTGCAGATTTTTGCTCAGACTTCGTAGAGGGCAATGAATGATGTAGGTGAGTTCTGGAATTCAACCATATGTGTTTTTCCTTTAGGTGACACCTGTAACCTGTGTGAACATAAGGATAGCTGTGGAATATGCGACGAATATGCAACTAGCTACACAATGGCTGCATTCTGTAGCTAAGTCTGATAAAAAATCACTATAACAACAAAACCATAAAATTATAGCAAGTCAGTCATTGTATGCATTCCTAAAGTGACTTTAATCAATCCTATTTATATTTTAGGCCTATAATTGATAAAGGACAGAGGAGATGAAGTGAAATTTGGTGAAAGAAAAGGACATCTTTGGGGCTCAACACCATCCATATTACAACAGAGTCCTAGTGCAAAAGTCTCTACTCCCACTCATACACCCAATGTTCACCTTCCTCCATTCAACCCTCCAACTCCTTTTGTCAACCCCCCACTTGTTAACCCCCCTTGGGCTCTCCAAACACTAGCCATGGTAGCCTGGTATGCTCCATTATTCCTACCATTTCCTTTAGTGCCTCTACCACAGGACTGTTAGTCCAAAATCCCCCTATTTGATGAAAGTATTTCTACAACTGCTTAACAACATTTGGATAGAATGGATGACTATTTTGATCTTCAATAAATAGATGATGAAACTATTAAGTTAATAATGTTTGCTCAAAGATTAAGGGGAGAAGCAAGAAAGTGGTTTAAAGGCCTGACCCCTAATATTATACATGACCTCCCTGCTTTTCATCAACTGTTCCTAAATAAATGGGAAGTCAAGAAAAATCCTCTCCAAATCTTGTCAGAATATGAAAACATCAAGAGAAACATTGGAGAGAGTGTCCAAGATTATTGCACTTGTTATGTATATTTTATTAATTATTAGTTAGATATAGTTATCTTAGATTTATTAATATGGAAGGGCATGATCAACGATCATGCATCTTCGCCAAGGGACACCATAAGGCTATATTTAAAGCCTTGGTGATCCCCACTTGTAATCATCTCATCTTTTATCAATAATAATATATAACTATCAAGTTTACTAGAGTTTTACACTCAATTGGTATCAGAGCAATCGCTCTTCAGGATCTGTGTGATCATCCAGAATCAAGGAATTGCAAGAAATACTAGAAATTAAAAAAATAAAAAAATAAATTTAAAAAAAAAATAAAAATAAATAAATAAATAAATTTCTACAAAAATTTTCTCCCCCGATTTTTTTGTCCCTTTTCCCCCTCACATAGCACTCCCCTCCATTTCTTCAGATTTCTGCCTTCATTCAAACCCCCCCATTCCTCACGCTCACCCCATAATCCCTTAAACCCTTCCCACACTCTACGACCCCGACACCCTACTTTGTCACTCCTTACCATAGTCCCCACCCCCTCACTACACTCACGTACACTCGCATTATAGCTTCCGCTCACCCATTCGCCTTTCGCGACCACCTCTCCCCTACCCCCCCGCGGCTTCCTTCTGCTTTCCAACCCTGCACCTCCCGCCACCCTTATTTCCGCCCATCTCCTCTCGAGCTCCCGTCACACTTTCCCTCATAACCCACAGCCCTCGCGTCCCCCTCACTGCCCCCTCACCCGCTCCCCGACTCCCCAATCCCCCTCGGCTCCCGCTCACCCTCTCTGTCATCACCCCCGACGGCTTCCTCCCTCCCTCCCCGGCCCTCACCTTCCCCCTGCGGCTTCCCTCCTCCCTCCCCGGCCCTCACCTTCCCCGTCATCACCTCTTAACCCCGCTCCCCCTCTGAAAACACTCCTTACCCCTTAACTCGACCCCTCTACTCCGTCGTCAACCTCCTGCCCTCCCCAGCCTTCCGCCCCCTCTTCCCTTACCTCGCTCACCTGCCCCACCCCCCCTACGGCCCTTCCAACCTACTATCCCCTCACAACTCTCCCACAACTGCCCTCACGACTCTCCCATAGCCACCTTCTGTCTTCCCCTCATGGTAATACACCCGCCCCCCTTGCAGCTCCCTCATCCCCATTCCCCTTTTTTTAAACAACGTGACCTTTCAAAAACGTGACTTTTCAAATTTAACAATTTTTTTTTTCCCATAGTTATATATATAATTAAAATAATATAATAATAATAATAAAAATTATTATTATTATTTAAAAAAAATTAAATTAATTAATTGATTAAATATTAATTAATTAATTGAAAAAAAAAAATCCTATTTTTAAAGACAAAATTACAAGATAAAGTACCAGTGGTGAATGACATATGCCAAAGAAGATAAATCTTAAGTGAAGAAACTTGTCAAAAAATACAGCTTTGAGGACAAAGCTTTTAAGGAAAAGGGGATAACCCCTAATTACAAGGAGTATGAGGAGTATGTCGTCATCAATGTCGATGACCGGATTCTAGAAAAAATTGCTGGATCTCAAGAAATAGATCAATAATAATTCAAATGACTTTGGAAAAAGATTAGTCGGTCTCGAAGGTACAGTTGCAGGAAGCTCCAACGATATCAAAAGGCTTCATGATACGACAAATCAAATAGAAAGACAAATGTGGCTAAATCATAACGAGGCCACAGAAAATCATTGTGTAGCAATGAAAAAGATGACAGAAATATTCGATAAGTTAAATGATAAGATAGATAAGATAAATCAGACACAAGAACCAATATTCCCGAATGTTGAACATAATCAACTAAACAATGGAGCTAATTCAGATCAGAATCATGAATATAACATATTTGAAAAAGAGCAATTAAATGAGGTTGAATTGGAAATCAGCTCACATGAAAGCTATAGTGTTGAACCACCTAGAAGTAGAGACTCTGAGATCAACCATGAAAATTATAGAGTTGAGAAACCAAGAGAAGAAAATGCAACTCAATCCACTAATAAATCAAGTAATGCAGCAATAGAAGTTATTAATAACTTTTATATAAATGAAAATCCAATGGTAGAAAAAGAAACAATGTTGGTGAAAGACCAAATAAAGAATTCAACGTGACTGTTATCACAGATGCAACAACAGACATAGTCATTGAAAATGAAAGAGACCATGAAAATATAGATGTGTATAAACATCAAAGTGTTTCATCCCCATATTTGAAAGAAAAATGGGAAGAGACAAACACAGCCGAAGCCACTGATACAGCGCCAGAAGTTGTTGAGGCCTTCAATGATGAAGCAGATATGGTTGTTAAGAAGGAAGCATTTGATGACGGTGAGAAGTTGCATCGAACGATAATTGTTGGTAACTTACCTCTAAATCTAAAAATGAATCACAAAGAATCACCAGAAGAACAAGGAATAGTTTGGAAACACGAAAAAGTCTTCCAAGACCTGCCAATAAAAATACCTCCCCATAAGGAACAGGAACATCCAATAGAAGTCAAGACAGGATCCGACCCTGTCAATATCAAATCTTGTTGCTATCCACATCACCAAAAGATTGAACTCGAGAAGATGCTCCACGATATTTTTAAAATGTGGGAAGTAAGAGCTTGCCGCTCGAGAAACCCAGGCATTTGTCAACGTTGTCCATCATTACGTATGCTTTGAGGACAAAGCATCTTAAGAAAGGGGAAATGTTATGTATATTTTATTAATTATTAGTTAGATATAGTTATCTACGATTTATTAATATGGAAAGGCATGATCAACGATCATGCCTCTTCGCCAAGGGACACCATAAGGCTATATTTAAAGCCTTGGTGATCCCCACTTGTAATAATTTCATCTTTTATCAATAATAATATATAATTATCAAGTTTACCAAAGTTTTACACTCCAGCACTAGGTTCAATAGTGTATATAACACCCTCCCTCCTCACATGAAACCCGCACAAGGTCTATCCCTAATGAAATTTCTAAATGGTTTTGACCTAGAGATGGCTTATCAACTAAGAGAAAGAGACCCTCCTACATTAGAAGACATGCAAAGGGGTGCAGTAAGTGTGGAAGAGAATCTGATTGCCAAGAGGGCTAGAATAAAAAATGAAAATAGAGTCACATTTAGGGAAGAAGATGTAGCCTCCACATCTGATACTAATATTGATAACCTCGTTAGAACCATGGAGAGGGTGATGGAGAGAATCAACCTAAATGAGAGAGCTTTCCCTAGAGAAAACCAAATAGCTCCTCAGAATATAAACCAGAACCAAAACCAAAACTTTAGGAGAAACCCCCTTCAAATAAGACAAAGGGAACATAGAGGACTTGACCAGCAAATCAGGCCTCCTTTTCAAGAAAAATATGCTGATGAGGATGAGGGGGTGATTGAAGATCCAGAAGAAAGTCAAATTAATCTAATGGGAGTTAATGATGAGGACACTGTTTTCCTCATTGAGGAAGAGAAATGCATATTTTCCCCAACTCAACTTGAAGAAGAATGCAAAGAATCAAAGGATTATAAACAAGGATTCAAAAATGCTATCATGGAAGTGCATAGAAAATATGACCTCAGAAGAAAGAAAGCCCAAGACATTCCCAAGAGAAAATTCTGAAAATTCTGCTAGAAAGGCCCTTGAAACTAATCCTAAAAAGACAACAGAAAGTTCAAATAAGATGGTTAAAAATTTTGATAAAAAGAAAAACCATCTAGAAAGCAACATTAGTAAATCAACTATTAGCCCTAACAAAACTAATCCAGCTGATATCCCTAGTACAAGTCAACGATCCGAAGTTGCTGCAAAAATAATGTCTGATAAAAATTATTCAAATTTACCAAAAACACAAACACCATTTAGTATTGAGAATGAAATTGTGAGGATAAAGATTTCCATACCTCTCACTGAATTGGTAGGCCAAGATGTATATAGATCCCAATTTTTTAAAGCAAGATGTATATGTATCCCTTTTATGTTAACATTTTCCCTTTGTTTTCCATATTGTACGTCAATTTCTCTTATAGCAAGACATAAATTTTAGACTAAGATATGCTGCTTGGGAACCTTAAATCTGTTTGTTACTGTTATCTTAATGTTTTTCCTCTGAAAGTATAACTAGAGAATACTTAAATGCTCTTTAGTTTTACTGGACTGTTGTCTTGAGGTATTCTTTGTGAAGTATAGCTAAGGAATTCTTAAATGCTCTTTAGTCTTACCAAATTGTTATCTTAATGATTTCTCTGAAGTTTTTTTGAAATAATTCTTAACTGCTCTTTAATTTCATTGAACTGTTATCTTGAATGTTTTTATTTAAAGTCCTAAATGCAGAATTCAGAGATTGTCTGCTTTGCATTTATGTTGAAGTATAGCTAAAGGATTCTTAATTGCCCTTTAGTTTACTGAACTCACAAGCTTTTTGTCATCTCATATTCATCTTTCCACAAAGATCCATTTTGAATAGTTAGTTTTCCTTGTGGAAACCCTTGAAAGATTGATGTACAATTCAACCCTTTTATGACTCCATAGCCCAATGGATTAAGCTTCCCACATTATATCTATCCAACCAAACAAACAATCAAACAAACAACCCCAATATTTATATATAGCCTAAAATCATAAATATAATCATAAAGCTAAATTAGTTAAATCATAAAAACAGAGAGAGCCCTCTCTAAGCCCAAGAAGGCTAGGTCCTGGACTCCAAAGTGGTTTGATGTTGTTCTCTGCTATATTTTCTTTCCAATCTTGAAAATTACAGGGAGCTAACAACACCCATCAAAGGCAGAAGCAATAAAATGAGAAATCGATAAGCTTCACAAAGTTGGGTTTATCTACCCCATCGCCTATACATCCTGGGTTTCCAACCCTGTTCCGGTCATGAAAAAATAGGGAACTATACGCATTTGCAACAATTTTCAGGATTTGAACAAAGCTTGTCTTAAAGAAAATTATCCCACCCCATTCATCGACTAGGTCATCGATGCTTGCGTAGGACATGAGGCTATATCCTTCATGGATGGATTCTCTAGGTACAATCAAATCCAAATCTGCCACACAAACTAGTACAAAACCATGTTCACCACCCCTTGGGGCACATTCACATACAAGGTAATGCCATTTGACCTAAAAAACGCTAGAGCCACCTTCCAAAGGGCCACAAACTATATATTTCATGACTTGGCACACCTTCTCCTCGCCTACTTGGATGACCTAACCATTCGCTCCAAGAAGCGCTCAGACCATCTAAAGGATCTGCGATTGGTATTCCAACGATGCCGTCAATACAACTTATGCTTGAACCCCTTCAAGTGTGTCTTTTGTGTTAGCGCGGGAAGACTCTTAGGTTTTATTGTGTCCCAAAAAGGGATTCGGGTGGATCCCCTCAAGGTCTAAGCCATCAAAGAGGTACCTCCACCTCGAACCCTCACGCAAATGCAAAGCCTGCAGGGGAACGATAATTTTCTGTCACGCTTCATCCCAGATTATGCCACCTGCGCTCAAGGGTTCCTGCACCTCCTTCGCCAGGATATCCTATTAAAATGGCATGATTATGCCCAACAAGTGTTTGATGTGCTGAAAGAAACATTATCTTCAGTGCCACTCATCAGTCCCCTAGACTATGACAAAGATTATATCCTGTATCTATCAGCTTCCGAGTCCACTTTGGCCGGATTTTTGATCCAAGAAGGCCCATATGGGAAGGAACACGTAATCTATTACATTAGAAAAACCTTATTGGGCCCAACATTAAGATATGAGCCTAAAGAAAAGATTGCCCTCGCATTAATACATGCAATCCAGAAGCTTCGCCACTACATCATCTTAAAAACCACTACAGTCGTCGCAAATATTAATCCCATCAAATACCTCCTCACACGCTGCCTAATGAACCATAAGTACGCCCACTAGATATTCATTCTTCAAGAATATGACTTACAGTTTCTCTCCCCCAAAAGAAAAAAGAAAAAAGGTACTTACCTTAGCTGAGTTCATTACGAATCTCCCAGGAGATACCAAGGGATCACCAGTGAATGATTCACTACCAGATGAACATCTCTTCTTTGTAGCAACCGACGACCCTTGGTACGGAGACATTCTCTTGTTCCTGCAAACTCAAAAGTTTAGACCTCATCTCACTAGAGATGAGCGTCGACGCATACGCCAGCAACCCCCCCCCCCCGATATCTCCTCATGGGAGATGTGTTGTACCGATGAGGCATCGACACCATTTTACGTCGAAGCCTCACTCACGACCAAGCGGAACAAGCCCTTAATGACTGCCACGGAGTTGCTTGTGGCGACCACCTATCTAGAATGGCCACCACCCAAAAAGTCCTATGGGCAGGATATTTTTGGCCCTCCCCGTTTCACGATTGAATTACAATAGTTAAGAGATACGACTGATGCCAATGCTTCACCCACAAAGCAAGAGCACCTCCCGCTCCTCTGCATCCTGTGATTGTCGCCAACCCCTTTTGTAAATGGGGAATTGAATTCATGAGTTGCAACCCCGCATCATTGGGCAACAATAAATATATCATCGTGGCTGTTGATTATTTCACCAAGTGGGCAGAGGCCATGCCCACATATGATAACACAGCAGAAACTGTCGCGCGATTTCTATTTAACCACGTGATCGCCCGGTTCGGTGTTCCCGGAGAGTTAGCATCCAACCATGGGAAACACTTCGAGAATGAAGTTTTCGAGGAGCTCTCTCACCACCTCAGATTCACCCACGAATTCGCTTCACCATACTACCCCCAGTCCAATGGACAAGTAGAAGCTGTAAACAAGGTACTCAAAACCATGTTACAACACATGGTGAATAACCATAAAACCAACTGGCACCACATGCTCTTTTTCGCCTTGTGGGCATATCGCACTGCTATAAAGAAGTCCACTAGTTTCACTCCCTTCCACTTGCTATATGGGGCCGAGGCCGTGATTCCCATAGAACGTGAGATCCCGAATTTTCATGCCGCCATCGAACTCCTCGGCAATACACAGCCTCTAGAACAACGCCTAGTACAACTAGAGATTGTTAATGAAAGCCGATGATATTCACTGTAACACAACGAGGCCCATAAGAAAAGGGTAAAATCATCATTCGATTGCCACATCAACCCTCACTCATTCAGCAAGGGAGAACTAGTCCTCTGCTATGATGTCGAAAAAGAAGCCCTAGGGCCAGGAAATTTCGAAACCTTGTAGAAAGGACCCTACATCATAAAACATTGCCTCCACCAGGGGGCATATATCTTGAAGGAACCGGACGGGGCATGCCTCAGCAACCTCATCAACAACCTTTACCTCAAGAAGTTCTACCCATGAGGGCCAAGCTGGCCCTGCCCTAGAGTGAACGTACACAAACCCAACCACTTTAAATTTTTGACCAAAAGACTTATTACAAAGCGCGCTCAAAGTGCCATCATGGATCACCAACCTGAAACTTACTTCGGATTTGCTGATGGAGCATCAAGATGGTCTCAAAGTTTAGTAGCAGCCCCCTGGGTCATCTATCATCCTGACCGATCACCACTCCACACAAACGGTGTGTGCATCGGTTCAACAACAAACAATCAGGCAGAATATGATGCCATCATTGGACTTATGTGCGACGCCCTCCAACAAGGCATGTGTCATATGCATGTCTACCTCGATTCCTAGTTATTAGTGTCGTAGTTAAACCAAACATTTGAGACAAGAGATTCACATCTATTTAGAAAATATTTGTGTGCAAAAAGATTAAGCAGACAATTTGACTATATCACATTTACACATGTACCAAGGATTCAAAACCAAATAGTTGATCGCATAGCTAACACTATTCTAAACTGGAATGTATCTCAAATAAACCATCATACATAAAAAACCAAAAACATAGATATCCATCAGTATAACATCATCCATAAACCAAAATAGGTGACACAACATGTAGAGCCGCAAAAAATATCTCATATATATATATATATATATATATATATATATATATATATATATATCAGGGTGTATATGTTTGAGTACAAAAAATAATGTTGTTGACCCATCGGCCAGCCCAAAGATACAAAAAAATGTCATCAAAAATAGGGGAAGCATCCTCATAATGGGTGATTTCCCCGTGTACAAGTATACTGTAGGGCATTGCTCCCTCAGGTAGGGCACCTGGACCCAAAACTGCTCCCGATACCACTACTGGAGTGGCGTCAACTGCCACCCGACATAAAATAGGCCGATAGTCCCTCTCTCGGGCCATCACTGTCTCCAGCCAGACCTCCTCGAGGTTATCTAAAAAACCTTGAGAAGGCATCCCCTAGGTCAAGCGGTCCACTCGACCCCAGGAATCCTCTAAAACTGACACCCGAGTAGTCAGCTCAACATTGTCAGCCTCCGTCGCATCAACACGTGCCGCCTCTGTACCGGCACGAGCTCGCTCGGCCGCAGCCTCGGCAGCAGCCGAGCTGCTGCCCTTTCTCGAAGGGCCAACGCCACCACCAGTTCCACCACCCTAAAACTGTGCATCATCTCCTTCCAGCCCTCCACGACTGCCTCGAGGTATCCGAAGAGGACCGTGGCTGACCAATTGAGCCATAGGGTGACCTACCTCGCCAAAATCTGTAAGAGTAACCAAAATTATGTCAGTGTCACCATAAAAACACATAAGCACACATATACTCAAATGAATGTAGAAAACATAAAAACATACCTTTTGGTCCCCAAGCATAACCAGGAGGGAGACCCATTTCTCGATCCCCCTGAAAGTCCATCCCTGCATATGGGAATGGCAGAAACATCTGGGGGTTGACCTCAAACCAGGTCTCCGTTGTGGCATTCCAATAACGCCCCACCATACCCCCACCCCCTTGTGGCATCACAGGAGCCCACCTCCTCATGCGAGGCTCCCGTGGCCCCCCAGGAGGCACCGCCACCACTGGTCTCAACAACACTACCCTCTCGTACATAATGTTGCATAAAATAATGGCGTATGCAAATAGCTTTGATCCACTACGGACCTTATTACGCTGCATCACAATATCGTCATAAAAGAAGTGGGAAAAATCAAAGAAATGCCCATACCTCAGCCGGCGAAAGACTCCAACCTGCGGGCCAAATGCTCGATGTGGAGTCAACGACCCTACGAGTTGCACAATAGCTGCCAGAGCACACCGCTTGGCCAAGTCTGCCACTGAGGAAATGCTGATGCACCCCTCCGTAAGGAGTGCCACGCCACAATGGCATGTCCGGAACCTCTCCAAATCCACCCTCACCAAAGGGAGTGGATAACGCAACGCCTCACCATGAGGCAGTAACCCGGTCACAAAGTATACATCCGTCATAGGACGGATGGAAAGGTTAGTCACACGGAACACAAACATGTTGCACCTCCTATGTCAATGCTGGATCAAGTAACGTAGCAGTCAGTCCTGAGACCGAAGAATCTCGTTCTCCACGAACTTCAGGAGCCCCCATCGCACCAACTGTTGGCGTGCCTAACCATCGGCGGCTAGTACAGTATGATGCTCAGGCCAATCCCACTCCCTCCACAACAACCTGTCATCCAAACAGGAACCCATCAACAACTAAAAATGTAGAAATTTGAATAACTGAGATATTATTCACCGAGATTCTCCTGATCACAAACTATTTTAGCTTCATGCATAATACATAATCTCTTCTACCATTGATCATCACATGCGGAAATAAAATCAATTGCATGCATACATTAAAACCACAAACAATCACACATATGAACACAGTATTTAAGGGGAAAGCTTGAAGCTGAAAACCCCAAAAATCTGTATATTATATGTCATGGAGATCATGTAAAAATCATAGTACAAAAGCTCCTCACAAGCTCTCATGCACACCCTCAATTGCTACACACTATCAAGCTAGATCTAGAAAAACACATGCTCCAATCTTTTGCCACTTGATAGCCAGCCTCTATTGCGTAATTAATGCTATGGGATGGCTTCATTAAATAGATAAACCACCTGGCTTGAACTGCGAAATCCTCATGGGCTTCTCCACCTATCTGTGTGTTGCAAATAGCAACTGTATAGTCACAACTGATAGTTAACCTGCTCTTTCACCTATTTCTGCACTGGTCTCCACTGAAACTGTCCATGCACTAAAGTTAACTTATGTATTATTTAGTTGATTAATGAGTTTATAATTAGTGAATTAATTAATAATTAATTCACACCACTCTCACTAATTGTATCAATTAGTTAAACCGAATACAAATAGCTCAACTATGTTTAGATTAGTTAAACTGAATACAACTCCACTAACTTCCTCAATCAACTCCACCAAACTCTGTCACATGAGTTCTAACTAAAGTATCCATGCAATAGCTCCACTTAACCCTTAGGAATAGTGTAATTCCCTCTGTCAGCTGCATGTGCCACATCTGTGCACTTAACTGAAGTGCTCCAAGAGAATAAGATAATGTTTAAAGTCTAAATATTATTAAGAGCTAATAATATTCGACATATCTATTTTTAGACTGGCAATCTAAAAATAGATTTCGCCCAGTATGTCTAAAAATAGAAGTCCATCTATTTTTTCTGACTTGACCAACCATCCACAAATAGCATCCTGCAACTCATAGAACATGATCCATATGTCTAAAAATAGACATAGCCTAAAAATAGACTTTGCGCCAAAAATATCCTGCGGGCCCACTTAGTGAAGGCGACTCCTTTCCACTAAGCTCATCATCTTGTTGCAATATCAACACTCCCTCTCAACAAGATATGGATTATCTGCAACCCCTATCCTGCCCTTGTGGTATTCAAATTTTCTCCTGGTGAGCACCTTCGTCAAGATATCAGCATCCTGATCCTCCGTGGGAATGTATGAAAGTAACATGACCTTCCGCTGCACACAATCTCTATTATGATGATACCGAATGTTAATGTGTGAACTGAACAACCCGACCAGGATCTTCCTCATCCATGTAGCCTCGCATGCAGCCAAACTCGCTGCCATATACTTGGCCTCTGCTAAAATGAGTGCCACAGATCTCTGCTTCCTGCTGTACCAAGAAAGTGCTGTCGACCCGATACTGAAAATCCCTCCAGATGTGCTCTTTCTGTCCGTTGGGCTCCCTGCCCAATATGCATCCGTGAAGCCACATAGCTTCACCTCATCCGACTGTCTGTACCACAATCCATATCCCGGTGTGCCTATAAGATATCTCAATACATGCTTCCCCGCCTTCCAAAAGAGCTTGGTAGGCTTAACCATAGCTTGTGAAAGCTGGTTAACAACATAGCATATGTCGGGTTGTGTATTGACTAGATACATAAGCGACCCCACCAACTGTCGATAAACAGTGGCATCCACTACCGTCGCCGAAGTAGCATCCTCCTTCCTCCAACCACCAAGAAGAAAAGTATCAACAGGCTTGCAACCATGCATGTTGAACTTCTCTAGTATCTCCCGGGCATACTTACCCTGAGAAACAAACAATCCACCACTGCGCTGCCAAATTTCCAATCCCAGGAAATAATGAAGGAGGCCCAAGTCCTTCATCTCAAACTCCTTTGCAAGATCATCCTTGCATGAGTGTATCAACAGCTCATCACCTGTCAAAATCAAATCATCTACATAAAGTACAATGATCAGCAACTTACCCTCCACCACAATCTGGTATAGGTTAGGATCCGCCTCACTCTTGGAGAATCCAAGTCCGGTGAAATAACTGTCTATCCGTGTGTACCAAGCACGAGGTGCTTGTTTCAACTCATACAGCGCTCTCTTGAGCCTGCACACATGCGACTCGCTGCTGAAGATCTCGAAACCTTCGGGCTGCTCTATGTACACCTCCTCCTCAATGACCCTGTTGAGGAACGTAGTCTTCACATCCATATGATGAATATGCCACCCCATCTGCACTGAGAGAGCAAGAATCGTCCATATGGAAGAATACCTTGCAACAGGTGCAAAGGTCTCCTCATAATCGATCCCCTCTATCTGTGAAAAGCCTCGGGAAAAAAATATTGCCTTGTACTTCTCCACACTCCCGTCAGCTGCCTGCTTCACTTTGTAGATCCATCTTGAACCCACCACTGATTTCCCTTCCGGTCTCGGGACAATCTCCCATGCACTGTTTTTGACAATCGAATCATACTCTTCCACCATGGCATCTACCCATGCGGGATCCTCCACAACTTCCTCGAAAGAGGATGGCTCTGTCATGATACACTTGCTCACAAGAGCCATGTATCTAGTGTACCAATCAGGTGACTGTCTCTGTCTGCGATGTGATGTAGGTGCTCCTACAACCTTCTCTACACTCTTGAGCCAGTCGCTCAGCTTCTGTAGTGCGCTTCCGCCCTCCGATGGTTGGCACTGCCTGAGTGGTCTCTTCCACTCCATGAACCTCATATTGTGGCTGTTCCACATCCTAAGACTCATCCTTAGGAACTAATAGCTCCTCCTCTGCATGCAAGTGTGGCTCCCTCTCAAGCGAACACTTCATGGCTTTCTCCTCCTGAAATTTGATATCCCGTCGCACAACAGTCTTGCGACTGTCTGGAAAATACACACGATAGTTGTGGGGCGTATCAGTGTACCTCAAAAATATCCCAACCTCCGTAATCAGCTCCAACTTCTTCCTGGCATCCTTAGTCACATGAATGTAAACAGGTGAACCAAAAATCCTCAAATGGGAAATATCAGGCCTCTTACTAGAAAACGCCTCCTCGGGTGTACTCATGCCAAGTATCCTGTGAGGAAAACGGTTCTGCACATATACTGTAGTATTGCATGCCTCCACCCACAAGTGAATGGGTAGGCCCTGATCATGCAACATCGCCCGTGCAGCACCCACGATCGTTCTGTTCTTCCGCTCAACAACCCCGTTCTGCTGTGGGTTATGAGGTGCTATGAGCTCTCTTCGAATTCCTTCTGCGCTGCAAAAGTCCTTGAATTCGCCATAGATGAATTCACCACCATTGTCGCTCCTAAGAGCCTTCACCTGCTTCCCAGATTCTTTCTCAACCAGTGCCTTGAACTCACAGAACTTTGAGTATGTCTCGCTCTTCTTCTGCATGAAGAAGATCCAGCACTTACGAGAAAAATCATCAACAAATATCACATAATACCCGTGCTTTGCTGTCGAAGCTACTGAGAAAGGTCCACACACGTCTGTGTGAATTATCTCAAGGATCGTCGTGGCGCGACTATCCTTCTCGTGAAAGGTGGCTTTCACAAATTTTCCCAAGGTACACCCCTTGCACTGATCTGACTGCACAAGAGTGCCTTTAGGAAGCCCAGTAGAAATATGCTGCAGTATCTTCAAAGCTCCATGGTGAAGGTGGCCCAATCTCTGGTGCCACAACTCGCCATCATCCCGGCTCACCACTCCTTCTACCTTGCCTGCCATTGCTGTGCATCCATCTACCTGCAATTGATAAAGGTTCTTAACTCGAACCCCTATCCTCCGGGTCTCACCAGTTGCCTTACTGCGCAGGAAAGCCTTTCCCTCGCTAAAGACAACATCATATCCCTTGTCTTCTAACATCGTCACAGAGATAAGATTCTTCTTCAATCCTGGAACATGCATCACTTCCTTCAATCTGAAGGGTTTACCAGACTCCCTCTCAAAGGAAATGGTACCGATACCGGTTGCACTGTATCTACCATCATCGCCCATCTCTATGTGCACTCCAAGATCTTTCTCATCCAGATCAGTAAACAAATATCGATCTCCTGTCAAGTGAAAAGACGCACCACTGTCAAGAAACCACACTGATCCCATCACACTTGAGACCAAGCATGCGATCAACGAAAAATATAGCTCAAACTGTGAGGCTAAGGCCTCTCCCACTGCAAATCCAGCAGCTTGCTTATTTTTCTTCTTCTGTGGACAACTAGTGGCATAATTTCCGTGTTGGTGACAGTGAATGCACTTCACCTTGGACATGTCCTGCTTCTTGCCTTTCGCACCAGTTTGAGACGCATGCTTCTTGATCTTCCCCTTCTTTGCTTTGGAATCCAAAGCGTAATTTTCTTCATCGAGTTCTTTGATGAAGATCCGTCCCTGGTACTTCTCCTTATCTCCTCTTGCACAAGATCAGGCCAAGTCGCTCCCAAGATCACGGCAATTTCTCCGGAGCCATTGACGGAGTCCTAATAGGAATAGTCCTGATAGGAATGCCAACTCTTCGAAAGCCCAAGTAGAGCCAAGATCACCAAGTCCTCATCATCTATAGTCACCCCCACACTTCCCAGCTCATCCCTGCATTGGATGAACTTCGTGAGGTACTTGGGCATACTGTCGCCTTTCTCCATCTTTATGTTTCGGAGTTTATCCTTGAGTGCCAACTTCCTCTGGTCACTCTTTCTTTGGAATAAATATGTCAAGGCTTTCCACATCAAGAATGGAGAAGCCTTACCATGCAAGCTGGACACTATGTGATCCTTCACGCCCTCCAACAGAATCCTTCGACACTTTGTTGTCTTCTTTTGCCAAGCCTCAATTACGGCAGCATCGCTAGAGGTAGGCTTTGGGACTTTAGCATCTATGAACTCCTTCAACCCATTGTCATCTAGCATCGCCTCCATCCTGTCCTTCCATGCAATATAATTCGAGCTGCCCTCAAGGGCATACTCCAATCGCAATCCATTGAAAGACATCTCAACTTCGACACCAAGAAAACACTGCTGCAAATTTGAATTCCACCAGCACAAAACTCAACCGCTTCAATGTTTTGCAATTTCTCCAATGATCAATATCCCTCTGATACCATGTAGAAATTTGAATAAATGATATATTATTCACTGAGATTCTCCTGATCACACACTATTTTAGCTTCATGCATAATAAATAATCTCTTCTACCATTGATCATTACATGCGGAAATAAAATCAATTGCATGCATACATTAAAACCACAAACAATCACACATATAAACACAGTATTTAATGGGAAAGCTTAAAGTTGAAAACCCCAACTATCTATATATTATATGTCATGGAGATCATGTAACAATAATAGTACAAAATCTCCTCACAAGCTCTCATGCACACCCTCAATTGCTACACACTATCAAGCTAGATCTAGCAAAACACATGCTCCAATGTTTTGCCACTTGATAGCCGACCTCTATTGCGTAATTAATGCTATGGGATGGATTCATTAAATAGATAAACCACCTGGCTTGAAGCACGCAATCCTCATGGACTACTCCTTACTCCACTATCTGTGTGTTGCAAATAGCAGTATAGTCTATTACGATAGTTAACACTGCTCTTTCACCTATCTGCAGGTGGTTTCCCTTCAGGAAGTATCCATGCCTTTGAGATTAGCGATGCACATTCTTCAGTTGATTAATGATTTAATATTTAGTTAATTAATTAATAATTAATTCACACCACTCTCACTAGTGTATCAATCAGTTAGACTAGATACAACTAGCTCAATTGTGTTTAACTAAGTTAAACTGAACACAACTCCACCAACTACCTCAATAACTCCACCAAACTGTGTCACATTAGTTCCAACTGAATTATCCATGCAATAGCTCCACTTAACCCTCGGGAATAGAGTAATTCCTTCTGTCAACTCCTGTGCCACATCTGTGCACTTAACTGAAGTGCTCCAAGAGAATAAGATAATGTTTAGAGTCTAAATATTATTAAGAGCTAATAATATTCGACATATCTATTTTTAGACTGGAAATCTAAAAATAGATTCCGCCCAGTATGTCTAAAAATAAAAGTCCATCTATTTTTTCTGACTTGACCAACCATCCACAAATAGCATCCTGCAACTCATAGAACATGATCCATATGTCTAAAAATAGACTTTGCGCCAAAAATAGCCTGTGGGGCCACTTAGTGTAGGTGACTCCTTTCCACTAAGCTCATCATCTTGTTGCAATCTCAACAAAAAAACATCAAAAAATAGGCAAAAGACTCAAAAAATTTTCCTTGGCCTTTTGCGCACCTGTCTCTCAGACATGCGCGCTCAAGGCACGCAAAAATAGGGTAACAGAGTGCTTAGAGGACGCTAATCCCCAGAAAATACGCACAGAGGGCACGCCCTTTCCCTGATCGCCTGCGTAATCTAGGGAAAAAAATCACTCAGAATATTTACAAACCAAGTTTGTACAAACCCCGGCACCCTCAGAATGAAAAAATTAATGTGCAGGACGTCATGGAGGTTACCTGGGCATGATATCGCTAATCCCTGGTGCTCAGGCTGACTACAGCAGCAAGAACTTCTCCGCAGAAGCCTCTGAGCTCTCAAAAACTCAACAAGTACAAATGAATTGAATTAGGGCTATATTCACCTATATATCGCCATTTTCAAAAACTTTGAGGACCATAACGAGAGATCAGAAGGTTCGTTCTCTGAACTGAAAGCATCACTGTGATCAACACTCCATCATGAACAGAGGCGATTCCACACAATCGCACTCCCAAAAAAATATTTTTTCAGCACCGGCAGGTATGCCCTCTCTCATATTCTTTTTTTAAAGCTCATGACTTTCAATAATATTTGATAAAGAAGATGCTTTCACTTTAGGTAGTTGTTTTTGCAGGAAAGCTCACAAAACCATCCAATGAAAGTTCCAGAGCACGTATCATTATACCCCCAGCATGATAGAGTCCCAGAAAACTCTGCATATCCTGACATCATTTCTCCATAAAAAATTAACGATAGGTTCCACATATCTGATTATGTTTATCATCACCTCGCCCTGCACATGATAAACATCCTTGTTGGTCGGTAGAGCCTCCCCTCCATGGCGCTCGTCACCCACAATAGACCATATATCACCACAAAAGTGATGCCATGGCCATACCACTTTAGTCCGGGAAGCACCTCATGCCCATCCATCCACCATGCATAAGGTCAAGTTTTACCATACAAATAAAACCCCTTTCTCAGATGATCAGGTTGTATAAAGCATATCAAAAGTGCACTACCATGCCTTGCATTTGGCCCACCGTACCTCCACTAGCATAATCCCATCTGCGATACTTTTTCATCCGCTTCATCAACCGCACACATGAGACCAACCAATAGGGACCCCACCCTCAGCAAAACACCTTCCTTACGACATTAGTGAGTGAACACTTTCATGTTTTGGGGCACCCATCTCTGTGTTTTGTACAAACCAAACCCCATTATTTTATTCTTTTGGTAAGTGTACAAAGACCGTAAATAGTGCACTACGTCCCCCACCCACTCATTCATTTTTTCTCCCATGGCAACAGTCCCTAAATACCCTTGGTCGAAGTATCACACCCTCACGCAAAATCCACCATGACATTCATAACCAGTTGATACCCACCCTGGAAGTCCTACCGACTCCAGGTATTTCCCCATCAGAAATAGTTATGATTGCCGCCAAGCTGCTTATTATATTTCGACCTTGGGCCACTGAATCCCCATCAGCGGTACCTTGGATCACCCCTCGCCACCATGCCTATGTTAAACCCATTACCTTGGATCACCCCTCTCCATAAAAGGGGAATCCTCGGGTGGCACTGTGGGAGACATCATTGCCCATAGATGTCATCGATCCTCCTGAAATTCGACTACAACACAAGCTTTCATGTCAAGATGGTATCATACCTTACAACCATTGCACTTTGATCAAATTCGTCGAAGACCCATGCCTTCATAACCGTCTCATTCAACAATGCTTACACGGGAAGGTCCCAGCCATCACCCATGCATACAATGTGCAGTTATATGCCATACCAAATTTACGCATATGGGTACCACATTCCACCTATTGTCAAAGAAAAAACGCCCCTGAGGGCGTCAGCAGTCATCGTCATCAACCACCAGATCACTACCATATTAGTGACACAAACAGAACATGTATATGTAAAATAGATTTGTTTAACTAGCCACAACATTATGAGCATGAGACATGCCCGCCTCGTAGAAAATTTGTATATATTGTATAATATTTTCTTACATGGGTCCCCACAGGACATGGTCATTCTTCGAACCGGTGCAGGGTGTCTCCAATTATGAGCTACACGCAGGTCTCTCTCTCTCTCTACGCACAGTATACAGAAAAGAAACTATAATGTATTTCGGCTATACAGTTCTTCCTAGACCTCACACATTAGGGGGAAACTGTTAACACTGGAAAATCGTACAAGAAAATACAACATTATTTAATGTCAGGGAAAAGGATTTACAGGGCTGAGAGACATTAGAGAATCTGGAAAGTATTTAAAAATCTCTAAGGTTTGAGGAAAAATAAAATTTGAGCAAGTCATAAATGCTTTTGCGTGCAAAATCCTTTGAGAAGAGTGCCTTTGCGCGCCCTTTGACCCGAAATGCGCGCAATCCTGGGAGTGGCAGAAGTCACTTTCCAGGACCTCAAAAATTACACTCTAGGACAATGATTTCACACTTGAAGCCTCCTAAGGATAGCCACCAAAGCCTCCTTAGGAAATCAAGGGAGCACACAGTGGAATAATTGTGGCACACAATGGAATCATTCCCTTCTCTTGGGTCACCATCCACAATGTACCAAGAGAGTGAAGGAGGATTTGAATTCTCCTATAAAAGGCCACCAATAGATGAAAAAATTGAGAGCATATTGTTATGCTGTCCAGAATTGCCCCAAGAAATACCAACAGTGTGTGATCCGGAGCAGAGATAGAGGGGACTCAATTTTTGGCCATCCAACAAATTCAGTCCACCATAATAGAGAGAGGGAGACTTTGCACCGAGGCAAGCTTGGAGGTAAAGACATCCTTGCATCAAGACTTAGAACCCAAGTTCTAAGGGCCTCTTGGCAAGTGGGTTAAAATTTCATCCTCATTTCCTACCAGCACTCAATAAGAGGGGTCGTAAGCACCACCGTTTGGATTATTGCAGTTGCTTGACTCTATTTAGAGCTTGTGTTTTATTTATTTTAGTTTTTAGTTTAGCTTTTATGTTTGGATATGCATGCTATTTATCTATCTAGTATGTTTATGTTCTAGCATGTTCCACTAAATTTCTTGACTCCACTTCTTTTTCTGCCTGTGACCAATAACTTAAGAGGGTAAACCACACCCCTTAAGTTGGTGTGATTTCGTACATGCGTGCACCAAACACACTGACACAACATGTTTCTATAGTTTCATTTTCTTGACTCGCTTCATCAATATGTCATCATATTCTAATCCTAGAATTATGTAAGTTAGAATTCTCAAATAAACCTTTTTTCTTTCTTTCTAATTAGTGAATCCAAAGAGGATTCCATTAGAAAATTTCAGCACTTGTTTCTTTATTGATTATTGAATGAGGACATTTTATCTTGATGACCGCCTTCTATAAATGTTGTTTTCAGTGAGGTTCCTAGGAGCCACTTATATTATAGATTTCAAATATGTGTTACAAACATCCCCCTACAACGAGTGCTCCTCCTTCAATGCTTCTATCATGATGCCAACCTATGAGTGATGCATTTATCTAATATACCATGCTTCCTAACATACTAATTTACAACCTGATAGATACCTCTTAAAGAGGAAGATGATGTTAATCATAATAGATATATTTCACTTCTTCTTTCTTAGGCTTCTTTGCATCTGATTCTCCCATTTTTCTGACGATATGGGCTTCTTCCTTTTTCCAATTTTCCTCATTAGATTTGGGACAATCTTTCATAGTATCTTATCCATGCTTCTTCTTTTCTTCTTGATGACCAAATTTACTGAATCTGTCATTTCTCCTTGACATGGAAACATAGGCTTGATTCTCTTCATTTGATCCTATATTCACTTTAGCTTTTAACCTTGTCTCATTTAATTCTCATAGAGACCATAGATCCTGGAATGGTATTGCTTCTTTCTTCCCATAAATGCTTTAAGTGAAGTTTTCCCATCCCTTTGGTAGAGCATTCAACACCACTGTAGTTATTTTTTTTATCAGACATTTCTTCTCCCAATTCCTGCAATTGATCTTGTATTTCAAAAATATTCATAAAGTATGAAGTTATTCCCTCCTCTCTAGACATATCCAACGTGTATAATTCTTGTCTTAGAGATATTACTTCCCCTAAAATACTCATCGAGAACAACTCCACCAATTTGTCATATATTTCTTTTTAGATTCTAGTTTTGATACATAGGGGATGAGAGAGTCATTTATGGATTCTTATAGGAATCCTATGGGCTCTTATGTCTTCCTTGAGTATCCTCTTTTGAAGTCTTTGATATAGTTCATGAATTCATTACTTAGATCTGTCCTTTTCTTCCATTCAAGAAAGTTTGAAACCCTAATGAGTTTGTTTCTTTCTTTGCAAAAAGACATTTTGACTGATTCAGATAGAGTCATAAATATACTTACTTGAATATATGATTTTCTTATGCAAACAACTTCTTTGTTGATTATGATATAGATAGTAGCTTCCTCTTAAATTGACTCTTTCAAGAGTGGTGTAAAGTGGTAGATCACCTTGGATCCTTGATGATGATGATGATAAAGGATGACGACTTCAACAAGGTGGCATGATGATGTCTCCAACAATGCTGATTTGAATTCAACACCAAATAGTTGTTGATGGTGATGGATTATAGACGACGTCATTATTGATATATAGGTCCTTGATATTTCTTGAGATGGCTTTCCAAAAACTTCCTTTTTAGATCTGAAGATTGACTCTTTAATGTGGATCTCTGACTTTTGCTTTATAGAAAACTGATTCTTGATCTCTTGGTACTTGAGTGTCTTCTTTCCAAATAGCCCTTTCTTGTCTTCAACACCTTAGCTCTGATACCACGTTGAGAATTTGGTAGGGCATAGTTTAATTCAATTCTCTTACTCTATAAATACTTATGTTATACTTGTTATAATTCTATTACTTAGATATTGTATTCATTAAATTATTATGTCTTTCATCAAGTCAATTATCAAAACACAAGAGACAAAATTTTTTGGCTCTTCAAGCCAGGGCCAAAACCTCTCCCTCTTGGAGAGGAAAACCCAATAATCATTCTTCTTATAGATCATCAATTAACGAGTACCATAACCATGACCTAGACCCTTGACATTAGTATGCCTCCAAGACCTTGTCACTGCTCTTCTAGGCTCCTTGTGTTGATCTTCTTTTCTACACCATGCTACACTAACACTAGGGAGACTTGGTCCCTAATCTAGTATCCCGAAATGATGTGCTCCTTCTCGGTCTTCAAGAAACTCTTCCTCGACCTACCTTCCTGCACTCTTGATGCCATAGAATGAAATCTCATTCCTTGCTGTGATACCTTCTTTTCATGCTGTGATGACCTTCTTCCTTGCTACTATGTATGTCATTGAACTTAGGCAGGAGAGTGAGATCAATGAAAGAGGCTAGCACTTCCTCTCCTCCGCATTGATCTCAATCCTTTCAATGACCCTTTTCTTTGCTGTCCAGATACATATTTTATGCACTTTCTATACACCTTTTATGCATTTTATTGTAGACCTTCTTCTACACTGTGGTACCCTTCGACCTCCCTGAAATATGTGAAGGGTATTATACTCAAAACATAGATATGATGAAGCCTTCCTTCTTCGTTGGATTCCTCCTCTTCTTGGCACCAAAACACAGACTCAAATCCACACTGAGATCTCAAACTTATCTAAAATCTTGATGACCAAATGAGGCCGCAGTTCGGTCTATTTATAGGGACTGTCTCCCTCTGTCTGGGCCAACATGATCTCTTGGTGTTGGGCCGAATTAACAAGGAGTGTCTTCAACATATTTTGGCCGACTTCTTCTAGCATCGTCTATAGCATTTTGACAAGGTCTTGAGGCATATATTTACATCAATAATTTTGTCCTTACAAGTGTAACAACACTTCATATCCATGACTCTAATTTATACATTTATGACAAGATAACAAACCCCTAAAGGCATCAACAAGAAGTCTTTAACCTATAATAAAAAATCCTTGCTCATGAAATCCATGAGTCAAGCATTTACAAAATAAATTTTATTATCTTTGTCTTCTTCATTATATAAATTCATAATTACAAGTCATTATGAAGACCGAAACTAGTTACACTTTCCAACACTCTGCTCTATTGGAGGTTTCACAATCGAAGAGGCAAGTGAACATTGTACTCTACTTCTGAATAATAAAATATATTTGCAGCTTGTCTCAATTCATGTGATATTTATGTGTTCGAGCTATATTGTTTTTTTATTTCTGGCATTCTGGTTTTTCTCACAGGTCAAGTGCACAACAAGTGGTATTAGATCACTTTCTAAGGCCAGTTGTACCTCCATTTTTCATAGATTTTTTTTTTAGGCTAAAGACGTGTTCCGATGTCTTTAAACCACGAGATATGTTGTTGAGAGCATAAACATGCAGATTTGGGGAGGCATGCACATAGGAACTACAAGAGGTGGTCACGCTTGTTGGACTCCCTTGTAACCCCTGTGGGTACCCCTTCGAGTAGTAACACATTAGACAAAACCGCACATACTCTGCACTTCCATGTACCCTTGGGTATATCGGAAGCCCCCTTAGGGTAACCTGAAACCTAACCTTAGATAATCCGTTGACCGTCTTGCTGCTACAATACATTGAGAATAACACTCGGGGAGATTACTTACATGTACAATAGGTTAGTCGGGTAGTACGACTAAGGGTACGATCTATCCTCCTTTGTTAGTGCTATGAAATATTAGGCCAAATAATATTGTTGGAATCTTGTGTATATCACGATCTGTAGCACTTGACACTCCTTTGTGACCATAGTTCCCTCAATTATCTAAAGATCATCACCCCCTACCTTTTTGTCCAGATTAGATCCAACAATTGGGGTTTGATTGCGGCTATACAGATCATATCCAACAGCTGGGGTTTTGCTGCTGCTTAGATTCAATAGTTGGGGTTTTCACAACATAGATCAAACTCTTTATGCAGTGAGGGTTTTGGATGCCATAGTCCAGATCAGATTGTCATATCACATTTTGTAGTGCCAAGACTTTGGGGTTTCATTTACTGTAGTCTAGGCCTGATTTTCGTAGGATATTTGGCAGTATCAAGCATTCTGGATTTCAGCATTGATCAACTGGGAGAAAAACTCCTTTCATAGTATATAAAAAATAAAATAAAATTTTTTTTGGGGCCACCAAAAGACGCTTTCAAGAGACCTATCCCATAAGATTCAGGACGGCGAGTTGATCACAGTGGTAAGCCCCAAATTTTCACATGGTCCCAAATTTTTCCCGACTTGACTTCAAGTGACCCACATCACTAGAATCCCGAGCTTGCATTATTTCCAACCATAATACTCTTAAGCAAGCTCCAAATTTAACTGGGTCTAGTGTATGTACGATACCAGGTCTCAAGTTATGGCTCCAGAGAAGGTAGTGAAGAGAGTTGAAGCCCTCAAGAAAAGATTCAATGAGTTCTAGACATCCATTAACAAAATCACAAACATATTGGTTTCCCTGTAGATGTCTCGCGAACCCATAAGAGAAGAACATAGTGTTGACGCACATATGAAAGGCGAATCCAACCATCACATTCATTTACATGGAGGTCACCAATATTCGAGCCACATAACACCCAAGCTGGAAATGTACAAATTTGATGGCTCTGGCCTGACAACATGGGTGGCACAAATGGAGCAATATTTTCACCTTAACAATATACAGGAAGATGAAACTAAACTACACATGGGAGCTCTTTACTTGAACCAAGAGCGATGCTAGTGGCATCATAAATGCTATCCAAGGAGGCCAACTTGGCACATGTTCTCAAAAGCCATTTATGATCGCTTTGATCCGGAATATCACTTTCAGGGTCGTCTCACTAAACTTAGACAAATGGGTACAATACGAGACTACATTGCAGCCTTTGACCAGTCAGCCATCAGGATCGACGGACTAGGAGATGCCTTTTACTTGGAATGTTTCATTAATGGCTTAAATGAATCCATCCAAGCCATGTCAGAATGCATCACCCAACTACTTGGTTGGAAGCATGCAACAATGCCATAGAGGTAGAAGTCACTTTAAATTCGCACCAATCGCCCAAATTTTGTTGCACGAGCACGTACCACTCAGGCTATGGGCCCCACACAAACAATTAAGATTCAAAAAGTGTTGCCAATAGAAATGGCCGAAAGAAAGAAACAAGGAATTTTCTACTATTGTGATGACAAATATTCCTCGGGACATAAATGAAAGGAACCATCTACTGAAGTGACTGAGGAGGAAGCACTTGGTATACCTCGACTCGGAAACACTAGACCCTTTTGTTTTTCTCTATGCCTAATGGTATGATACCCTATGCCTTGTCAGTTTGTTTTATTAAAGAAAAAGAAGAAAAGGAAGTGAAGATGACTGTAATAGGAAGGACTTAATAAAATGAAGGACTGAAAAGGTACTGAGGGACTGACGAGGACGCCAGATGAGCTGATCATCTCATTCCATGCCCTGGCAACATTTCTTCTCCACAGACTCAAATTATGAGGTTTTATTAAATATTGACCAATAGTTGTGATGATTGATAGTGGCAGCACACATAACTTTTTCCATGAGAGAGTAGCAGAAGAAATTCATTATTTTGTTAGGGCGGTATCTAATTTCCAAGTCCATATCGTTGATGGGGGGACCATGAAATGTGAAGGCAATTGTGAAAATATTAAGCTTCAAATGGGGGATTATCATCTCAAATCCCACATGTTTGCCATTGAAATGGGCAGTTGTGACAATGTCCTTGGTGTTGAATGGCTCTACACACTGGGCGCTATCACAATGGACTTCCTTGAGTTATATATGAACTTTAACTAGAACGGCCACACTCATACATTGCGGGGACTCTAGGCATGTTATCTTACTATCATCAACTTGCATCAAATGGAGAAAATTTTAAAAAAGGGCCATCATGGGATAGTAGCACACTTTAATGCCATTCATGCCATTGAATGGCATGAATCCACTCCTCCTCCCATTCATCTCGATATGCAACAAGTATTAAATCGCCACCAGTGCGTCTTCGCAAAACCTAAGGAGCTCCCACCCTCTAGGGGTGATCATGATCATATCATCCCTTTTCTACTAGGTACCCAACCGTCAAATGTCTGCTCCTATCAATATCCTTTTTCCCAAAAGAATGAAATTGGAAAAATCATCAAGGAACTCCTTGAAGTTGGTGTTATTCATCCAAACACTAGCCCTTATTCATATCTGGTGGTCATGGTCCTAAAGAGACAATGAATGACGCATGTTTCCAAACTTTAGGGCCCTTAACAAGCTCACTATCAATATTTTTTTTCTATCCCAGTAGTTGAAGATCTACTTGATGAACTGCATGGTGCCAATTTTTTTATGAAATTGGACCTTCGCTTAGGCTATCACCAAATACGGATGAAGGAAGTTGAAATTTCCAAGACAACCTTATGAACTCATGAAGACCATTATGAATTCCTGGTCATGCCATTTGGTCTTTGCAATGCCGCATCCACTTTTCAGAGCCTCATCAACCACCTTTTGAAACCGCATCTCAGAAAATTCGTCTTGGTAATTTTTGATGACATTTTCATCTAGAGTATAACATGGGACACTCACCTTCAATATGTTGACCAGGTATTGCAACTATTTTTCAAATTATCCAAGTGTTCCTTTGACATGGAAGAAGTAGAGTATTTGGGAGACATTGTGGGTTGTGAAGGAGTGAGGGTTGATCCAAAGAAGATTCAAGAAATCCAAGAGTGGCCCCAACCAAAAACCTTGAAGAGTTTGAGGGGATTCCTGGGTCTCACATGCTACTATTGCAAATTTGTCCACAATTATGGACGCATTTCCTGACCCCTCACTAATCTTCTCAAGAAAAAATCATTTCTTTGGACTGACACAACTCAACAAGCATTTTTGGCTCTCAAACAGGCCATGTGCTCCACTCCAGTATTGGCCCTACCAAAATTTACAAAACCTTTGGTGATTGAATGTGATGCTTCAGGTATGAGAATTGGCGCAATATTAATGTAGGAAGGTAGACCATTGGCTTTCACGAGTCAACAACTTAGTGGCAAGAATCTGGGTCAATAGACATATGAGAAAGAAATTATGGCCATTTTACATGCATTAGAAACTTAACGACCATACTTATTGGGGCGTCGTTTCCAAATCCCCACAGACCATCATAGCCTAAAATATTTCCTCGAGCAACATCAGTTGTCGCCGCAAAAAATAAATGGCTCGTAAAAATGTTGGGATTTGATTATGAGATAATTTACAATAAGGGCGTGACAATGTAGTTGCTGATGCCTTATCACACGAATTTTAGGATGAAGGCACCCTTTTATCCCTCTCTATACCCATACCAAATTGGATTGATGAAGCTCGTCATGAATGGTTCTGCCACCCCTCTCTGTCCCAGCTCATTAATAGCTTGAGAGCAGATCCAAATTCCTCACAGGACTACTCTTGGAAGGATGAGGTTCTTCACTACAAGGATTGGGTAGTGTTATCCCTGACCTCCACCCTCAAACATGCATCTTAGAAGAGCTGCACTCCTCTCTGGTCGCAGGACATTCAGGCTTTTAGAAGACTTATGCACAAGCACACTGCTCTTTCTTTTGGATCGACGTGACGAATGATATTCTTATTTTGGTAGTTGAATGTGATGTATGCTAGCACAACAAAGGGGAAACGACAACCATTTCCACTCCCCTCTTCTGTCTGGATAGATATTTCCATGGATTTCATTACAAGTCTCCCCAAGTCAAGCAACAAATCAATCATCATGGTGGTTGTTGATAGAATTTCCAAATATACTCATTTTTGTGTTCTACCACACCCATTTACCCCCTACATTGGTTGCTCAAGTTTTCATGGACCAAATATTCAAAATTCAAGGCATGCTGACTTCCATTGTGTCTGATCGAGACCCCACTTTCACTAGTAAATTTTGGCAGGAAATATTCAAGCTATAGGGCGCACAACTCCAACTGAGTACAACTTATCACCCCTAAACTGATGGTCGAACATACACAGTCAAAAAATGTTTGGAGACCTATTTGTGGTGTTTCACTTTAGCCAAGCAACATCAATGGGTATAGTAGCTGCCTTTAGCTAAATGGTGGTATAATACTAACTATCATGAAGCCACCAAGATGATGCCATATGAGGCAATGTATGGCCAACTCCCACCTTCACCAACTTCTTATATCCCAAGATGTTCCAAGGTATAGGTAGTTGATAAGCTCATGTAGAACCGTGCTGCCATGGTCGCTCATCTCAAAGATAATCTACATCAAGCTCAGAATCAAATGAAGCAACATGCCAACCAACATGTTTTTGAGCAACCATTTCAAGTAGGTGGCTAGGTGTTCCTTTGAATCCAACCTTATAAGAAAACCTCTCTCAAAGAAAAGGGCTTCCAGAAACTAGCACCAAAAATCTATGGGTCTTATCAGGTACTTCAACGTATAGGAGCAGTCGCTTACAAACTAGCCCTGTCGGCTACTTCACAAATCCACCCAGTCTTCCATGTATCTTGCCTCAAGAAAGTGGTGGGGAACAATTGCAAGGTTCAAACAAGTCTTCCAAAATTGGATGAAGAAGGCTCACTTTGGCTCTGCCCAAAAAAAGTCCTTGATACTCGAGAAATACATCTCCGCGGTCGCACGATCAAGGAAGTCATCATCAAGTGGAAATACACCTCTCCAGAAGATGCAACATGAGAACCAACCACTATTCTTCAGCAGTTTCCACAACTTCAACGTTGAGGACAAGGCTGCTTTTGATGGGGGAGGGCATGTTAGGGTTCAACCCTAACCTCTTTAATTACGTAATAAGCCCAAGAGGTTCATAGTCATAGTTAGTAAGTTGAGCCAATAAAGTCCATAAGGAGTTATCCACATAAATAATAATTGTAAGTGGTTGACCCACATTATAGAAAGGGACCAAAATTAGTTATAAACGGGTCATAGTTAATAAATAACGTGGTTAACCCGTATTATGCAAGGGACCATTAGTAGTTAGGGTTTTGGATGTCATAAATCTACAAATAGGCTTAGCTAGCAAGGGAAGAATCATCAAGTCTTATTGTAATTGAGCTCTGTTCTATTGGAGGTTGCCCTCTCAAAGAGGCAAGTGAACATTGTACTTTGCTTTTGAATAATAAAATATCTTTATAACTTGTCTCAATTCATGTGATATTTCTGTGTTTGGGCTATTGTTTCGTATTTCTGACATTTGGGTTTTTCTCGCAGGTCAAGTGCATAACAAATTCAAATGTTGAATTTCAACCCAAATGAAGCATTGTGTTGACCTAACATTGTGTCCTGAAAAATATAAGATGAATGAGGGGAAGTGTTTAAAAGTTTTCTCCGAATTATATTACCATAAAAATATTTTCTATATAATAAGTCCTATTATAATTTCCATATCATTAATATAAAAAAAACATGTTCAAATTCTTTGATAACAAAATCTAAATCAAATGTTTTCTTAAAACTATATAACTCTATGTTCAAATAACCGAAAGATACAAGCACATATTTTCTAAAAACTAAATAAATCCATGTTCAAGTAACCAAAAAAATGCAACTCCATGTTTCAAATCAAAGAATAGTTCTAGACTTTGAATGTCAATGTCAACACCATAGACTTACATTTTATCATTTCCATGCTTAATCATGTTACCTACTTACTAACTTGGTTTTGTACACATTTTTAAAGGTTTCTTAAAAATAAGGAATGCAATGTTTTGGCACGAAAATTCAAGTACAAGAGAAGACAAAAAAGAAAAAAGAAAAAAGAAAAACTTAATCATATTACCTACTTAGTAACTTGGTTTTGTACACATTTTTAAAGGTTCCTTAAAAATAAGGAATGTAATGTTTTGACATGAAAATTCAAGTACAAGAGAAGACAAAAAAAAAAAAAAAAAAAACTCAAAAACAAAACAAAAAACTCTTAATCATATTACCTACTTACTAACTTGGTTTGGTATGTTGAGATTTTTCTGTTTTGAGTAAAATAGGAAAAAATCTCATTAGGTGACAAAAATTAGGAATTAGTTCCTAGATTAGCTCCAGTTTGTTGGGAGGGAGTTAATGCATCCTAAATTTGAGTTGAGAGGATTTATGAGGTTATTAGATTCTCCTGCTATATAACAAGTATCCATACGTTTGTTTTGGAGAGTGTGTGTGGGTGTGTGAATTATGTAATCTCCTGTTTGTTTAATAAAGATTGCCAATGCCCTGTTGTGTGGACGTAGCCCAGGAGGTTTGGGTGAACCACGGTAAAATCACTGTGTCTTCTTCTTGTGCATGATCTCCAACAATTGGTATCGGAGCTCGTTGGAGGCATGGCGCAGCGGTGAAGTTGCTTGGTGCTGCGTTGAAGCTGAGTAAGAGGTCGCAGATTTGTTTTTTAATTGCATACGAATTGTGTTAGCCATTCTCAGTCCGTGCGGTTGAAAGAAGATTTGTGAGCCTGCGTGGAGCCGTGGGATGTCGTTTTGTGCCAAGCCGTGGCTGTTGAGAACCCGGCCAAAGTTTCCTGTTCGCTGATTATTGGACCTTTTGCCTGCTGCCGGGATCAAGGTTTTTTTTTGTGAACAGTGATAAAACAGAGCTGTTGAACCTGTTACAATATCGAACGGCGCTGATGCGTACTATGTAACTGCTGCTGGTGCGTTGCTGGTACACTGGCGGAGGTGTCCAATGCCAATGTTGAACCTTTAAAGTTTTTTTTTAATGCCGTTCAAATCGTTTTAGTGCCGCGTTCTTTTTAAAAAAAAAATAAAAAAATAAAACGATTTGCATTTTAAAGTTTGTTTAATGCAATCGTTTGAAATCGATTTGGATTGAAATCGATTATATTAAAAAAGGGTGGCATTTAAAAAAATCGATTTATACAAATGTTTTTTGAAAAAAATCGATATGTAAAAGTCGTTTTGTATGGTGGTAAACAAAATCGATTTGAATTACCATTGCATATGGTATGAAAGGAAAGTGTTTTTTAAGGTAAAGTTTTTTTTTAAAAACATCGATTTGATTAAAAAGTCCTTTTTATAATGTAAATGCCATTTACATTTGTTTTTAAAGTGAAAGGCATTTTTTAAAGGCAAAGGTCAAGGATAATTTTTTTTTTAAAGGCAGTGAGAGGCACTTAAAGGAAGGCAAGGGCAATTTTTTTTTAAAAGGCATTTTTTAATTAAAAGGGCATTCTTTATTTGAAAATTGGTTCTGGAGATTACTGTGTTTTTTTGCTGAAACAAGATGGCGAAAACTCAAAATGCCCGGTTTGAAATTGAGAAATTCAATGGCAAAAACAACTTCGAGATCTGGAAGCTTAAGATGCACGATATGCTGGTTCAACAAGGCGTGGCAAAAGCACTGTTGGGGAGGAGCAAAAGGCCTTCTTCCATGATGGAGGATGAATGGGATGAGTTGGATGACAGAGCTCTGAGCGCAATTCGGTTATGTCTGGCAGATGACGTTCTGTTCAACATTGTGTCAGAGAAGACCGCCGCAGGCTTATGGATAAAGCTTGAAAAGCTCTACATGACGAAATCCTTGACAAATCGTATTCTCCTGAAGCGGCAGCTATACAGTTTGCAGATGAAGGAAGGTACCTCGGTTACTGACCATCTGAATGTTTTCAATACTCTATTGGTACAATTACAAAGTCTAGATGTAAAATTTGATTCAGAGGATAAGGCAATAACTCTATTGTGTACATTGCTTGAATCGTGGGATCACTTTGTTACTTCCATAAGCTTCAGTAATGCAGCTGTCCTTGAGTTTGACGATGTGGTTGGAGCCATGTTGTCTGAGGAGACGAGGAAGAAGTCGAATGCTGACACCTCTACATTAGAGGCAATGATGGCTAGAGGTCGTTCTAGAGAAAGACGCTCTGGTAAGCGCATCGATTCGCGTTCAAAGTCGAAAGGGAAGAAGAGCAAAGTGAAATGCTAGTTTTGTGGCAAATCGGGGCACTTGAAGAAAGACTGCTGGAAGAGACAGCAAACAGAGAAGAAAGGAGACTCCTCGACAGAGAAGAATGAGGCAAATGCGACAGATACAGGTTCGGCATTTGGTTCAGGTATGAGCGACGAAGTGTTGTCTGTTAATATGTCAAATCATGGTCAACATTGGTTGTTAGATTCCGGTGCATCAAACCACATGTGTATTCATAGAGAATGGTTTAAGACATATAGATTAGTTAATGATGGAGTCGTGTACATGGGTAATGATGTCACATCTAATATTGTTGGGATAGGAAGCATACAACTGCAAATGTTTGATGGCACAACTAGAATATTAACAGATGTAAGACATGTTCCAGACTTAAGAAAAAATCTAATTTCACTGGGAGCACTTGACACAAATGGATATAAAACTGTAATTCAAGGTGGAGTTATGAAAATCTATAAAGGTATCTTACTAGTAATGAAAGCTAAGAAAGTAGGAAATCTGTTTCAGTTAGAAGGAAGAACAAGGTCAGTTCATGTGTCTACGGTGTCTGAACATGACAGTAGTTCCATTCGCCTATGGCATCAAAGATTAGGGCATATGAGTGAAAGAGGGTTGAAAATTTTGGCTGATCGCAAGTTACTTCCTAATCTAAGGTCTGGAAAGTTAGATTTCTGTAAACATTGCTTGTTTGGAAAACAAAGTAAACAAAAATTTAAAACATGCAAACATACTAGTAAAGGGATACTTGATTATATTCATTCAGATGTTTGGGGTCCAGCCCCTACAGCGTCATATGGTGGCTCGTCATATTTTGTGTCGTTCATTGATGACTTTTCTAGGAAGGTGTGGGTCTACATGTTGAAAAGGAAGTCTGATGTTTTTTCAGTTTTCAAACAGTTTAGAGCATTGGTAGAAAACAACACTGGTAGAACAATAAAGTGTTTAAGAACCGACAATGGTGGTGAGTTTACTTCCAAGGAGTTTGACAGCTATTGCAAGGATGCAGGGATCGAGAGACATAAGACCACGGTTTATACTCCTCAACAAAATGGAGTTGTTGAACGCATGAACAGGACTCTTCTAGAGAGAGCAAGGAGTATGCTGAGTAACGCCGGGTTGCAAAAGGAGTTGTGGACGGAAGCGGTGGCAACAGCTTGTTATGTGATAAACCGATCTCCATCGACGGCCATAGACTGCAAGATTCCGCAAGAGGTATGGAAAGGACACCCTTGTGACTATTCTAAACTCAGAGTGTTTGTTTGTGATGCATATGCTCTAGTGCCTAAACATCAGCGAACTAAATTAGATCCAAAGTCTAAAAGGTATATCTTTGTTGGGTATGGTGTTGGAACAAAGGGATATAGATTGTGGGATCCTACTACCCGCAAAATCATCATCAACAGAGATGTAAAGTTTAATGAATCCTCTCTTGCACAGTTAGATGTAGATAGTAGATTGAAACAGGATGATGTATCTGACTTTCAGCACATTCAGTTTGATAGCACTTCTAATGATAGTCATGATGACCATAGTTCAAATACTAGTAATGAACAGGTTTCATAACATGAACAGGGTTCAGGTTTAGATCATGAACAGGTCTCAGATACTGGTCGGCAAGAAGTCCCTACAGGTGGTAGTCAGCCAATCGAGGAAGCACCAGAAACATCCTTAAGGAGGTCGACAAGGATAAAACGTGCTCCTAGAAGGTATGATGATTATGTTACTTCAGTTGCATTTACTGCTAATGACGATGAACCTCTGTGCTATCAGGAAGCAATAGAAGGTTCGAAAAGTGACAAGTGGAAAGCAGCTATGAAGGACGAAATGATGGCCTTGAGTAAGAATGGCACATGGGATCTGGTTGAGCTTCCGAAAGACAGGAAAACTGTGGGGTGTAAATGGGTTTACAAGCTGAAACGGGGTGTGAATGATACGGAGGACAGGTACAAAGCGAGACTGGTCGCAAAAGGGTTTTCTCAGAAAGCAGGCATAGACTTTCATGAGATTTTTTCACCAGTTGTTAAAATAGTTTCAATTCGAATTGTGTTAGCATTAGTTGCTTTGCTTGATTTAGAGTTGCAGCAATTAGATGTTAAGACTGCATTTCTACATGGAGACTTAGATGAGGAAATTTATATGGAACAACCGGAAGGGTTTGTTCAGCATCGCAACAAGAAATTTGTCTGCAGGCTCAAGAAGTCATTGTATGGTCTGAAGCAGTCGCCTCGACAGTGGTACAAGAAGTTTGATTCTTTCATGTTGAGTCAGAAATATGTTAGAAGTGAATATGATCATTGTGTGTATTTCAAGAAATTGAAAAATGGCATGTTCATTATCTTAGTGTTGTATGTTGACGATATGCTTTTAGCAAGCAAAAGCATTGATGAAATCAACAGGTTGAAGACTCAGATGACAAGGACATTCGATATGAAAGATCTAGGAGCAGCAAGACAGATTTTGGGCATGGAGATTTTCAGAGACAGGAGCAATGGTAAGTTGTGGCTATCACAACAGAAGTATGTTGAGAAGATACTTTTGAGATTTGGTATGAATAATGTGAAGCCTGTGTCAGTCCCTTTTGCTTCCCATTTCAAGCTTTCTTCGAGTTTATGTCCTAATACAGATGAAGAAAAGGATTATATGTCTCGAATTCCATATGCCAATGTAGTAGGATGTTTGATGTATGCGATGGTTTGTACTCGACCAGATATTTCACATGCAATTGGGGTTGTCAGCAGGTACATGGCAAATCCGGGTAATGAACACTGGTCAGCAGTGAAATGGGTGCTTCGGTACTTGAGAGGCACAAGTAGTTATTGTATTACTTACAATAAGAGTAGTGAATTTGTTTGCGGATATGTTGATTCCGATTTTGCAGGTGATTTGGATAAGAGGAGGTCAACTTCAGGGTACGTCTTTACTCTTGCAGGTGGAGCTATTAGCTGGATGTCAAAGCTACAGAACATTGTTGCTTTATCCACTACCGAAGCAGAATACATTGCTGCTTCTCATGCTTGCAAAGAGGCGGTTTGGTTGAAAGGTTTGCTTGGTGAATTTGGTAGGTTGCAGGACAACATCAGGTTACTATGTGATAGTCAAAGTGCAATACATTTGGCTAAGAATCCGGCCTATCATAGTAAATCAAAGCATATTCCAATTAAGTACCATTTTGTAAGACAAGTTATTACTGAAAGGGGAGTCTCTCTTGAAAAGGTGCATACAAAGGAAAACTGTGCAGACATGTTCATGAAACCAGTTTTGTTAGAGAAGCTACGCTGGTGTTTGGCTTCTCTTGGCTTGCAGAAAAGATAAAATAATAAAGAACAGGGCATCAGGCTAATTGTTGTCAAGGTGGAGATTGTTGAGATTTTTCTGTTTTGAGTAAAATAGGCAAAAATCTCATTAGGTGACAAAAATTAGGAATTAGTTCCTAGATTAGCTCCAGTTTGTTGGGAGGGAGTTAATGCATCCTAAATTTGAGTTGAGAGGATTTATGAGGTTGTTAGATTCTCCTGCTATATAACAGGTATCCATACGTTTGTTTTGGAGAGTGTGTGTGGGTGTGTGAATTATGTAATCTCCTGTTTGTTTAATAAAGATTGCCAATGCCCTGTTGTGTGGACGTAGCCCAGGAGGTTTGGGTGAACCACGGTAAAATCACTGTGTCTTCTTCTTGTGCATGATCTCCAACATGGTACACATTAAGGTTCTTAAAAATAAGGAATGTAATGTTTTGGCATGAAAATTCAAGTGCACGAAAAGAAAAAGAGAAGAAAAAAAAAGAACAGAAAAAAGCAACAAATTAAGTCTCAAGTTGGTATTTTTTAATGAAAAAAAACAAATAAAAAATGTTACAGCGATGACACCATCTTTCATTCCCATTCCCATTCCTTCCTTCCTCAGTAAAATTAGGAATTAGCCTTTAAGATTGGCATCAAAAAAATGTTTTATTATCTAATTTATTTTTCTCTGCATTTAAATAATAAGCCTATCAATGATTAGTAAATAATGTTATAAAATAATGAATGTTAGAAAATGCCTTTATAATAAGGTATATTTCCGTTAAAATTTTGATCCTATCTAGCTAAGGTAACTAGCTGCCAGGAAATTTTGGTTTACAAGGTCCTACACAAATTGTTAGTTTGAATGCCATTTTGCATGGTGAATTAGATTTTGAGTTTTCATCTCAAAACGCTAATTTTTCACTTGAATACATTTTGAATCCTAGTTTTGGGAGTCCATATGAAAGTTGTTGCAGTTTTAAAGATTATTTACTTTATAGTTTTTTTTTTATACGGTGGGAAAATCTATCATAATTCAGTAAACTAGTAGTGAGGACAATTATCTCTGAAGGAATACAAATTGACTCATCACCAATATTCAAAGAAAACCATATCACCTGGAATAACTGTTTGATAGTCTGTAAGGGGGCAAGCTTTCCATCTTGCCAGATGCCTCTGGGCTTTGAGCTGTTAACCTGTTTCCTTACATCCTAAAAAGACAAGCTCTTAACCAAGCAAAAGAAGTTTTAGGGCATGATACTCGACCTTAAAAGTAGAGATAAAATCCCTAAAAACAATTTTGCTTCATAGTTACTTTTCTATATAATTTTATTTAATTAAATCAATTAATCTTAATTTAATTATCAATAATTATTAAACAATTTAATTCATATAACTTCACTAAATTCCAAATTCTATATGTCTTATAAGTTAATTCCCTTCTAGCTTGCTCTAAGAATTCCAACCTCTGCTTGGGCTTTCAGGCTTTCGGAAGTGGAACAGTGAGCTTTCCGTCCTTTGACGGGATATCGTATTTATTGTAAGCCAAGCCTTGCCCACCGAATCTCTTTTGTTGAAGGAAAACAACCACTGTCCAGTCAATCCTTAAACGGCCCCTTGCTGCAAAATCTGTTTGTAAAGGGTTTTAAAAAATGGCTCAGCTTTTGCAAACCTATATATCCAAAATGCCATTAAGCTGAACTATATTACAACGTGAGATTTATCTAATATAAAAGGAGGATAAACTCCCATCCTTTCCATCATTTCGGATCAATTTTTCCAGTTCAGCAATTGAAACTTATATTTTGGTAAATATGATTTTGTATTGTTGTATGTGAAATTTCTGGGTTGAAATTGCACAATGCAAACATCCTAAATTCTGAATAGATTCACCCAATTTCATGGATTTCAACATGTCCATATTTAATGTACCAAGTTCTGATAATTTCTATCTTAAAAATATAGCTTACTCCATTTTGAGATGCTATTTCTATCACAGAGTTTGAAATTGTTAATGTTGATTTGTAAGGGTAAGCTGTTCTCCGGGGCAAGAGGCTAGGTTGCAAGGAGGCTAGATTGCAATCAAGGTAGTCTCTAGTTTTATGTATAAGTCTAAGGCTAAATGTTACTTGAAGGCACATGACTCCATTGTTGTAGTGTTTGCTATTGACGGTATGGGATATTGATTTACTTGTAAATGCTGTTTAATTCTAATAATTGACTTACATTAAACGGGTTCGAAATGTCGACCAACAAATAATGATGATGTGATTAATCTGAAAGTCAATTTCAAAAAATCAATATTATTATCAAGTTGAAATTACTTTTTGGTTTTGGAGTATGATTTTAAATTGTTTTTAATTTGCTAAGAATTTATCTTCCTTGGATGCAAGGAAACATGTCAATGGCTTAAGAACCAGATCCATCTGGCAGGAGTGAAAATCTGCAGATTATTTCAAGTGGCCCGGTTTTTGTCTATGCATGATGATGCAGCTATATCTCTAATCTTGAGATTGTATCAACAAAGACTAGATGGTAAAGATGGTAAGTGATGTAAATTTTTTCTGATTAAAAAAAAATGTAATGGCAAGGCAAGGCAAATGGAGAGTGCATATTTTGCACTACTGAAACTGAGATTGTTAATTCAGAAACAAAATTCTACCGATTTTAAGAACAAAGACTTCTTGCTTGACACTTCGGTGTTATTTCTGAGGTGTCAGGGTAAGAACAATGAGGGATGCAATGAGAGATGCTCTTCGCAGTCATTTTGAAAGCCACAATGAGGGATGCAATGAGAGATGCTCTTCGCAGTCATTTTGAAAGCCTGATGAAGGGCAAAGGAAGTAAAACTTCATTCTCAGATTCTGACACAACAGAGAATGTTTTCATCTGGGGCAAAACTTCCTGAAAAACTTCGGGAATCTGGACCAAGAGCTTCCATTATTTTATCTCAAAAAAGAAAATAAAATGGAAATATCTGTTATTAGCGATTAGAAATTTTCGGCGACAAAAGGGTTATGCCCATTTAACATTGTCTACACCAATTTCTACGATCAGAAATTTTTTCCAGGATGTCTTTACAATAACTAAGAATTGCATCAGTGCGAACAGCAGATCTAACCTTGAATGATTCTGATGAATGAATGGATCAGGAGACAACCGATTGTGAACTCCATACTTTTCATACTTTGCTTCTTTGCCAGTGTCGCCTGCTGAAGGTCATGTTTTTCTTTGCGTAATCGATTGACATCTTGCAAGAGTTCATTTTTCTCATTAATTTGTTTGGAAGACTCTTCAAGCAATAGTTTGTTTTTTTCATCCAAGTTCATCATCTTAGTTAGCAGTTTCTCAATCTCCAGGGTTTGCTTAGCTTTCGACTGGACTCCAACTTTAGGATCCTTTGTCTCGGACAGAACATTCACATTAAGATCATTTGTCTCTGATAGAACATTGGAAAGTTCTTGATTGCTGATTTCATCGCTTTTGAGTAGCAGCTCACCTTTCTGAATATAAATATGTGCCATCCCAGCCTCAAGCTTTTCACTTTTGATATGTAACATATTTGCTTTATCTTTTAGGCTTTTTATAATCGCATCGCTGAATGCAATTTGTTCTTCTAAACTCGTGTTTTTCTCCTGTAACTGTAAAAGCTCTTCTTTGATGACTGAAATCTTTCCTGCAAGCTCTTCACTTTCTTTGCAGGCATTTTGAAGGTCATCTTTCAACTTTCCATTCTCTTGCAACAGGGTTCTGAGAGAGTTCCGCAACACAAAATTTTCTTCCTCTTTCACTAGAGCCGTTTGATATATATTTATTCTGAGCTTTCTACATTCTTCCTTCAATTTTTGGACATGCTCAAGTGTGTCAGTAATGTCTCTTTTAAGTGTTACATTCTCTTCCCGTAAGTAATCATCATCTCCAGCAAGTTTCTTCAGTGGTTCTTCTTTTCTTGATATCTCAAGTTTGAGAGAATTTTTTTCAGCACTAAAGAAGACGAGTTCAGTATGCAGCTTTTCCAATTCTACTTTGAGTTTTTGACCTTCTTCAACTTCTTTCTGAAACTTGGTCTTGAGATGCACATGCTCCCCCTTCAAATTAAGGATAAGCTGCTCAAGTTCAAGAACATTCTCATGAAAAGTCTTCTGCTGCATGTGTTCAGTTTCCAGTGCTGTAAGTTGCTTTGCATATTGTTGCTTACCTGGAATAATATTGTTTTCAAGTGCCTCATTTTCAGTGATCAAAACATGTGCCTCATGTTCCCACTTTTGCAGAACTTCTCTTAAATTTCCAAGTTCACTTTGCAACTGTCTATTTTCTTCTTCAAGTTTGGTCAACCTTGTTTCAAGCATGCTATTTTTCTTTCTGGACTCCAGCAACTGATCTGACAATGTTTTGTTCTGTTCCTGCAAGCCAAAGATTGATCCTTTCAGGGTCTCAATCTGCACATTCTGCTCCTGTGAAGCATCTAACTTTACAGACAGCATTTGGTTTTGCTTTCTCAAATTATTCAACTTTTCCTCCATTCCTCCCAGCATGCTGGCTTTCAGTAACAATTCTGCTCCAAGCTGTTCTTTCTCCTTTAACAAGTTAGAATTTACCAGATCAAGGTCATTGACATGAACGGTTTGTACTGAATTTTCTTTTCTAAGAATCTCATTTTCTTCTTGAAAATGCTTGATCTCTGACTCAGTGTGACATAGCTTCTGATTACCTGTTTCATTCTGCAGACGCAATATATTATTCTCTTCCTGCATCTCTGACAGTTTGTGTTTCATATTGTCAATCTCAACTTCTAATGTGTGAATTTGCCTCTTCTGAGCTGAAGTATCAGTTTCCATTTCCCTAATTCTGCTTTGAGCCATTTCATAGTCCTGGTGACACCTTTGAAAGTCAAGTCTTAGAGCATCATTCTCTTCCTGTGAGCTATGCAGTTTTTTCTGCAGATCTTGAATCTCCATTTCAAGCTCATGGGTATTTTTGCCGGGACCTTGCAATCCCACTACCAATTGATCTTCTTTTTGCAAGCTGTCATTGCTTCTTCCAGATTGCTCTACTTGCACAGCCATTGACCTGATCTGAGATTCCAACTCATTATTTCTAGTTTGCAATCCAGCAATCCGCTCTTGTAGGTTCACCATGTTATCCAACTTACCTTCCGCTTCCTTCCTTGGGATCTCATTTCCTTCTTTAAGGTGCAGGATGCCTTCTTGCAACTCCCTGGTCTTCTGTTGGAGAATGTAATACTCTTCTTGGACGTTCTCAAACTCAGATCTGTATCTTTCTTTCTGCTCCTTTAACATTTGAAGGTCAAGGTGAGGCTTTGGTGATTTTTCAGAATCATCTGAAATGCTAATTGAAGAACTATCATCACTATTGCCATAACCTTTTTTAGAACCATCTGTGTTTCTTGAACCGAGGAAGAAATCAAATCCAGCTGCTCTCCGTTTGATTTCCACTTTTGTGCTATGTTGAGAACCTGCAGGTGAATCATCGTGTAGACCGTAGTCCTTTTTGAGATCAGTTGGAATATTTCTTCTAAGCTCGCCTGTGAGGTGATCATAGCGCTCTGCCAATGAACGATATATTCTATAGAATTCTTCGACATGGTTGATGAGTTCGGGCCTTTTCTTGTAATACATCTCTGCCTTCTTGGCAAATGAATCTGCATCCTCTTCAATCAGTTTCAGCATTGTCTTCACATGTTTATCCATGCCTGTAAAAGCAAAATGTGTCATATATCAATTCAATTAACATGAACTTGGCAGACAGACAATAAAACATCAAAATAAAAACAAAAAAATGTAAAATACAGCTGTAATTGCACAAATCAACCAAATCTCCCAAGCAGAACCAGAATGCATACCTTCCAAATTTTCTTCCAGCCATCCTGAATTTTTGGGACTGATATGACTGTCCCACCACCAAGGATGTGACTTTTCATCTCTACTATTCATCTTGCAGGTAGTCTTGCTGATGATATCAAAGGATTTACAGATTGCAATGGCACTAATTCTTTGACATGAGGAACTGTACGCTTGGTTTGACAGGAAATATTTGAAGCTTTGCTGATTGAGAGCTTCAAAGTCTATCCATGGTTCCTCCAATACGAAGAACCAACCTCAGGCGTAAAAAATGGAGTCCAGCGTGAAATCAAAGAATCAAAGACCCTGTTAACAAGCTACAATCTCAGTAAACAATTTAATACAGGAACTCCAGAAATATCATAAAACAAACAGCAAAGATGATGATGAAACTCTTTCGAAGAAACCCTGGAAGACAATTACTTAAGCAGAAAGAAAACATAGAAAGGGGGGAAATATAATAGAGTTTGCCTGTCTAATCTAACATTACAAGAATATCAAGCAACAAGGAAGCCAAAAATCTGCACATCAATGTTATTTCTTTGAGGTCAAAGTGTCAATCAACCGTCCACGAGAAAATCTGAGCCAGACAAACCTTTGGGTCTCAAATGGATGTATATCCCAAGAAGGAACTTGGTATTGATAAAACAACCCAGCATAGTGCAAGCCAGGCAGAGCCATAGAGAGGTCAAACTGTAGAATCTTTAACATTGCCAGGAGAAGCCCAAGCAACCTGAGTTATACAAAGGAGGAAGTCTCTCCAATTTGAGAAAAATTGGCAGAAGAAAAAAGGAAAAAGCCAAAGGTAATTAGAAAATGAATTGCAGGGTGCTTATTAATATTTCAGCTGAACAGCCCACGGTGCTTTGAATTTGGATTGACAGTGAACTGTTAAGGCATTCTTTGTGATAGGTTATTGCTTCAAATTCTCATGGGTGGTCCCCTGCCTAGCCTGAAAAAAGAGAGGCTAAACAGGTATGGCTGGGATGCGTTTGTCAAACATCAACATTTTACAGACAGTTCTTTAGAAAAGTCACTCATTTTTACGAGTGGGATTTTTAAAAAAATAAATCACTCATTTTTTTTTGAGCTAGAGTGAGATCTAAAATTGTGGGATAGGTCACTTTCGGGATTCTCAGGTAGAGCCCATACAGGAATGCATTGAGAATCAAACATGGGCCAGTTGTGCTAGACCCTGGCCAGCTTAACAGTAAACCACAGCCCAACCAAGTCAGCATTTTCAGGTAGAGCGCATACAGGAATGCACTGAGAATCAGACCTAGGCCAGTTGTGGTAGACTCTGCCCAGCTTACCAGTAAGCCATAGCCTAACCAAGCCAGCATTCTCAGGTAGAGCCCATACAGGAATGCATTGAGAATCAAAAATCTGTCAGTTGTGGTAGACTCTGCCCAGCTTACACTAAACCACAGGCCAACCAAGTCAGCATTCCATCACCGTATACATTAGAATCCCACACCCATATGTTATAGTAAAGTAAGAATAAAAGCATCACAAGGCATCTGAATCAGACATTGGTCATAAGAAACAAGAGGATTTGATCAGAGAACACCAATGACGAAAAGCTAAATGCATGACTGCAATATTTCTTACCTCAATCAATAGTGTGAAGTGGCCAGCATCTTCTAAGGCGACTGACTTGTATATTGCTTGTATGACTACCTCCCAGATCTTCGTCAAATTGCAGTGATCTTATTACAGATGTTGCAGTGATCTTATTACAGATCATGCCCTCCATTAAATTTGGGAACTTAGAGGTGGTTAAAAATGAACTAATCAGCCTTGAAGTTGGTTACTATTGCTGGTCGACTAATCAGCCTTGAAGTTGGTTACTATAGCTGGTCGGCCATTGATGAGCTTATTGATCATTAAAGTGTAGGTCCACATTTGCTCTGTATGGCGTAGGATGTTTGAAATTAACATTATACTGATAAACACAGAGGCATTTGCCAATGCCATGTGTTACATGCACGTTCTACCAACAACTTTGGAATGGGAATGGTAGATAAAACCAGGGCCCCGCCAAGTAAAAGGCTGCCCATCATTAATTCGAGTCGTTTTCATGAAAACGTGAGTTGCGTTGTGCCACGTGAACGTTCAAATTCCCACAAAAACTTCTGAATCTCTCACAAACACATTCACACGAAGCTATGATTTAAAATTTGGTTTGTTATGTGTATAGGGTTTGAACCCAGGACTTTCGTTTATCTTCAACAAAATATATTCATGGTTTTTTTAAATAAGTCTATTTTGGGTGGATAAAGAAACTCCAAACTGTCCATTTTAATGTATTTGATGTTTTCAAAACGTTCATTTTTATTTTTATTTTATGTAAACATGTTATTTTTTTAATATTTTCAGAAATATAAATAGAGCATAATTATGGAGTTTTGGAATAGTCTATGTCTTGGATTTGTATGCTGATATAAAAACATGTTTTTTGGGTCTTTCATTGACTAAGAAACAACAAAACAAAGTGAATATGATTGAAATTGAGAGGACAAGAGCAAAATTGTGAAGACCAACTGCCCATGAGAGGGAAATACTGCAATACTGCCAAAACTAGTCAAGGGATCACTAGGCCCAAAACAAGAACATAAACAACTAGGGATATCCAGAGATTAAACCATCTCCACCCTCAGGATTTACTGCAATACCGCCAAAACCGATCAAGAGATCACTAGGCCCAAAAAAATCTTTAATCCCTCAGAATTTCTTTCACCAATACCTTGAGGAATTTTTCCGTCTCCACCCTCAGGATTTACTGTAATTTAGCCAAAATTGATCAAGGGATTCCTAGGCCCTCGGGAATTTTCCTGAGAGCACCTCAACCTATTCCAAAATGATATGATAATCCAAAGCTAAATTGAATGATAGAACCCCATCACACCATGGCTATCCAAAAATGGAAAGGCAAGGCTGAAACCACTGTCACACCTGAAAAAACCCATGCCCTTGATAACAAGAGAATCAATTACACAAATGCATGCACAATGCATTAACAAACCAACTAGGAAATCACACATGCAACGTGTTACCTGCAAGTATTCCTGTTGAAGGTACTTGATCCAACTTTTACTTGCTTGTTACTTGCTTTCCTTTGCTCCCTTGTCCTTCCTTTGCCTTTCGTTGCTTTCTTTCTCCAATGACATTAGAGTCCTCCAAAAATGCTCTAAGTGAAAGAGTATGATAGAATAGAGAGAATAGAGAGAGAGCTCCACCATAGAACTATCAAAAGCTAAATCAACAAAATATCAACTGACAAAATTTGTAAATTGATCCTCAAAAACTTTTTATCATTGAGGCCTCTATTTTCTTCAATTCCCTCTATTTTTCCTTCAATTTACCTCGCATGCAATTATGTGACCTTTCATCTCCCTTTTCTCCTATTTTCCTTTATTTTCATAAATAAAATATCAATTAATGCCTCTTTTCATTTTCAAAGCCTTTGCCAATGCCTTTTCCAATTTCCTTAGCCATAATAATCCGATATGAACACCCACTAGGATGTTTTTCCGAACATTCAACTTGGAAGACATGTTCCATGACTTTGGTGTTATTTTTCCTTTATTAACTTTATTACATGAACTTTTAACTTGAGTTTGTTACAGATCCCTCCCCCTTAGGGGAACATCGTCCTTGGTGTTCAATTACACCTATGACCAACAAACCACTGAAAACAAAACATACTGCCCATGAAGCTTTATAACCCAGCTCGATGTACTATTCGCATTGAGAAACCTGTTGAAAATCAAAACCAACATGACAACCATGACAACATGACAACCATACTGCTTATTGGAGCTTTATAACACAACTCATTGCAATATTTACAACAACACTCAAACATAAATATGTACCTATACCAAAACTCCTTTGCCTCAATCTGTAAACAATGAAGGATACATAACCCACATCTAATCAACCATCTCCCATGTAGCTTCATCGGCCCCAAAGTGCTTCCATTGCACAATAAATTGCTCGATTGCTTGGTTCCAGAGCATGAGATGTTTTTGTTACAATATGCACTGAGGTTCCGACTAGAATTCTCCTTTTGGCTCCACCTGCAATACATACCAATTGATCTAGGTGGATATTGGTGGCCACCCACCTATTCCACATATACCTCCAGTTGGTTTCATCAGTTTCCTTGTTTGTAGTAGCATTTACTATTTTTAGCAGTTTTTTGGGTCCTGAAATTCCAGAGCAGTTTTGACCCCCTAAACGACGCTTTTTTGAGTTCTGCAGTAGACCCATAGACATAGGCACAAACCTGCGGCAAATCCTTTAGTACTCAGAGAGATATTTCCGATGATATATCGTATGCGCCAATTGGAGATAATATGACCAAGTTACGATCCCAGGAATTTGGCTGCCCAACTAACCCCAACATGGCCCACAAACTCTTGGTGTTCCATCACCTTGGGTTAGGGTTTTGGTTGTTTAGGGTTTTCCCATGTTGTTCAACAATAAAAAGGCCCTTGAGCCCCATTGTACCACAGTTTAGAGGCATGTAGCCGCCACATCTCTTCTTAGAGATAAGTTAACATCGCTCGAGCTAGTTTATTTCCATTCTGTCTGTAAGAATTTTTCAGTTAATTGATCTTAATGAAATGAAGTTTTATTTCTGTTGCATCTCTGCATTTATGTTTGTTTTTGTATTTTATTGTGTTTCTGCATAAGTCCATATCAGTGGTATCAGAGCAGTTTTTTTTTCTCGATCTTTCTTTGTATGTCCCCAACGAGATAAATGTATAAGGATTTAGGGCTCGATCTGGTTGAGACTTTGCAAGATTAGCTTCACAAACCCCGACAACCTCCCATGGTAGAAGAAAATAAAGATGAGGGATGTAATATTCCGTTTCAAGGATATCTCTAAAACACGGAAAACTCCAACCAGAGATGGACTGGGAGGGCGTTTACCAGATATGCCGCCTCTGGAAAGAGGACGAAATCTGGAGGCTACTTGGCCCTTTCCAGACTCTGTCTAAGAGTATGAAATAAACACACCAAGTGGTATAGAACTAGAATGCTCAAGAATATATAAAAATAACAGTGCAACAGACATATAATAACATAGAAGAATGTACGGCAATTCATCTAGAAATATAGAGAGGAAATGCTAAGCCATTTTATTAAACTGAGAAATATAATGAAGTACAATAGGTGATCAGAGTGATGGCACCTAAACTTGCTCAAGGCAAGTGAAGAAATACTCTCAGAATACACCAGAAATGGCTGCTCTCTGAACTGCGTCTCAGCTGCTGGAAAACTGTTGTGTTGCTGCTACCACTGAAATGAACTGATAACTAGGGGCTGCTCCCCTTGCTGGAATGAGCTGAAAATCTGGAATCCTCCTCTACTCACCAGTCCTGACAAAACCCAGAAACCATATCAGAAATGGCCGACCTCCAAAAAACACCCCCTTGGGGAATTACGCTGGCCTCCAAGGCTCTGCGCAGAGGCTAAATGAGAATGACTGAAATACCGCCTCAAACTCCACCAAAATCCTCCCAACGGCAAAGGTTGATCCTCTGCTCAAAATCTCGGCTCAAATCTCCTGCAAAAACCCCGATCCGGGACACCTCCTAGATGGACTGCGTCCTCCCTCTCAGTGACTGCGCAGTCTCTATGAATGCTCAGCTCCGCAAAAAACCCAAACACCAAAACCTCCTGCAAAATGATGAAGAAATAACCTTGCTCGAGCAGGCACTCGAAGTCCCCCGGGCCTAAGGGAGAGATCTCCAATCGAAGACACTCAATGCACTAAACAGTGCTGCAGACAGGCTAAACAGCCAGCGTGCTCAAGAAGTCGAAACGACCAGCTCAATATCATCAACAACAGAATGAATCAAATGTGAAGGCTCCTCCCTCCTTTATAACGTTGGCCTTCCTCCAACCCTAAGGCCCATCTCCTCAACGTAGCCTTTCTCTCTTGCCACGTGCTCATCCTCATTTGCGCAGTAGCTTCTAGAGCATACGTGGTCCCCCTCTCTTCATGGTGCTTGGCCCCCCTTGGCTCCCCTTTAAGTCACAACGTTGTGATACTAGGGAGGGTGTTTTATTCCACTTAAGTGAGCTAGACCCTCTTCACTCACTTTTTATTTATTAATAAACTATAGACGACAAAACTGAACAAAATTGAATATTCCAATTAGCTGTCGCTAATTAGGAATATTACAAGGGAGTAGGAGATCCTATCAAAATATTGCTTGAGGAGGCCCTTGAGAAACAAAGGAATGCGATGATGGATAAATTTTCCCAGATCCTTCGACGACTACCCACCGACGACGCATCTTCATCCGACAACCACTCTGGAGGTGCCACTCCTTTTAAGGTACATGTTAACTTCAACATTCCCATATTTGAGGGCCAAATAGATGCAGACGCCATAGATATATGGTTGAATCTATTAGAAGGATATTTTTTGGTTCATGAATTTTCCAATCGGGAAAAGATTACTTTTTCACTCCTCAAAGTAGCCCCCCATGTCAAGGACTGGTTGGAAACCTCCTATGAGCAAAAGGATGAGAGGGAATCCACCCTGTTCTTAGCCGCACCCACTTGGAATTATTTTTGAGATGCAAGGAACAATATTACCTCATGGAGAGCTATGAGGACAAGTACATACAAGGGACTACACTACAACAAAAAAAGGAATCAAGATGCGCATGTGCTGACGAATCTGTTCCATACCCTGTGCACAAAGTTGGGTATCAAATATTTGGAGAAACATTTGGGGATTAAGTACCGCAGTTGTCTGCACATATACATCCAGGAGGAAATGGAGTTCCTCGACATCTCCTCGCTTGGTGCAACATACTGGTATGCTGGCAAGATTGAGCAGAAATTCAAACAGAAGAAGCAATACTTTGGATGTGTGAATCAGAAGCAAGGTAAAGGCACCCCCAAACTGCAGAACAAAGAACAAAGCCAAGGCGGGGCAGCCCAGTAAAACCTGCCAAAGCTACAAGCAAAGAATAACACCACGAAACCAAAGGACACAGGAAAGTGGTGTGAGTTCCATAAGATATCCACTCACAACACAAGTGAGTGTCAGGCCAAGCAGTCATTGGTGGCCGAGCTGAAGGCTTCCGAATCAGATGCATGTTCTGACTCTGAGTCAAAACCCGACAAGGGGAATGATAAAGGGAATCATATTATCGATGTGGAGCCCAGTTCCACCATTTCCACCACCAAGATATAGAAGGAGGAACCCAAAGATCCAAAGGAGGGGGAGCGCCTCTTCCATTCCCAGATGTGGGTTAAGGGTTCCCCACTGCAGTTCATTGTCGACATTGAGAGCCAAAAGAACCTCATTTCAGTAGAGGTAGTGAAGCGGCTGGGCCTCCTGACCACAACACACCCACAACCGTACACCATCGAGTGGCTTCACCAAGGACGAGATCTCCACATTAGCCAACAATGCCACCTTCCCTACAGTATCAAGCCCTTCATAGATGGGGTATTATGTGATGTTTCTCCTCTTGAATTTTGTGATGTATTATTAGGCCAACCATACTTGTGGAAGTGACATGTTATGTATGAGTCTAGGCTTCACGCTGTTAATGTTACTTTGGGTAATAAGTTATACAAGATACCAGAGGTAGCACCGCCTACCACCATATATTTAATCACTGTAAAGCAATGTAGTAAGCTCATTTCCCAAACTGGGAAATTTGTTTTCCCTATGATATGCCCTCAGGGCAAGAAGAAGACTATGGCCACGACCTCCAGAGAAGGCTCCTTTGCACGACAACAACACATGGACATGGTCGGGGAGGATTACGGGGACATATTCACCTCACCCGCAAGAGTGCCTCTGCACTGTGAGGTCAAGCACTCCATTGATCTGACCCCAGGCACACCACTAACCAGTGGACCAATCTATCGACAATCTGTAATGGAGAACAATGAAATAAAGAGGTAGATTTAGGAGTTGCTGCAGAAAGGTCACATCCGGCTGAGTTCATCGCCTTGTGGGAGCCCGATTGTGTTGGTGCAGAAGAAGGATGGGACTTGGAGACTCTATATTGACTATCAGGCACTCAACAAGATCACTGTTCGGAATAGGTATCTGATCCCACGAATTGATGACCTTCTAAACCAACTCAAGGGGGGAAAATATTTCAGCAATATTGACTTGAAGTCTCGGTATCACTAGGTACCAATTGAACCCTCCGATGTGTGGAAGACTACCTTGAAATCCAAGGAGGACCTTTTTGAATGGTTGGTCATGCCTTTCGGGATGACGAATTCCCTCACAATCTTCAGGAGGTCGATGGACGATATCTTGCAACCACTCACCAACTCATTAGTGGTGGTGTATTTGGATGACATCCTGATCTTCAACTAGAGTTGAGAAGAGCACCTCCACCACATTTGACAGGTCCTCCAAGCACTTCAACAACACAAGTTGTGTGGAAATTTGGAGAAATGCAATTTTGGCATGACCCTGGTTCAATATGTGGCATACATCATTGATGAGCGGGGGGTGCATGTGGACCCAACCAAGATCCATATCATTTGGAATTGGCCAGCCCAACCACTCTAACAAAGCTCCGCAACTATCTAGGTCTTGCCAATTTCTACTGCATGTTTGTGTTGGGGTTCTCCCATATCACTATGCCTTTGAGCCAAGTCACCAAGGGAGGAGGGAAAGAAAAATTATTTTGGTATGAATCTCAACATAATGCATTTGCAAAGTTGAAGCATCGCCTCTTCTTTGCACTAGTGCTCACATTACCAGACTTGTAGTAACCATTTGAGATCGAGACATATGCCTCTGACTATGCTATCATGGTAGTTCTTACTCAGCAGGGCCATCCAATGGCATATCGCAGTGAGACACTTTCAGACACAGTATGAATGTATCCCACCTATGACAATTAGATGTATTCCATTGTGCAGTTCCGCCCACAATGGAAGCATTACATTTTGGGGAAGGAAATGGTCATCCAAACAGATCACCGACCCCTGCAACTCATATAGACACACGGGAAGTTGCAGAATGATCACCATTAGAAATGGTCCACATACCTGCAACTGTTCCATTTGAACGTCAAGTACAAGAATCAAAGCACCAATAATGTTGCAGACTCCCTCAGCTCCACATACCTGCAACTGTTCCATTTGAACGTCAAGTACAAGAATCGAAGCACCAATAATGTTGCAGACTCCCTCAGCTGACTGCCAATCGTGGCGCTAACCACTGTGCTCAAATCTTGTGGGCATGAGACTTCGGGTTGGCTGCATCTCTACAAAAGCAATCCAGAATTTGGTGACACATGCCAGACACTCCTTGAAGGTAAGCAAGTTCCATATTTTCACCTCCAGGATGCACTGTTATGCCACCTAGGACACCTCCATGTTCCTTTAAGAGAGCATTCCAAGATGATTTGGGAAGCACACTACAGTGTGGTTGCTGGTCATTTCGGGGTCGAGAAAACAATGACAATAATACAAAACTATTTCTATTGACCGAACCTTCGACAAGATGTCTGGAAGTACATCAGATCCTACATTGCCTACGCCATTGCAAAACCGACCAACAAGAAGCAAGGCCTATATGCTTCGCTGCCTATCCCTAGTCAACTTTGGGAATTCATCTCCATAGATTACTTGCTGGGCCTTCCTTCTACCAATCATGGCAATGACTTCATTTTTGTGGTTGTCGATAGATTATCTAAGATGGCCATTATGGTAGCCTGCAAGAAGAATATCACAACGGAAGTCACTGCTAAACTCTTTTTTGAATGAGTGTGGGTACACTTTTGGATCCCACAATCCATTATCTCAGATCATGATAGAAGGTTTGTCAGTACGTTTTGGTAAAGTCTCTGGTCGATGCTGGACACCAAGCTCACTAAGTCCACAACTTTCCACCCCCAAACTAATGGCCAAAAAGAGTTCGTCAAAAATATGATCGTACACATTATGCGCATGTACAACTCAAAGCATCCACACACATGGGATAAAAGACTCCCCTATGTCCATCACAACTATAACCAGGCTATCCATAGCTCACTTAGCTACAACCCCTTTTAGGTGGGTTTGGGATTCCAACTACTATGTCCCATTGATGTGGCCATACCATTTGCAAATACTCAGGAAGATTCAGCTCATGTCCAGTCCGAATCTGACAAGGTGAGCATCTTCATTAAGTGCATTCAACACATCCACCAACAGGTCCATTAAATATTGGATAGAGCTAATGCTAAGTACAAGCAACGACATGATCAACATCAGGTTCCACACAAGTTCTAGGTGGGCGACAAAGTTTGGCTACATTTGTAGAAGGAGCGCCTCGCTGGACCCCACCGCAAGCTTCTCCCACCCCGATATGGGACATACACCATCACCAAGGCTATAGGGAACAATTAATTCGAGCTCACTATTCCACCATTCCTTGGTCTGCACCTAGTGTTCAATGTGGACCGCCTTTGACCCTACTTTCCACCATTACTGGACACATCCGACATTGCAGAACAACTCACACCAACATAGTTAAAAACAGACTACATGGAACAAGCCACAACTGACCATATCATAGACACATAGATAAAGAACACCCTCCAACAGAGGATCCAACTATATCGAGTTGTCAAAGCAGGCAAACTCCTTCACCAGGGAAAGTGGTTCACTAGGGACCGGGTGCAACATAAATGTCCTCACATCATGGAGGTTATGCACAAAATGGGGACCATTGCTTCCTAAGGGGGGGGAATGATCTAGGTGGATATTGGTGGCCACCCACCTATTCCACCTAGACCTCTAGCTGGTTTCATCATTTTCCTTGTTTATAACATCATTTACTATATTTAGCAGCTTTTCGGGTATTGAATTTTCAGAGCAATTTTTACCCCCTAAACGACGTTTTTTGAGGTTCGCAGCAGGCCCATGGCCCTAAGAAATGGCACGCATTAAATATTGTAGTACTTAGATAGACCTTTCCGATGATATATCATATGCACCAAACGAATATAATATGACCAAGTTACGACCCCGAGAAGTTGGTTGCCCAACTAACCCCAATGAGGTCCACAAACTCTTGGCGTTCCATTTCCTCGGGTTAGGGTTTTGGTTGTTTAGGGTTTTCCCATGCTGTTCAATAATAAAAAGGCCCTTGAGCCTCATTGTAACACAATTCATAGGCATGTAGCCACCATATCTCTTGTCAGAGATAAGCTACTATCGCCCGAGCTAGTTTATTTCCATTCTGTCTATAAGCATTTTTCAGTTATTTGATATTAATGTAATGAAGTTTTATTTCTGCTGCATCTCTGTGTTTATGTTTATTTTTGTATTTTATTTCGTTCCTGCATAAGTCCAGATCACCAATCAATCACATGATCAACATTTTCACATACTTCTTAAGCAATGAAACATGGAAAACATCACCAACTTTTATTGACAGAGGCAGTGCAAGTCTGTAGGCACTGGTCCAATCCACTCAAGAATCTCAAAAGGCCTGTAATGTCGAGGTTCCAACTTAGCACATGACCTAATACTCAAGGAGCTCCTCTTGGTATTGATGTGCATGTACACATGCTCCCCAAGCTGAAACTCCTTAAACACCCTATGTTGGTATGCATAGCTTTTCTACCTATCCAATACTTCCTTTAGGTTCTTCTTAATAACCTACATTTCTTGTTCCATCTTTTCCAACATGTTCGGTCCGATCAATATCTTGTTCATTGGATCACTCTAGATAATGGGAATATTGCAACTCTTCCCATAAAGTTTCTCAAACGGGATCATACTTAGTGACTCTTGATACCCATTATTGTAAGCAAACTCAACCAGTGGAAGATACTCCTCCCACCTTCTCTGCTGGTGCATAACATACATTTTCAGCATGTCCTCCAGAATCCTATTGACCCTCTATGTTTTTCCATATGTTTGCAGATGATAAGTTGTACTGAAGGCCAAATATGTACCCAAACCTGCAAATAACTCCTTTCAAAACCTGGAAGTGAACTTGGTATCTCTATTAGATACAATCTTCTTACAAATACCATGCAATCTCACTATCTCCTTGATGAAGAATTGAGCTACCTTGGTCAACCTGTCAACCAAAACCATGATGGAATCATGTTGTCTAGATGTCTTTGGAAAATTTGTGATGAAATCCATGGAAATGACCTCCCATTTCCATTCCGTAATCGAAATCGACTATAGTAAACCACCTGGATGCTTGCACTCTAATTTTACCTATTGAAAATCTAAACACTTGGTGACGAACTTAACTACCTCTTTCTTCAGATTCAACCAGTAGTAAATCTCTTCAAGCTGATAGAGTCTTCTGATATCCCAGGTGACCTGAATACAAATTAACATGAAATCGCTCAAAATAAGCTTCTTGAGCATGTTGTTTTCTGACACATAGATCCTGTCCCTAAATATGAAAAAACCATATGTCGTGAGATGATAATCCATATCCTGTTTACCTATACCTTATTGTTGTAACCTGTGCCTAAGCTCCTTGTACCTGTCATCCTACTATCCTGCTTGTAAGATCTGATCTTGTAAATATGTCCCATATGAACTCATAGCTGCTATGTGATTTACCTGCACTCTTCTACTGAGAGCATCCACAACCTTGTTCTCTTTACCCTTAATGTACCTGATCTTGAAATAAAACTCACTGAGTGTGGCCAACCATCTAGGTTGCCTGGAATTCATATTAGGTTGATAAAACATATATCTTAGCCCACTGTGATCACTTGTCAACATAAACCTCCTGCCAAGAAGATAATGCCTCCACATTTTCAATGCATGAATGATCGCTGCCAACTTAAGATCATGTGTCACATAATTCCACTCGTGCTCATTCAGTTGCCTTGACTCGTGATATTCCACATGTCCCTCTTGCATCAAGACTCCACCAAGTCCCCTCTTGCAAACATTTAGTACACACCACAAACTCTTTATCTGGATCTACAATCTTTAGAACTAGAGTGTTTGCAAGCAACTGCTTCATCTGTCCAAAACTGGTTGCAAATTTCTCTGTCCATTCAAATTTCTTTCCTTTCCTCTACAATGCTGTAATAGGATAGACAATCCGTGAGAAGTTCCTGATGAAACTCCTATAGTAACCTTCTAACCCCATGAATGATCTAACCTCAGCCACATTCCTAGGAGCTTCCCATTCCATGATATCTTTGATCTTTTCTGGATCCACTGTTGTGCCTTACTTAGAAATAACATGTCTCAAGTAATAAACCTCTACTTGAAATAAACTACACTTACTAATATTGGCATACAAATGATGCTCTCTCAACAGACTTAACGCTACAGATAAGTGTTCGACATGCTCTTCCTAATTATTAGAATATATCAATACATCATCAAGGAGTACAGTCACAAACTTGTCCAGATAAAGACACAACACACTATTCATCAAACACATGATTGTAGCTAGAGCATTAGTCAAACAAAAAGGAATCACACATTAGAGGAAATTTCAGCGTAAGAGTGGAAACCTAAGGAAAAATAAGAGTTATGAATTTTGGAGGGAAAAGAAGAAAAATATTTTTTAATAATTGTATTTTTAGCTTATCTCCTTATAGGTTTAGTCAAATGTCAATTGTAGACACTCGTTGGATGTGAGATTTAATTACGCATCGAATGAGTACCCATTATGCATACTTTTGAGAAGACCCACATTGATAAAAATTGAAGATACATTAACAAACGTATCTTTTTTTTGAAGATGCATACTTTTTTTTTTTTTTTTTTTTTTTTTTATGTATCTTCAATTTTAATCAATGTGGGTCTTCTCAAATGTATGCATAATGGGTACTCATTGTTGAAATTGGCAACAAGAAACATCAAAAGTGGAAACCAGAAAATGACACCCAAAAATGACACCATATGAGTCTTATTATTTAATTTTCCCTTAATTAAACTGGAAGAAAAATTGTAATTTCATCTCATGAAAACTTGTATTAGATAACTGAGTCAGGAAGAATTAGTTAGCTTAGGAAATTCAAGTTATAGATAAAATAGGAGGCATGTAGAGGATATCACTATTTTTATGGGGTCCAATTACACTTAATTGTGAGTAGCAATTAGTTAACTCAATTAATTGAGCTAAAATTAGTTTAACTAGTTCTAACTGAGAGATGAGCTAGTGATAGGTCCAGTGAATTAAATTTGATTTAATTCACAAGTAGTGATCAATCAATTAACTAATAATTCACTATAAATAGCTATTGCATGTTAGTTCTAATGAAGGCTCAGTTGAGACTGAGGTTAAAGGGAAGAGATATATCAGTTGTACTATTAGAAAATTGTACAAGTCATGCATGAGGTCATCGGGAAGGCCTTGAAGCATTGCACAATCATTAATTGGTATTTTCCTAATTAATAGGGGCTCAATTAGCCTAAGAATGCGCAAGAAATGTAGGCTAGGTAGAGGCGAGAAACAGGTTAAATATTGGACCAAAATTGCTTTGATTGAAAGGAAGATCCAAGCTAGATCAAAGTGAGATAGTCAACAGAGTGTAGAAAGTTTCTCAGTGGAGAAAGAGCATTGTATTGTTTCATGTTCTTGAATTTATGCAATATACAATTAGAGGGGTTTTGAGCAATTTATTTCCCCAGATACATATTGTGTTGTGTGATTGATTATTTATTTCTCTTACTTGTTATGTGATTGTGAGATTGAATTTTGTTTCCACAAATTGTAGAAGGATTCAATATTTTGTTTTAGTACATTAGAAGATCAGTTTGAATCCTGTTGTTAGATTTTCTGCATGGCATAAGAGCGCAAGGAATCACAATAGAAGAGAAGAACATAGTTTGTTTTGAACATGTTCGAATTTGCAGATTTATTCTTCAGGACCCAGGACCCAACAAAAAATCAATATGTATTTCAATAGATTGAGACTTGAATATTATCTTGAGGGAAATTTGAATTAAATAGCATGGAAGGACACGATGGAGGCAGTGCTAGAAGACAACAGACAAAAGGAATTCATAGACAATGATATTCGCAATCCTGCAACAACAAATGCTCAAATTCTTGATGCATGAAAGAAGAAGGTAGAAAAGGTGAGAAGGATCTTGTTAGAAGGAGTTAGAGATCATATTGTCTCGAGTCTCCATAGTAAGGAGACTCCATATGCTATGTGGAAGTCCTTGACATATCTGTTTTAGAATAACAGTGACCATAGCAAATTGGCACTAAAAGACAAAATCCGAAAGATCAAGATGGAGGAGGGCAAGAAAATACCAAAATACTTGACGAAGTTCACTCAATGTCGAGATGAGCTTGGAAGATGGTTGGTGTGATAGTAGCCCAGGATGATTTGGTGAGCCTATCTCTTCTAGGCCTTCCCAATAGCTGGCATAATTACTAGGAATTTGTGAATGGGAGGGAGAAGATACCAGACTGGGAGCATTTGTGGTCCGACTTGGTAATCAAATAGACAAGCGAGAGCACCAGAGATAGGACTTTCGTAAAAGAAAAAGAAGAATATTTTTCATTGGTCGGAAAAGGCAAGAAATCCAACGAAAATAAGTCCCAAAGCAACTGAGGGAAAGAGAGATTTGTACAAGATCAAGTGTTTTCACTGTCACGAGCACGGGCACCTCAAATTGTCCATAGAAGAAGGCAACCAAGAAGGAGCCTTCAATTGTAGTGGGTGAAGCGCTAGCTTCACAGTTCGATCTTGATTTTACTCTCATTGCATGCATGGCCAACACTGTAATGGGATGCATGTGGTATCTAGACATTGATGCCTCGTTCTATATGATGGGGAATAGAGATCTCTTCAGTGACTTGGAGGAGAAGGACATCTAGCGAAACATAGAGTTTGGAGATGATGAGAGGTATAGCGCAACCGACATAGGTACAATTACCTTTTAGAGGGATTCTAGCTCCCCTCTCAGACTGAAAGATGTTTTGTATGTTCCAGGACTAAGGAAGAATATTGTCTCCGTAGCGATATTGGAAGACCATGGTTATGATGTCATATCTTGATCAGGGGCTTAGTTTTATGCTAAAAAATAAAAGTTCTCAGATTGGCTCGAAACTTGAACAACCACGTAGTCCTTGCTGTTCTAAATCCAATGCACTTCGTTTCACGAAAAATGGTCGTTGTATGCTCTCGGAAATGAGTTCTGTCTGGTTTGCTAAACAGGTAAAAAAAAAAAACAGTTAGATGCCTAGTCAGCAGTCCGTACTGATGACATGGCATGTTGACTATGCAGGGTCATTTTTTTGGAAATTTCTCCAGCGAATGGTAAGCTGGCAAGTGGCAGCATGGCACTGGTCTGTATTTGGGGTGATGTGGCAGAGTTTCATTGGTTAAAGTTTGAGGCAACTGGTTGAGGACACATGGTGCAACCTGGGGCCACCACGTGCCCCACCTAAGGTTCAAAAGTGGTGTAAAATTTTTGTTCCAAGTCTGGGTGAAGACGCTGGGGTTTGACCCCGCGACCTCCCACCACACAACGCAATGAATTACCGTCCCGCCTATCCATTAGTTCTTAATATTCATTGGTGTCGACTTATATTTAAATTTCATGTTGTATAATGGTGGGGGTAAGGTGGGGGCCAACCCCGAAGGACCAGCCCTCGGTCCATAGGACCACATGCCAAGACCACCTGCGGAGCTCTAGAGCTAATGCAAATTTTAAAGGTTTAAAAAAATGTTAATTAACCATAAACATGTTAATGCACCTAATCCAGAAATAATTGTGGATTAACTTAAGTGTGGAGTTAGCGCTTAAGTGCACTTAATTAGCGCTAAGAATCCCACTTAACATTAACTATGGATTAACTTGGCAGACCCCCAAATTCGGCGAATTGCCAGTTTTAGTTGCAATTAGCTAGTTTAGGGCTTGAAATAGTGGGAAAATTAAAATGGTCATAAATTTTGCATTGTTTGACCAATTCAGGCTTACAAAGAAGTTAGCTGACCATTTTGAGCCATTTTATACTCATTGGAGCAGGTTACAGGAGCATAAAAGTATTGTAAAAGGTCAATTTGACAATTTGAGAATAATATAGAGGCCCAAGCCAAGGAAGCTGGACCAAGGAGATGTAGCCCAGTTGGAGTGATTTCCTTCATAAAATACCTGTGTTAATGTTATGTATGGTGATGTTTTGTAATTTATTTGTTGTTGTTCAGCTCTTGTTTTTATGTTAAACTTTTCACTAAATTGACATGAAAAACACTCATGATACTTGATAATTTGCAAGAGAACTTGAACCCTTAAGCACACATAAGACATTGAAGTCATAATCTGAAAGAGTAATTAGAACAACAACACTAACATACTCCATTCAGATCATTTTTGGTATCAGAGCCCAAGTTCTTTAGGTTTTGTTGTGCAAGAAAGGATCTAATTTTTTGCAAGTTTGTGTCATGCTTACAAGGTTAAAACTCAAAAGAGGAGAAGGGAAGCTAGTTGAGAGCCCTGTAGTTGGGTCAAGAGGAGCAAGGGAAAAATTGCCAAAGTCTTCAACACCAACACATCCTCAAGTTGAAGTTGAGTATTTAGTGATCATGTCTCATGAAGGAGAACCCATCATGACAAAAGATGAGAGAGCATTCAGGAATGCATTCTTTGATATGACTAAGATGGTTAAAGTCCTCTATGAGTAAAGGAATGTAAGGATGCAAGGAGAGAGTTCAAGGTCTCTAAGAGGAGATGGTTCTACAGGAGGAGGAGGCCATGGATATGGTAAGAAGCCACCATCCACTCCACCATCATCCTCACCACCATATTCACCTTCCTCATCATCATCTTCCACTACCACAACTCTTCCATCTGTTCATACACATACTTCAAAAGGAGCCGGTAAATCACCCTTTCTTAAACTTGATGTTAAGTTTGAGCTTCCAATGTATAATGGCGAAGTGAATGCAGAGAAGATGGATAATTGGATTCGTCAATTGGAGGTTTATTGCAGAATTCAGAAGCTTCAAGAAGATGACATAAAGATTCAATTGGCTTCCTTGAGAATGGAGGGTTCAACACTTGTATGGTGGGAAGCAAAGACACAAGAGGAGATTAAGAAACATGGTAAGATCTCAATGTCTTGGTCAAATTTTATTGCTACCATTAAAAGGAAATTATATCCTCTAGCTTACATGCAAAAAGCTATTATGATTTGGACAAATTTTAGATAGTTGAAAGGTCAAAGTGTGCAAGATTACACTCGTGAATTTAGGAGAAGAGCTATTATGTTAGGAGTTGATTTTCATAGCCGAGAAACTTTGTTGAAGTACATAGGTGGATTGCATAGTTACCTGAAACATACCATCCTCATGTTTAATCCCACTAGTTTAGATGAGGTCTGTGTGCAAGCTACGCACCTTGAGGCAAGAGGGAAAAATGTACAAGATGAGGGTAAAAAGAAACCATTCAAGAGTGGTGAAAAAGGAAAGGGTTTTAAGGGTAAAAAAAAGAAGAATTCATCCATTAATAAATAAGGGGAGAAAACTAGATGTACTCATTGTTCCAAAGAGGGTCATGATGAAGCCTACTGTTGGAAGCTTCTTCCAGAATTGAGGCCTAATAAATTCAACAATAAAGGGAAACAAAAGACAACTGCTACCACACAACAGGATCTTGGATCTGATTCAGGAGATGAGACTAAAATTGCAGCCATGGTTACAAAGGGAAAAGAAACCATAGCAAGTACTAGTTCCTAAAATTGTCACATTAACACTCCAAATGAAGAACATGAATAGAGTTGTTTCATGTAAGAGTGATCTCAAAACATACAAAAATAGACACACTATTTTATAGTGGGTATCAAGGGAACTTAATCTATAAAGACTTAATCAAGAAGTTGAATCTTGAAACCTTACCTCATCATAAGCCATACCCATTGGGTTGGATAACCAAAGATACAAACTTATAGGTTACAAGAAAATGCATTTTCCAGTTTGCAATTACCGCAAACTTTATTGATGAATTTGAGTTAGATGTTGTACCGCTTGACATATATGGAATTTTTTTGGATAGCCATATCTATATGACAGGAAAGCAGTCTTCTATTACCATGAGTACAAGTACCACTTGTTCAAAGATGGGGTGGAATATATTGTGAGAGCTCATCGCAAAAAGCTAAACCACTCTTTGGTTAATGTTGGGCAAATGAAGAGACTAGTAAACTCAAGCAAAAAAATTGTGCTTCTTATGATAAAAAAAAAAGAATGATAAAGATTTTGAATATTTCTAAATTTGTGATGATATATTAAAATCTATTTTGTTTGATCTGGTAAGTCAACATGGCGAGATGTTTCAAGAGCCAAAGGGGTTACCTCCCAATATGGGAATCCAACATGAGATACAATTGCAGCAGGATGTTCCACTCCCTAACATTGGCATGTATCACATGTCGATAATGGAAAGTGGATAAATAAAGAAGAAAATGCATGAATTTTTGAATAAAGGTATCATTCGTCCATCTACCTCGCCATGTGGTTCACCGATTTTATTGGTACCCAAGAAGGATGGAACATGGCACATGTGTGTGGATTTCCATGCACTCAACAAAATCACGATTAAGAATCGTTATCCTCTCCCAAGGATTGATTATTTGCTTGATCAATTGAGGTATGAAAATTATTTCACTAAGTTAGATTTAAGAAGTGGTTATCATCAGGTTAGAATAGTTGAAGAGGACATATGGAAGAACACATTTAAAACTAAACAAGGATTTCTTGAGTGGATTTTTATGCCTTTTGGTCTTTGCAATGATCCAACTACTTTCATGAGAGTTATGAATGATGTATTAATACCATTTCTATATGATTTTTTCATTGAATACTTAGACGATATTTTGATATTCAACAAATCATAAGAAGACCATGTTATGCATGGGAACAAGGTGCTTGATGTCTTGAGAAGAGAACAATTGTTTTTGAAGATGTCGAAATGCAAATTTGGTAAAACTTCTTTAGTGTATTTGGGACGTATTGTTGGAGGAGGTGAGCTGAAGACAGACCCCTCTAGAGTTGAGTTCATTGTGAGTTGGCTTACACCCAAGTCAGTCACAGAGGTAAGGAGTTTTCTAGGAGCAACACAATATTGGAGGAATTTCATTGTTAATTTTTCCTCTATTGCAGCTTCATTACATGAATTGACGAGTGTTAAGAAAGTCTTCCAGTGGGGAGGCAATAAAAAAAACATTTGATGCTTTGAACAAGAAGATCAGTTCAACCCCAATATTAGTATTACCGGACTTGAGATAACACTTTGAGATTTAGATAGATGCAAGTGACTATGCCATGGGTGCAGTCCTCTTACAACATGGTAAGCCTATTTCATTCCATTCAGAAATTTGTAATGGTGTAGTGATAAATTACCCTACATATGACAAGGAGCTATATGTGTTGGTACAAAGTGTGAAGAAATGGAAACATTATTTGATTGGGAAGGAAACCATCATTCACATCGATCACCAACCATTGCAATACTTGCAATCAAAAACCAAATTGCAGCAGTCAAGGCACTTTTGATGGATGGGATTCTTGCAACAATTCCATTTGGTCATCAGGTATAAGAAAGGTATATACAACAAGGTTTCCGATATGCTTTCTAGGCCTATTATTAATGCAACTACTTTACTCAAGAATACTTCTGTTTTACATGAAAGTTACATTGAACAATATGCATTTGACAATGACTTTCAAGATATTTATGCAAAATTGAGTCAAGGTCGCCAAGTTGAGGAATTAGATTATCATGTTCATAATAACTTGTATCATTTGGGCAAGCTTTGTATTCCACTGGGTGAGAGAGTGAATGTCATAAGGGAAGCACACACTTCTCTTATTGCGAGACATTTTGGTGTAAGCAAAAAAATGGAAAATCTTCAGAGATATTGTTATTGGCCTTGTATGCTTGAAAATGTGTCATGTTTTATTAAAGGTTGTTCTTTATGTGTAGTTAGTAAGCCTAGTAATAGGAAGTTAGGATTGTACACAGAACTTTCAATTCTTTCACGTCCATGGGAGAGTATCTCTATGGATTTTGTAGGAGGTCTTCCTTTGTCGAAAATAAGTCATGATTATTTGTATGTAGTTGTGGATAGGTTCAACAAAATATGTATTTTGATTCCATGTGAAAATAAAATTACAACTGAACAAACAACTCATATTTTCTTTCAAAATGCATGGGTTCATTTTGGGTTGCCTACATCTATTGTAAGTGATCGATATTCTCAATTTGTTGGGAATTTTTGGTCAAGTTTGTGGGACTTGATGGACACTGAGTTGAAGAAGAGTATAGCCTTTCATCCGCAAACAGATGGTCAAATCGAGGTGGTTAATAGAACAATCATTCATATTCTTAGAGGACGTTGAAGCAAACATCCTAAGTTGTCGGATGAACAGTTGCATTACATTCAGCATGCTTATAACCATGCAAAACATTCTTCTAATCAAACATCACCATTTGAGGCATGTCTTGATTACTTGCCAAAGTCGGCATTGGAATGTAGCTATTGATGGACATGATAGTGACATAGATAAAGCAAAGAAATTCATTGAGAAAATTTAGTTGATTCATCAAACAGTGCAATAGCAACTAGAAAAACGTCAAGGCAAGTACAAGGCGAGGCATGACAAACATTGGGTGGATCATAAGTTTCAAGTTGGTGATGAAGTTTGGCTTCAAATTAGTAAGGAAAGGCTTCAAGAAGAAGGTAAAAATATGAAACCAATCCATTATGGTCCTTTTAAAATTCTAGAAAAGATTGGTAACAATGCCTTCAAGCTTGATTTGCCTTCACACGTGCAAATTTATTTAGTTGTCAATGTTGAAAATTTGAGATTGTGTGAGCCTCCTTTGATTGAAGATCAAGGAGAGAATGTTCAGTTTCCATCTATTGAATATTTTTCTCTATATTTCTTTGTTGAGTGACAACAAGACACCATACTTGACAGGAGGACAAGGACATTAACAAGAGGAAGTGTCAACTATCTTCGAGTGGGGCTTAAAGGAAAAAATCCTTCAAAGGCCAAATGGATTGAAATTGGGAAGGTGAGGGAACTATACCCTCACCTGTTCAGCAACTGAATATGACATTTTGGGGTCCAAAAGCTTCTAGTGGGGAGGAATGATCAGGGGCTCAGTTTTATGCTAAAAAATAAAAGTTCTTAGATTGGCTCAGAACCCAAGTGAATGCGTAGTGCTCGCTATTCTGAATCTGGTGCACTTCATTTCACGAAAAATGGTCACCCTATGCTCCCAAAAACGAGTTTTGTCTGCCTTGCTACATAAGTAAAAAAAAATGACAGTCAGATGCCTAGTCAGTAGTCCATACTACTGACATGGAATCCTGACTGTGCAAGGTCATTTGTTTGGAAATTTCTCCAGCGGATGGTAAGCTACCAAGTGGCAGCATGGCACTGGTTCGTATTAGGGGTGATGTGGCAGAGTTTCATTAGTTAATGTTTGAACCAACCAGGTGAGGAAACGTGGTGCAACCCGTAGCAGCCACGTGCCCCCCCTAAGGTTCAAATTTGGTGTAAAATTTTTGTACCAAGTCCGGGTGGAGGCGCCGAGGTTTGACCCCGCGACCTCCCACCACACAACACAACAAATTACCATTCCGCCTATCTATTATTTCTTAATATTCATTGGTGTCGACTTATATTTAAATTTCGTGTTGTATAATGGTGGGGGTAAGGTGGGGGCTAGCCCCGAAGGACCAACCCCTAGTCCATAGGACCACATTCTAGGACCACCGGTGGAGCTCTAGAGCTAATGCAGAGTTTAAAGGTTTAAAACATGGTTAATTAACCATAAATATGTTTAATGCACCTAATCCATAAAGAAGTGCAGATTAAATTAAGCGCGAAGTTAACACTTAAGTGTGCTTAATTAGAGCTAAGACTCCCACTTAACATTCACTACAGATTAAATTGGTGGACCCCAAATTCGACGGACGACCAGTTTTAGTTGTAGTTAGCTAGTTTAGGGCTTGAAATAGTGGGAAAAATTAAAATGGTCATAACTTTTGAATTTTTCGACCAATTCAGGCTTAGAAAGAATCTAATGGGAATCCATTGATAAATCTCTGTACCTTTTTCTTCTCATCCTTACTATATGATACAAACCTAAAAAATTCTAGGAACTTAGTCGTGTAATCCTCAGTAGTCACCGATCCCATATTCAACTCATAAAACTCGACCTTAATGTCATAGTACCTCACTGACAAGTATTTATTCCTGAAGAGTCTCTTGAATTCACACCAAATCAACTCCTCTTTATTGATCTATTTGATGCGCTTCACATATTCCCATCATAATTCTTCTTTCCCTTTTAGGCTGAAAATAACTATAATGACCTTCATGTTCTCTATGTAATCATTTATCTCAAAGAACTTCTTCATTCCAAGAAACCATGCCTATACATCTTCCAGCTTCTTCAACTCTCCATCGAATGTAGGTGGCTTGGATTTCTTCAACTCATTCAACAAATATCCCCTATCACTCCTCCTATAAGGATGATAGCTATGATGATCATGATACCTATCTGAACCAGAACTAGAATAAAACCCATGTCCACTGCCTCTCCTATCCGGCGTATCCAACAATCTACCATCTTTGACGTTGCCATTTTTGTCCGACTTGTGCCCACCATGATAACTTATACCATATGCCCCATTAGTATTTTCATCATGTCCATAAATGATTCGTGGTTGTCCATGTATCTACAAGTATGAAAAACTCTGAAGGGTAACTCCATTAACCTTTTCTTATTTCTCTTGTGCCCTGGAAAGTATTTATTATGAATGAATAATTATGTCATTATCTGCTTTGCAACTTCTAATTTATGCCTTTAAACTTCTCAAAGTATCTGTTATGTCAAGAGAGTACTCCTCTCTTGGCTGCTCATATGATCTGTACGGAGAGTCTCGTGAACTTTAATCCACCATTTTTCTAGTCATATTTAATCCTCTTCTTCCTGCAAACATACCATGTTAGATAAACCAAATACAAACATAATCGACATACCTAAGTGAAGTTCAGGGGAGGCTATGTCATCTGCAAAATCAGTCCATATTAGTACGATACATGTATATACATAATCATATCAACATACAAACATCATGCATGATAATATCAACTGCATACCATAACCTCATGCATGACAACCATAACCATGACAATGCATGCATAATAACCATATGGACACTAACATGCATGCATGAAAAACACATTCCACCCATTTAGTCCAAGTATTTGAACCATGCTCTGATACCAACCTATAATGCTCCCTCCCACATTTACCTAATTTCATTGGTCTTCCAGGGTAAATGTTAGGGGAAGAGATACTATGACATGACCTGACCTCTTAGATCATTAAGGAAGTGGGGCTGACTATTGATAACAAAATGACCTTTCATCGGGGGCTACATGTCACTCAGAGGATGAGTAGCCACCCCAGGTGGCAAAAAACTTAGTTGGACACCTTTTTATGTGAATTTATCCCTCAAACACACCCATAACAAGACCTCCATGCGGTTGGGAGCCTCCAATTGCATGTGCAAGATTGTATCCATGCAGTTGCAACCCAAAATTTCCAGTTAGGAGCATGTGGTCCAAGATTCCGAGCCTCAATTCCAGATCAGCCTCCAGACCACTTCCTAGAACTTCCTATAACTTCTCAAATGCACAAATGACATAAAAACAAGGATAAACATTCAAACTTGTGTCAGAGACTTGACCTAACCAAGCCTAACCATGATAGTCATTTAGTCAAACATATCAAGAACATGTAATATAGAAGTCATGAATGCATATCTAAACATATGGGTATGATACTTATCTGGGAATCATCAATAAGGGATAATTACCTCTCATAATAGTGACAATAACATTTTTTATCTCATGCATTCATTAACCATTAATAAACAAATCAAACACATTAAGAGAAATAGACATGATCGTTATGAAACCATGCTTATAACCATAATAATAACCATGATAGAATAACCATAAAAGCCACATAATAACCAGTACAAGTACTGATGAAATACAAGAGGAAAAGAGCTATTATTAACATATGCAAAAACATAGTCAAGAACTTCCACATACCACCCGACCATAGATTGGGCTGAACCAAATCTTTCTTTCAACCAATCACCCCCATGTCATATTCCAAGCATAAATGTAGAACTCAAGGCAAAATCAACCAGGGCTTCTTAAAGATTAAACCACCTCTACCCTCAGTCTTTACTACAATCTTGCTAAAATTGGTCAAGGGATCACTAGGCCCAAAACAAGAACATAAAAAACCAGTGTTATTTGAAGATTAAACCACCTCCACCCTCAAAATTTACCGCAATATTGCCAAAACCAGTCAAGGGATCACTAGGACTAGAAAAATCTTGAATACCTCAGCATTTCTCACCATACCTTGAGGAATTTGTCTGTCTCCACCCTCAGGATTTACTGCAATCCCGCCAAACCGGTCAAGGTATTCCTAGGCCCTTTTGAATTTTACTAAGGCCACCTCTCCCAATTCCAAAACCATTTGGAAATCTAAAGCTCAATCGAATGATATAACCTCATCACACCATGGCTATTTGGAAATGGAAAGGCAAGGTTGAAACCACTATAACACCTGGAAAAACCCATGCCCTTGACAACAAGAGAACAAAATACACACATGCATGCACCATGCATTGAGAAACCAACTAGGAAATCACATATGCAACTTGTTACTTGCAAGTATTCTTGCTGAAGCTACTTGATCCAAATTTTCCTTGCTTTTCCCTTGCTTTATTTTGCTTCCTTTGCCTTCCTTTTCTTTCTTTATCCAATGTTAGAGTGCTCCAAAATTTCTCTAAGTGTGCAATAGTATGAGATCATAATAGAGATAATAGAGAGAAATCTCCACCATAGAACTGTCAAAATATAAACTAGCAAAATCTCAACTGAAAAAAGTTGTGAACTAATCCTTAGAAGCCTTTTTATCATTGAGGCCTCTATTTTTTCCAATTCCCTCTATTTTTCCTTCAATTTCTCTCTCATGCAATTTTGTGACCTTTCATCTCCATTTTTTCCCTATTTTCTTTATTTTCATAAATAAAATACCAATTAATGCCTCTTTTCCTTTTCAAAGCCTTTTCCAATTTCCTTAGCCATAATAAACCGATATGAACACCCACTAGGATTCTTTTCCCAACATTCAACTTAGAATACATGTCCCATGACCTTGGTCTTATTTTTCCTTTATTAATTTTATTACATGATCTTTTAAACCGAGGTTGTTACAATATTAAACATAATAATAAAAAATTTTGTGTAATAAATTTTACAAATTTTAAAATGAGTGTTTTGTACTTTATAAAATTTTGAAATGTCTATAAAATTATTAAGTGTGTGTATATATATATATATATATATATATATATATATATATATATAAAGTTAAATATCCTTAATTATATTAACATAAGCATAAAAATGCAGAGTACAAAAACATCTCAACATGCCTCTTTCCCTCAGTCCAACCAGAGTTGTTGAGATTGAGGCCTAGAGGAAACCATGAGCTATCAGCTTCATGCATTATTTCTGGTGGCGTAGAGGCCATGGCATACAAACAAACGGAGAACCATTACATCATGCAACAAATCAAGGTGGGGGGGGGGGGGGGTTGGGGGGAATTATAGGGGGAGCTGCGAAATACCCAACATATTCATGCATATGGAAATCTATATGCTCCACCCTCGCTTCCAAACTGTGAAGGTGATCATTTGTGCACCTATGATGGCGACATAGATTATCCAATTCCTCCATAATTTCACTGTGGCCAAATTGAATATCATTGACAAAAGCTACTAGCTCGTTATGGTCATCGTGATTTTGTAGGTTTTCCATGTTGAGTTTAATGTTCCAGAGCTGAGAAGTGATAGTCTCCAGCGACGCTGGATCTTCCACGTGCCCTGGGGATCCATCAAATCAATCCTTTGTCTCCCAGATGTCCAAAAAACCCTACTAGGCTTCTGCTTCCCTTTCTGCCTGAGCAGCTCGCCGATGAATGCCTCCCCCATGATGTGATCTTCCAAGGTGATGCAACATCCCTGTGTGATAGAAACACCAGAGCGCCCGACAACAACAAACACCCTCCCAACCCCACAAAACAACAAAAAAGATAATGTATTGAACAAAATCCCCCAATCAACTTACAGGTCAACACCAAATTCCACTCCCCACACTTAGTCAACATGGGACAAGAGTCCCTCAACACTTGTCTTATAAATATGGCCGCAACACCTAGATCCCTTCACTACAAACTTCACAACAGAATTCCACCCGCGTACCCCGTCCTGCCCAAGAAGGAAAACACACAAGGATCTGTAGAAACCAAGGACAAGTCTTTTGTGCCTCATAGGCATGAACCACTAGTCACCCATTATACTCATCCAACACACACAGGCCCTAAGAGAATTATTCACCACAACATGGCCAAAGTTAAGCTTCCTTGGTATTTCTTCTATCCCGACCAACGCATCACTACAAAAAACTGAGCCAAAAAAAAATTCAAGCATTTTCTTCACCCTGGATGTTCGAAGGTCCCAGGATTCATCCAACGTCACCAACACACCCCTCACTGCACACCAGACTCGGGTTCCTCACCTCTCCACCAAGGCCTATACCTCAGCGAGGCACACAAGACCTCCAACACCCTTACCTCTCTACAAAGCTCTACCATCTACCACCACAGCCAAGAAAGACACCAAAAAATTTAGGGATGGGTTTAAAAATGTATTGCACTCTTGGATGACAACCTCGCAGGCGGGTTCTAGTAGTAATGTCAATTAAACGGGAGGATGGGGTGTGCGTGGAGGTCGGGCATGCTCTGTCGCCGTCCCTCCCACCACTTGTCCCTTAATAAAAGCACCCCCATTGGGGAATTATTAGGTATATTTAATATAATTAGTTATATATATATATATATATATATATTTTAATATAAGGAGCTTTTTTTATAACTGATTTAATGAGCCATCTACAGTTTCACAATATGAATTAGTTTATACCTAAACATTAAGGTGTAATTAAAAAAGTACATATGAGAAATGTTGTAATACTGCTAATGACCTACCACTGGGGAAACCAAACTAGTGTCACAACATTAATTGTTTCGTCAGGAATAAACATTGAATTCTAATTGTATATGCTTTTACATACCAAAATTGGGATACTTGCCTTGCCTACCTATAGGTTATATGTAAAATACTAACATAAGATAAATTTAAAAAAATAAATATAGGATGATGATATAGACTAGTAATATCAAGGAAACCCACTGCAACATGTATAGTTCATTGGAGAGTCCACTTGATTGGTTTAAGGTGGAGTTGCATCATCCTTTGAGTTGGAAAACATAATGTTGGCAACTATTCTAGCAATACATTGATTTTAGAATCCACTTTGCAATTTTTCCTTTGAATCTCATCCAGTTGCAATTGAGTTTCCTACTGAGATATGATCATTCACATAGTACTCTACCCATGACAGTATTTATTTGGTAATATACATCAACAACACTCATTTAAAGTGTTTGACGAGAACGACTACACATGTATTCGACACCAATTTACCATCTTGTTCTAGTATATTAGAATTCGAAATAAATATCCTTCTAATCCTGACATCCTCTCCCACCTCCACATTCTCTCTTTGAACCCTTGGTGGGGTGAAAATGAAGTACCTATTGGAATTTTTCTCAACAACCTACTAAGCACTTGAGGTGTAGGATACCTCATCCAACCTTTGATTTCTACGAACTGCTACACCCTGACACCCCTCATTCCTTCCTTTCCCTCTATGCATCTATGCCATGATTAGAGAATATTATATTTTGTTCATCTTATCAAAATCAAGCTTGTATAGTGATCATTCGAACATGTGGTGCTTCGGTAGTTACATTGAGTACAAGTGGATTTCCCTAAGCCCTTCTTTCAATGAATCGAACCAGAATTTTTTTGACTACTGCTAAAGGTCCCCTCTTAAAGAGGTTAAGATAGTAATTATATTTAAGGTGAAAAAAAGACTCTATGCCTCACTTATCCTCCCCTCACCTTCCTAGAGGTTTCAAACAGATGTCCAATATTTAATATGCATGGTAAAGAGGTTTTTTCCTGCTGAATTTAATGCAAGACCCATGAAAGGAACTAGCAACCACTGATACTAAAAGATAGAAAAAATTTCCTAAGAGGATGATATTATATTCTTCCAATCAACACAGTCCCCAATATAATAACCATATGAAATAACAATATTCCTCCAGAGAAATAGAGGAAAAAGGAAAGAAAACATAGTGAACCTTAACATCAATCTATACAAAGATGGGTGAAGTGTTCATCTGAAATGTCGGTCTCTTTGAGGAAAATACATAGGATTCCAGAAGTTCTCATCAACATTAAGCTATAAAAATTTAAATTTACCCCTATACCTATTGATTGAGCCTATTCAAGTGGGTTTCCCTTCTCTAGGAGCTTAGAGATCGCTTCTAAAGGGGAAATAGGTAAAAATTGATAGAGTTAAGCAAGTAATAATTACCCCCAAAAGTTTTGTTAGAATGGAAAAATCACTGTTAATTTTGTGTAACTCCCCCTGTTAATAGATTTTCATGGAAACAAAATATAAAAAGCTTCTTAACACTGATAATTATCCTTCCTATACCACATGTTGAAGGGGATAGTCGACCTAGCCGACTAGCTTGAGTCGAGTCTACAAATACATATTGTAACAAGTGCTAAATAATGTCAGATTAGTTATAGTATATGGTCAGAAAGTTAGATTGTTTTAACTATCTCGAATATATATATATATATATATATATATATATATATATATATATTATTGGGTGTGGAGCCTAATTATCTTCTTTATGTATCACCGTGTTGGACCCCTGTCCTTAACGGGGCGTCAATGCCACCCATCGTTTAATCACCGTTAGGGGGGGGGGAAGACGATTTTATGAGCCTCCCCTGGCAGGGGGTTTTGGGGGAAACATTGCCGAAGCTAAAAACATATGTAAAATTTCCTTGTAAAATATTGTAATTTGGTAGTCAATCTGAGTCGTTCATTAGGTGAATGATATGACGGTAGAAGTTATGTTTAATTTAGGATTTTTTTCCATATAAGGAAACCCCCTCTATTGTATGAGGGTATTGTATTGCGGCTGGGTATTATGTGTATACTTTGAGCGAGAAATAACAAGGGGTACTATGCGAGAGAGTAGATGATATTACAACGGATATGCTGTAGGTTGTGTCTCTTCATTTTGCTGGATAATATAAAGGAAGGACTGGATGTTTCCGTGGATGTAGCCCAAGTTGGGTGAATCACATATCTCTGTGTCTCTCTTGTTTTATATGTTATTTTTGTGTTTGTGTTTCTGCATATTTTATGCGTTCCATTTCTATATAATATATAATTTTCTAACAATTGGTATCAGATCCGAATGTATATTTGGATGATAAACTCGTAGGAAAGAAGGGTTCCTGGTTCGAGTGGGAGAAATGGCACAAAATGGCAAGTTTAGGTTCGAGAATTTTAACGGCTAAAACTACCAGCTGTGGAAGATGCAGATGGAAGATTACCTGTATCAGAAATATCTTTCCCCACCATTGAGAAAAAGAAGAAGAAGAAGCCGTTGGGTATGAAAAATGAAGAATGGGAGATTCTCGACAGAAAGGCACTTGGAACAATATGGTTATGCTTGGAAACATCAATAGCCTTCAATATTTTGAAGGAAACAACAACATAGTGTTTAATGACGAAATTTCTGAAACTATATGAAAAATCCTCGCCCTCAAATAAGGTATTTATTATGAAACATTTATTTAATAAGAATATGTTAGAAGGTGGATTTGTTGTTGACCATTTAAATGAATTTAATACGGTTACCAGTCAGTTAAGTTAGGTAGGGGTAAACTTTGATGATGAAGTTAGGGCTTTGTTATTTTTGTGCTCATTGCTAGAAAGTTGGAATGGTTTAGTTATGGCCATTAGTAACTCTGTCTCTGGATCTAGTGCTTTAAAGTTTGATGATGTTGTTGGTGCTATCCTTAGCGAGGAAATGCAACGGAAAAGCTCTGGTGAGACATCGAGAAATGATTTGAGTGCAAAGACTAGGGGAAGAAAAATTGAAAGAGGAAAGAGATCAGGATATCACAGTAAATCAAAGAAAGACATATCAAAGTCTAGATTGGGGATAATGTGTTGGAAATGCGGGAAGAAAGGACACCTAAAGAAAGAATGTAAGTCTCAGAAGGGAAAAGAAGGAGATGTGCAGGAAGAAAACAATCATGAAGAAAATGTGACAGGTGTTGTGTTACAATATGCTTTGATTCTATCTTTATAAAATGTTATTGATGTCTGGGAGGTAGATTCATGGGTCTCATTCCATGCAAAACATGATAAGAACCATTTTCATGACTATTTTCAAGGATATTTTAGACAGGTTCGTCTGGGTGATGATAAACCCTATAAAATCGTTGGATTGGGTAAAGTTATTGTAAAACAACATAATGGAAAACAATGGTTATTAAAGGAGGTAAGGCATGTTCGAGATCTGAAGAAAAATCTAATTTCAATAGGGCAGTTAGGCGGTGAAGGTTGTGTGACAACTTTTACAGAGAAAACTTGGAAGGTCACTAAAGAAGCCTTGGTAATAGCAAAAGGAAAAAAGGTTGGTACATTGTACTTATGCAATGGTATTTTTAATTGTGTCAATGCTTTAACCTCCATAGGAGAAGATGCAATATTTTGGCATCATAGGTCCAGACACATGAGTGAGAAGGGAATGAATATTCTTCACTCAAGAAAATTGTTGCCATGTTTGAAGAATATTGATTTGGATTTCTGTGTGAATTGTGTTTATGGAAAACAAAAGAGAGTCAGATTTCTTAAAGTTGGTAAAGAAAAGAAGAGCGGAAAATTAGAGCTTGTGCATACATATGCATGGGGACATGCTCAGGTATCATCTCTTAGTGGATATCGTTATTATGTTATTTTTTATTGATGATGCAACTAGAAAAACTTGGATTTATTGTATTCAGAATAAATTTGATGTATTTGATACTTTCAAGATATGGAAATCTTTGGTTGAGATTGAGACAGGATAGAAGTTTAAGTGTCTCAGATCAAAAAATGAAGGTGAATATTGCAATAAAGGGTTTGATAGGTATTATTTAGAGCATGGAATTCACAGAGAGAAGACAGTTCCAGGAACACTATAGGAAATTGGTGTGTCAGAAAGGATGAAAATACAATCATGGAGCATGCAAGGTGCATGAGATTGCATGCAATATTGCCTTTACAATTTGGGCAGATGCTATAGATACTGTTGTTTATCTAATAAACAAAGGGCCTTCAAGTTCCTTGGATGGTGGTATTCCATAGGAGGCATGGACATGTAAAACGGTAAACTACTCCTTTTAAAGCCTTTTGGTTGTGAGGCCTTTTTCCATATTAATAAATAAAATAGAACAGAGCTTGAGGAAAAATCAAAGAAATGTACCTTTATTGGATATGGTGTTAATGATTTTGGTTATCACTTATACGATTATGAAAATCAAAAAATCATTAGGAGAAAATATATAATATTCAATGAAAAGGTCTTGTATAAGGATCAATTGCAGGAAAAGAAACAAGAAAAAGAAAACAAAGAATACACAGTTCTTGATGAGATCACAAAAAAGGTAAAGGTGCTTGAAAACAATAATAATCAACAACCACAACAAAAACAACCACAAAAAAAACAACCACCACAACAGAAACTTGCACCTTAAACACCTAAAAGTGGCGTCAGAAGATCCACCAGGATAAGGAGATCCCTTGAACGATACTCTCCATTATATTATTTATTGTTGACTGATTTTGGTGAACCTGAATGTTATGAAGAAGCAATGCACGTAGAAACCAGGAAGAAGTGGGAGCAAGCCATGAAAGAAGAGATGGACTCCTTAATACATAACCAGACTTGGGAATTAGTCAGGTTGCCTACAAGTAAAAAAAAATTTCAAAATAAATGGGTTTACAGGTTGAAGGAAGAATATGGAGGAAAAAAAAGGTACAAATCTAGAATTGTGGTGAAGGGGTTTGCACATAAGAAAGGTATTGACTTTGATGAAATATTTTCTCTTGTTGTTAAAATGACTTCAATCAGAACTATTTTAAGTCTTGTAACAACAAAAGGTTTGCATCTTGAATAGTTAGATGTAAATAAAACCTTTCTCCATGGAGATTTGGCGGAAGAGATCTATATGCAACAAACACACAGATATGAGGTCAAAGGTGAGGAAAAATTAGTGTGTAGGTTGAAGAAGAGATTGTATGGCTTAAAACAAGCTCTGAGGCAGTGGTATCTAAAACTTGGCAGGTTTATGTCTGAACAAGGTTATACTAGATTTCACTCTAATCATTCTATTTATTTGAAAAATAAAAATGATGGCAACTATATTATATTGTTATTGTATGTAGATTAAATGCTTGTTGCAGGGTCTAACATCCAAGAAATAAATGTGTTCAAAGGAAAATTGGAAAATTCATTTGCAATGAAGGATTTGGGAGTTGCAAAAGAAATCCTTGGTATGAGAATAACTAGAGACAAGAAAAATCACAAATTAACATTGTCTCAAAATGAGTACATACAAAAGGTGTTGAAAATATTTAACATGCAGAATGAAAAACCAGTTAGTACACCTTTGGCTAGCCATTTCAAACTTATTAAGGAGATGCACCCCGAGACCCAAGAAGAAATGGATTATATGTCTAAAGTTCCATATGCATCAATGGTTGGAAGCTTAATGTATGCAATGGTCTGCACAAGGCCTAATATCCCACATACAGTGGGAGTTGTAAGCAACCACATGAACAATCAAGGAAAATAACATTGGATTGCAGTGAAATGGATCCTCAGATATTTGAGAGGTACCACAAATCAATCATTATTCTTTGGTTGTTAAAACATTGCTCTACAGGGATATGTTGATGTAGATATGGGAGGTGATAGAGATAACAGGAGGAGAACTACAGGGTATGTATTTATCGTAGGTGGAACAACTGTCAGTTGGGTTTCAAAAATGCAAAGTGTTGTTGCACTTTCAACAATAAAATCAGATTATGTTTCTCCTACAGAGGCTAGTAAAGAAATGATTTGGTTAAAAAGGTTTCTAGGTGAATTGGGTAAGAAGCAGGACATGGGAAGGTTATACAGTGATAGCTATAGTGCCATTCATCTTGCAAAGAACTCAAAATTTCATTCCAGGACTAAACACATACAACTCAAGTTACATTTCATCTGGTCAGTGTTGGAAGATGGACAGTTAAAGCTTAAAAAGATACACACTAGCCAGAATCCTGTAGATATGTTAACAAAAGTTGTAACCAGGGAGAAACTGATATTCTTCTCAGTTTCAGTTGGTCTTCAAGTATGATGATGAACATGAGAAACAAATAGATCCAAAGTGAAGTCATTGTCCAGCAAATGAGGTAGCGGTGGAGTTGCTACAATCAGTCTCCAAGTGGGATATTGTTGGGTGTGGATCCTGATTATATTCTTTATGTATCACTGCATTGGATCCCTATCCTTAACGGGGCGGCAATGACGCCCATCGTTTAATTTCCATCAGGGGGGTCCGGAAGGGGGGGGGGTGGGGCGGTGATTTTAGATTCCCCCCCTGGCGGGGGGTTTTAACTTGAGAGAGGTAAGGATGGTGTTCAATTACTATTTAGGAGGTGTATGAACACCTGTGTAGTGGTTTTGGAGCTTGTATGACTGATTTGGAGCTCAAACACCAAAATCGTAGTGCATGTCAGAAACCTAGCGCAACACCTGTGAAGCACACCAAAAGTGAGCGAAACACTTCTAGAAGCGTAGCAGGAGAAAATTGGCACAAATTTCTTGTTTTTTCTTCAACCCTTGGTAGCTGTGGAGTATGATGGTGAGAGGAAAAGAATGAAGAATCCCATTTTCCTTGTTTGGGATGTTGACGTCCCAGATGTTAGACTAATACATGCCTGGTAGTTTTCGTCTGGGTCCTCGGTAGGTGGACTATTATGAGGTGCGCTACTTTCTTATTTTTCATCAATATACTTTGAAAGTGATTTTTCGGTTTGACATGCTCTATATATATATTTAGTGAACTAACTCTCTCGAGGTCGTGATCCTTCCTTGATTGGTTTTGTACTTCCGATTTCCTCAGCATATACTAGTTGCGGTAGGGAGGGGATCATGAGATTCCAAAGGGGAGAAGTAATTGTTCTATTTCATTACTATTTGGTATATCTTCATCAATATTTGCAATTTCTACATGGTTTCTTTGTATCTTCATTATGTCAGATTGTAGGTATGTCTAAATAATTATGTGATGTTTGTTGAAGGAATTGTTGAACAATGGGACTTGGTATTATTATAGTTGGAGTTCTCATCGTTGGACCAGATTCATCAATTTCCATAACGTCTACTTTATCTCTAGTGCTTATAAGTATACCATTGTTCTTTGTCAGAGTCGGTAGTGCTATGTCTCTCAACTCATCCGAGGAGTCTCGTGCATCGTTGCTCTCACGCTATCGATTCTTCATTATTTTCCTCTCACCATCATACTCCACAACTGCCGAGGGTTGAAGAAAAAACAAGAAATTTGTGCCAATTTTCTCCTGCTACAGTTCTGGAAGTGTTGGGTTACGGTTTTGGTGTGCTTCACAGACGCAACACAGGTGCTGCGCTAGGTTTCTGGAATGCACTACGATTTTGGTGTTTGAGCTCCAAATCACTCATACAAGCTCCAAAACCACTACAAAAGGGTTCATACACCTCCTAAACAGTAAGTGGACACCATTCCTACCTTTCTCAAGTCAAAATTCATCATCAAATGAGTGGTTTCCTCCATTAGGTCATCTCCACTACGTTTTTGGTGTTTTTCATCTTTTACTTGTTTCAGCTCATAAAACCATAATATAACCATTTAAAACCTTCATAAAACATCCATAAATCATACCTTAGCACTCCCTATCACTCACATCCTTCCTTTCCATCAATTTCATCAAAACCCTAATTTTTACTACATTCTTGCGGAAAATCTAGAAAATCTTTGTGTTTTGACCTTTTGGGCACCTTCCTCATGCCCATTTCCAGAAATTTAACTTACATATTGTAGCAAACCCATCACCCTACCTCCCCAATTTTTTTTGGATTTTTCCCTAACTTCATTCCATTCCATTTTTGTCCTTAAAACCACTATACCACTATCCCCTATTTTCCTAATTTTCTACCTTCCCTATCCATTACATCAAGCTAGGGTTTTACTTGTTGAAAAAAATCATGGAGGGTGAGAAGAGGATTCATAAGGGCATTCATCATTATAGGTTTGAGCCAATTCAGACCCATGGCATCATTTTTAGAGCTTTGTGATCATTTGCTAGGGTTTACATTGCACACAGAGATAATCCTACTTAAAATTTAATTTTTGAAGGAATGAAGATGCATTTGAAAAATGTGTAAGAGGTTTTTGTCAATAATTTACCAAAGAAAAAAAATCCTCAATTTTATGCATAGGTGTTATGATTTGAGAGCAATTGAAAAAATACAGTTGCTCCAAGTTATTTTCTGCACTTTTGAACAAGTTGTCTTCAAGTCAATGCTTCAGGGGTTTGGAGCAGGGGTTTGCAGTGCTTGATGACTCCATTTTGTAGGAAACATCATAAGATTTCAAAACATACCACTTTAATCCTAGAAATACTCTAGGAAGGCCTCCAAAATCCCTCTCAAATTAGGCATGACACTTTTGCTGAGAGTGTGCTACGCTTCTGCAAATTTTTAGCGATCAACTTCAAACTTGGATTCTGAGAAAATGGGAAAGTATTTTGGAAAACTGGAGGAGGTTTTTCTTCATAGAATTCCAAGAAACACAAAAATATATCAGTTTTAAAAAAAAGGTTATGGTTAGAGAGATATTTATCCATCTTTGAGCCCTATTTTTGCAGATATTTTTTTGAAAATTCTGGAAAATTGGTCATTATAGAAACATTGCACAACGACACGACGCTCGCTTTTTATCAGAGAAATTAAATGGAGAAAAATCTACATGGATGGATGAATATTCACTTGTACATCATATATATGACATCATCTCAACATTTCATCCTCCCATTTTGAATAAAATGCAAAAAACATTGCTTTTTTCATGCTTCTGCCACCTTTTTTACCTCTGCACGACGCTTCTGGTGTGAGGTTGGGAGAATCAAGTTTTAAAGGTGCATTGGAAATTAGACACATAATTATACCTAGCCCAACCTTCAGACTTAAAAATATATGTTTTAAGGTGGGTCAAATTCACCTCTAAACAGGCGTGATGCTTCTGCTGGAGAGGTGCGACGTTTTTGTAAATGGTGCTACATTTCTGCATTGGATTCCCTTTGGACAGTTGTCAAGCAAAGAAAACTCAAGAATTAAAAGTTTAGCTGTCCCATGAGGTGTCATTTGGGTAATTGAGTTTGTTTTTTCCTCTTATGATGAGGAATAATGTAATTAAATGAAGGAGACACACACTCCTAGACTTTAGTTGAATTTGAGGGAATGGTTTCTAACTCCCTTAGATTTTAGGAAGTGACTCATGTGATGTAATTATGATGTTTTTTAGATAGGATTTCGACCCTATGAGGTGTCATGACTTTTATTTCCTATATTTAGTCCAACTGAAGCCATTTGAAGGGTTGGATAATTGTTATTTGTAGTGGAGATATTGTACAAGTTTTTTTTTGAATGAAATAAAATACATTGTTGTAGACAAATTGTTGAGTTTCCAGTGGTATGCCTTTGAGCATTTTTTTTCTCTGTAATCTTATCAATTTGAATGATATGTTATCCTTCTTTCACATATATTCCTATTATGTTAATCTTATCAATATATAGACAAAAATCATGCTTTCCATGCTTTGTTTTAATAAGATTTACATGAACATGTCTATGATCTTCTGATGAATGAATTCATTTTAATTCTCATTCTGACTGTCTCTCTGTTCAACCTATACACAATGAAAAATTAAGCATGTTCCTAAGCTTACCTACCTCGTCTCATCCTTGCCTTTTCAATCTAACCTTTTAAATATGACCTAAACCCTAGACCTAGTTCCCTAACTATCATTCTCATCCAGCAAAAGCTCAAAACAAACAAAACCCCAATTTAATGAACTTTAATACCTAGCCTAAGATAATTATAAATCCAGTCATCTCACTAAATGCTAAAGTGACATTGAGATAGCACTCTCTAGTTTTGGTAGGCTATCTACCTAACCTAAATATTGGTTTGTGGTTACCTTCTTTTAGTTCCATTCTTAGCCTTTAGACAGGGGGAGTGATAACATTTTTGGTGCCGTTTCTAGGGAGTGAAGGTTAAATATTTCCCAGGAAAGAACAAAAAAGATTAGCTCTAATTTTTGATGTTGAACAATGGTCATGCAAAAGAAGGTTGTACATCTTTCACCTGGGAACTCTAGTTTCGAAGAATCCAAAGGTTCAAAGTTTTCATGGCGATTCCATTGTTCAAAAACTGGTAGCTTGAAGAATGTTTTGGTGAATTTACTGTTTTCAAGATGAGTTATCAGTCTAGAAGATATGATTCTATGCTTCGAGATCATGTTCCAGGCTTTCCAAATCACATGCCTTGGGTAGATTGGAAAACATAATTGCCAAAATTCAGAGATGGAAAAGGTGATGATGCTACACTTCATTTAATAAAATTTCATATGCATGTGCGTAAGCTAAAGATTATTTTTCTTGAATATTGTATAATGAAGGTGTTCATGATCACATTAGAAAAAAAATCATGGTTTTGGTATGAAAGCTTGCCTCCTACTTGTATTTATTCTCTCAAGGATTTTCACTTAGTATTTTTTGAGAAGTATAGAGAAACCGATCCTTCTTTGCTTTTGATTGAGGATTGTTGTGATCACTTTGAGAATTTTATTCAAGATCCAGAAATTTCTTATGGTGATGAAGAGTTTATGGATGATGAACTCTTGGATGCTTTGAATGAAAACCCTTTTCACCGCCATGAGAAGATCATGGATTCTACCCTGGATGACAACAAACTTGATAAGAATTCTTCAAAGGATGACATCGATCTTCCATATTTCGAAGTTGATGATAATTTGTAGCAGTCTTGACAATATTCAAGATATCAAGATATATATGAAGACGTTATGTCCAACTACCTTTCATCCTTTCCTCTTTTGAGTTTTTAATTCAGGAAGAAATATCTGCAGATCAAAATTTTGAGTTTTCTTGTATAGAAACTATAGAGAGTCATGATTTATCCATTGAGGTCAAAAAAAGTGTACAATAGGTTTGTTGTCTTGAGTTTTATGAACATGTTCAAAAACCTTCAAATGATCAAGATATATAATGCTTTCAAAGCCAAGAAAATTCTCTTTCTGATATACATGAAAAGCCACTTATAGATATTTGTGTTGATGCTAATTTGGCTACCTCAATTGAAGATCTGCAAGAACATACAAATATTGTCTCTGATATGGATAATATGGAAGATAAAATTGCTGCATCTTTATTTAATAAGAATCATCCAAATGAAGAAGAACAATCATCCATTATATCTGAAAGCATATCCCTTCTTTCTGTTGATTAACAAGAGGTAATGTTTCATGATTTTCAAGACCCCTTGGGCAGTCTTTTGCAAGCATAAAAAAAGGTGGAGTTTGTTTTTTTCACCAACACAGGTTTTGGGCTCAGATTTCATTTTAAGTTTCCATTTACTCAGGGAGTCATTTACTTGATTGGTTACATTGGATCTTCGACTTCACTTGATCAAGTGATTTATGGACCAGTTAGAGTAGGTAAGCTGTGATGAACAAGTTCAACATTCTGAGCATTTTTTCAGTGTCATTTTCCAGTAGAGTTTGCAATTGATGATGTACAATTCAGATTTCAGTTTGATTTGAGTCAGTTTGAGGATTGTAGCTGCAGTGAATCCATTGCCCAATGGACGAGGCTACTTGACCTACAGTGTTATTAACACATCCTGAAGGAGATTCCATCCCCATCTGGAGCCAATGTTAGTGTCCAAATGTTTAGTGATCAAATTTACTCTTTCAGATTTTCTTAGTAGCGGTCCTAGGTCAAAATTTCACGTTTCAAGTCAGTTTTCAAATAAAATTTTGTTCACTGAATATGTCTAGGTTTGAAATGCTACTCCCTACACTCCATTCATGGTCATTATCATCTTAGAGTTCATGTCATCCATTTATCATTTAGGGTCTGAGGTCATTCACCACACCTTCATCTATGTCAGATTCTAGGTCTCATTTGTTTTGCCACCATAAGAGTCGTTTATGTCATGAAAGAAGGCGAATATAATTTCATTTTCACCATACAAGCCATTTGCATAGGGATGTAGAAAATATAGGGAAATAAGTGAAGGCAATTTGTATTTCATCAAATAAAGTGTGTTTCTTCATTAAAGTGTTTCAAAAAAGAGAAATTTCTTCAAAAAGTTTGTGATTTCACTAGAAGACAAAAAGTGATTTTATGATGTTATAAAAGGGAAAAAAAGAGACTTATTCAACTCATTTTATCTTTTGATGGTCGATAGAGCTCCTCTATTCTCACCGTCATACTCCACAACTACCAAGGGTTGAAGAAAAAATAATAAATTTGTGCCAACTTACTCCTGTTATGCTTCTGGAAGTGCTGCGCTATGCTTTTAGTGTGTTGTGCATGCGCTACGTTTCTGGCATGCGCTATGATTTTGGTCTATGAGCTCCAAATCAGTCATCCAAGCTCCAAAACCACTAAACAAGGGTTCATACACCTCCTAAAAAGTAATTGGACAACATCCTACCTCTCTCAAGTCAAAATTCATCAACAAATGAGTGGTTTCCTTCATTAGGTCATCTCTATTATGTTTTTTGGTGTTTTTAATACTTTACTTGTTTCAACTAATAAAACCATAATATAACCATATAAAACCTTCATAAAAAATCCATATATCACACCTTAACACTCCCTATCACTCAAAAAATTCATTTCCATCAATTTCATCGAAACCCTAATTTTCATTACATTCTTGCAGAAAAACTAGAAAATCTTTGTGTTTTGACCTTTTGGGCACCTTCCTCATGCCCATTTCCAAAAATTTCACTTGCATATTGTAGCCAACTCATCACCCCACCTCTCCAATTTTTTTGGTATTTTTACCTAACTTCCTTCCATCCCATTTATGTCCCTAAAACCACTATACCACTATCCCATGTTTTCCTAATTTTCCACCTTCGTTATCCACTACATCAGGCTAGGTTTTTCCTTGTTGAAAAAAATCATGGAGGGTGAGAAGAGGATCCATAAGGGAGGTCGTAATTCCAGGTTTGAGCCAACTCGGAGCCATGGCATCATTTTTAGAGCTTTGTGATCATTTTCTAGGGTTTACATTGCACACAAGGACAATCCTACTTCAAATTTACTTTCTGAAGGAATGCAGATGTATTTGAAAAAATTGAAAGAGGTTTTTGTCAATCATAGAACAAAGAAAAAAAACCTTGTTCAATGCATAGGCATTATGATTTGAGAGAAATTCCAAAAATACAGTTGCTCCAGGTCATTTTCTGCACTTTTGAATATGTTGTCTTCAAGACAATGTTTCAGGGGTTTGGAGCTAGGGTTTGCAGTGCTTGATGAATCCATTTTGTAGCATACATCCTAATATTTCCAACCATACCACTTTCATCCTAAAAATCCTCCAGTAAGGCCTCCAAACTCCCTCTCAAAGTAGGCATGATGCTTCTGTTGAGAGTGTTCTACGCTTCTACAAATGTTTAGCGATTAAATTAAAACTTGGATTCTAAGAAAATGGGAAAGTATTTTGGAAAACTAGAGGAGGTTTGTGTTCATAACATGCCAAAGAATAAAATGTTTCTCAGTTTTGCAAAAAAATTTATGGTTAGAGAGATATTGATCCATTGTTGAGTCCTATTTTTGCAATTTTTTTTTTGAAAATTCTAGAAAATTGGTCATTACAGAAGCGTTGTGCTACATTACAGAAGCATCGCGCAGTAGCACGATGCTTTTTCTTAGAGAACTTAAATGGAGAAAAATTTACATGGATGTATGAATCTTCACCTGTACATCATATATATGACATCATCTCAACATGTCATTCTCCCATTTTGAAGAAAAATGCAAAAAAAACCACTTTTTTCATGCTTCTGCCACTTTTTTTACCCCTGTGCGACGCTTATGGAGTGAGGTTGGGAGAATCAAGTTTTGAAGGTCTTATAGTGGGTATTTTATCAGTTTTGAAGGTGAATTAGAAATTAGACTCCTAAGGCCACCTATCCCAACCTTTATAATTGAACATAAATGTTTTAAAGTGGGTCAAATTCACGTCTAAACAGGCATGATGCTTTTGTTGGAGAGGCACGATGTTTTTGTAAATGGCATTGCGTTTCTGCATTGGATTCCCTTGGGAAAATTGTCAAGCTAGGAAAACCCCATAATTATAAGTTTAGCTATCTCATGAGGTATACTTTGGTTAATTGAGTTTGGTTTTTACTCTTATGATGAGGAAACATGTAATTAAATGAAGGAGACACACACTCCTAGTCTTTAGCTGAATTTGAGGGAATGGTTTCTAAATCCCGTAGATTCTAGGAAGTGACTCATCTTATGTAATTGTGATGTTTTTTGGATAGGATTTCGACCCTATGAGGTGTCATGACTCTTATTTCCTATATGTATTCCAACTCAAGACATTTTTAGGGTTGGATAGTTGTTATTTGCAGTGGAGCTATTGTACAAGATTTTTTTTGAATGAAATCAAAGACAATGTTTCATACATAGTGTTGAGACTCCAGTTGTATGCCTTTGAGATTTTTTTTTCTCTGTAATATTATCAAGTTGAATGTTATGTTATCCTTCTTTCACATATATTCCCTTGTATGTTAATCTTATCAGTATATAGACATAAATCATGCTTTCCATGCTCTGCTCTTCTGATGAATGAATTTATTTTAATGCTCATTCCGAATCTCTCTGTGTTCACCCTATACACAATGACAAATTAAGCATGTTCCTAAGCTTACCTACCTGGCCTCATCCTTTCCTATGTAATATAACCTTTGAAATATGACCTAAACCCTGGACCTAGTTCACTAACTTTCATTCCTATCCAGCAAAAACTCAAAAAAAACAAAACCCCAATTTACTTAAATTTAATACCTAGCCTAAGATCATTATACATCTAGTCATGTCACTAAATGCTAAAGTGACATTGAGAGAGCCCTCCCTAGTTTTGGCAGGGCTAGCTACCTAACCTAAATATTGGTTTTTCGTTACCTTCCTTCAGTTCCATTCTCAATGTTGGGAACATGGGGAGTGATAAAAAAACCCATCATAACAATAAGGAAAGTGAAAACTTCGATCATGGGAATCCCAACGATGGTCGATTTTGAAGTCATCGACCTAGTCGATGGAATAATCGTATACCATGCATTAGTTTGCTAACCTTAGGGACGTAGAATGAAAGCAACAATACCTTTGGAGGAAGAAGGAATCAAGCATAAACGTAACAACAAGAATCATTCCTCTATATCCTTGAAAAGGGAAACCCTGGGTCGAAGCCTGCAACGAAGAAATTGAAACAATAATACTTTATGAGATATTGCATGAAGCTCGTGATAACGTTGAGCCCAATGATTTTGGCGAAATTCTAACAGGTTCACCACTTTCCAATGAAAAAAACTCCAACACAAATATATATGAATGAAAAGTTTAGAATTACAAATCTAAAGCTAAATAATGCTGGTCAATAAAAGATATTCCGATGTCAAATATTCGACCGTACTACTCCAGCAAAGTAGTGCCTATCATAAAAGAAAAACATTGTCAGGGAATTCCATCTCTTCTTCTAACAGAATTGACACTGACTCTAGCAAAAAAAAATTATTCAAAGAAAGAGCATCACCTGTAAATCATATAGAACAAGTAACAAAGACTATCGGTGAACAAGGAAGAATGAAAAGTCTATAGTTCAAACACTCATATGCCAAGAAGAGCGATGGTGGGACACTCATTCATCTTGTCTTCAAACATGGAAAACCGTAACAACATACTTCATCGAATGATTTTGGAGGAAAAAATCTATCCACAAAGGAAAATATGCCTATTTTTAGTGCCTGACAAGACCCTCTTATTCACATTAAAAAATTTCAGTCAGAATAGAGGAGGATCAGTTATCGAGATGAAGGATTATGGTTGCATATGTTTCCAAACACCTTAGACGACCTACCGAATAAATGGTACAATATAGAAGAAGCATAAGGTCAATCACTATAATGGAAAGAACCAAGGGAAAATTTCATTAAATACTTTGAGTTCAAACTAGAGGAACCAAAGTTAAATGATACAGTTCAGAAAATCAAATAATTCATCAAATAAAAACCAACCGACCATAAAAAATCACCAGTTGATGTTTCATCGACCTGCAATTACATGTCATGTGCTTCAAATCAGAAAATGGCCAGTCACATAGAAATGGAAGAAACATTTATCCTTGGTCAAAGCTTTTGCTTAAATAAAAATAATCCTGAGAATCACAAAAGAATAAAATTGATTTACAAAGTCAATAAAAAAGAAGTTGAGAAATCAGAAAAATTTGACTTTATTTCATCTTATCAATAAATAAAAGTTGGGACCAACAACTTAATGAATCAAAACCACCCAACTGGATGGACGCAAAAATTAAAATATGTGAAGTAGACATATCAAATGATGACCGACAAAAGATTACTCGACTTGGTGATTACTGGTTGGATAAGAAAATTGTGAAAAATTTCAACCCGCTTAAAGAGTGTTAGGACATATTCGCTTGCGAATACAAATATCTAAAGGGATTGGTCAAGGTAATGGGGAAAATGAAAATTAATCTCATTCTAGGAGAAAATACGATATAGAAGATACCATATAATCTTGCTCATAAGTATAAGCCTATCATTCAGAAATAAATATAGGAGACGTTTTCCGTTGGCATCATCTACCCGATAGAAACATCAGAATGGAAATCCCCATGGTTTTCCGACCTAAAAAGAACAACCCAAACATATTACATATTTGTGTCGATTACCATGTGTTAAAAAAATTAACAGTTACTGATCCATTTCTGATCCCATTTTCTAATGAAATTGTCAATGAAGTTGTAGGGCATGAGTGTTACTCATTCACAGATGGTTTCTCAGGTACAACCAAGTACCCATTATGGAAGAAGACAAATAAAAAACAACATTTGTTACTGAATTTTTTTTTCCTATAGGGTAATGCCTTTTGAAATGAAAAATGCATCGAAAATATTCTCAAGAATTGTCGTAAAATATTTTCAAGAATACATTTATAAAATGATGGAAGTTTATTTTGATGACTGGACAATCTACACACTACCAAAATATCACATATAATGGTTAAGGCTAATGCTTGAAAGATGCCAACATATACATTTATCACTAAAAATTAAAAAGTGCACTTTGCCACACCAAATGGAATACTGTTTGGCCATTTGGTCTCCAAGGATGGAATTAAATTAGACATGACAAAAATTAAGGTAATATTAGATTTAAAGCCCCCCGTCAATAAAAAAAAAAATCAATTTTTTTTGGGATGCACAAGATATTATAGGCGATTCATCAAAAATTTCTCTGACATTACGTTCATGATAAACAATCTTTTAAAGAAAGGTGTTCAATTTATTTGGTCTAATGAGTGTGATGAGTCTTTTCAATTGCTAAAAAAGAAACTAGTTGAAGCACCTATTCTTAAGTTTCCCAACCGAGAAAACAAATCCATGTACATGGCAATGCATTGAATGTAGCAGTCAGAGCAGTTCTATCACAACCCGATGATGAATTGATAGACCATGAAAACGCCTTTTCCAGCTAGAAACTCAATAAAGCCGAAATAAACTACTTGATAGTTGAGCATGACACCTTAGAAATAGTTTTTTCCTTACAAAATATTTGACACTATCTCTGATCTAGGTGGATATTGGTGGCCAACCACCTATTCCATTTGGACCCCCACCATCGATTATGTCAATTTTTCAGTTTCAACACAACTTACTATTTTTAGCAGTTTTTCGGGTCGTTAACTTCCGAAGCCGTTTTGAGGCCCTAAACAACGTTTTTTTGGGAAAACCGGGAGAAACATGGAAGTTCCTTCAATGTTTCTCATGTCAAAAGTTGTATTCCTCGGATAGATATTTCATCTCCTAGGGTTAGGTTTTTGGATGTTTAGGGTTTTCCATTGTTTCTAAACAATAAATAGGCCTCCGAGCCTCATTATAACACAGTTTAGAGCCCTGTAGCTGCCACATCTCTTCTCAGAGATAAGCTACTAGTGACCTAGATAGTTTATTTCCATTATGTCTATAAGCATATTTCAGCCATTTGATTTTAATTAAATGAAGTTTTATTTCCGCCACATCTCTGTGTTTATGTCTATTTTCATATTTTATTGCTTTCCTGCATAAATAAAAATCAATGGTATCAGAGTGGTCTGCTCTTTCTTTGTTTTTCTTTGCATGTCCCCAAAGAGGTGAGGGTATAAGGAGTTAGGGCTCGACCTGGTTGAACCCTTGCAAGATCAGCCTCACAAACCCCGAGGACCTCCCATGGCGAAAGAAAAGAGAGACGAGGGAGCAAGAGATCTTATCAAAATATTTCTTGAGGAGGCCCTCGAGAAATAAAGGAACACGATGATAGATAACTTTGCCCATATCCTTCAACGACTGCCCATTGGTGGTGCATCTACATCCAGCAACCACTCTGGAGGTGACACTCCTTTCAAGGTACAAGTCAAATTTGAAATTCCTGTATTTGAAGGCTAGATATATGTAGACTCTGTAGATAGATGGTTGAATTTCCTGGAAGGGTATTTCTCGGTCCATGATTTCTTCAACCGATAAAAGGTTATTTTTGCACTCCTCAAAGCTTCCCCATGTCAAATACTAGTGGGAAACCTACTGTGAGAAAAAAGACAAGAGGGAATCCTATCTGTTCTCAGCCGCACCCACTTGGAATTCGTTCTGAGATGGCATCAAGGAAAAATATTACCCTGTGGGGAGCTATGAAGACAAGTACATCCAATGGACCATGTTGCGGTAGCAAAGGGATCAAGATGTGCATGAATTAACGAATCTGTTCCATACCCTGCGCACAAAGCTGGGTATTAAAGATTCAGAGAGACACTTGGTGCTCAAGTACCGTAGCTATTTGCATAGATACATTCAAGAGGAAATAGAGTTCCTCAACATTACCTCTCTTGGCACGACATATCGCTATGTCGGCAATATCGAGCGGAAATTTAATCAGAAGAAGTGAGACATTGGATCTGCGAATCCAAAGCTAGGGAAAGGCACCCCCAAACCGCAGAAGAAGGGGAAAAGCCAAAGCGGGGCGACTCAGAAGAAAACAAAAAATCCAAAGAAGGATATGAGGAACTGGTGTGAATTTCATAACAGCCCCACTCAGAATGCAAACGAGTGTTCGGCCAAACAGTCGGTGGCTAAATTGAAGGCACTTGAATCAGATGCATGTCCTGATCCCGAGTCAGAACTAGAAAAGGGAGATGAAAAAGGGAAGAAGATCATTAATGCAGATCCCAGTGCCATTTTTCCACCACCAAGCTCAAGAGGGGGGATCCTGAGGATCTAGAGGAGGGGGATTTCCTCTTCCATTCACAGATGTGGGTTAAGGGTTCTCTACTATAATTCCTTGTCGATAGCGAAAGAAAAAAGAACCTCATTTTAGTATAGGTCTTGAAGTGAATCTTCCTACTGGCCACAACACACCCACAACCATATACCATTGGGTGGCTTCACCAAGGAAGGGATCTTCGTTTCCACCAACAGTGCCGCCTTCCATACAACATCAAGCCATTCATGGAGGAGGTATTATGTGATGTTGCTCCTCTTGATGTGTCTGATGTATTATTGGGCCAACCATACTTGTGGAAGTGACATGTTGTGTATGAGTCTAGGCCTCGTGCTACTATTATTACTTTGTGAAATAAATTGTACAAGATACCAGAGGCATTACCGCCTCCTGCCATCTCTTTGACTACTGCAAAACAATGCAGTAAGATTGTTTCCCAAACTAGGAAATTTATTTGCATTACAATTCACCCATAGGGCAAGAAGAAGATTATGGCCATAGCATCAAAACATGGCTCCCCTGTACGAAATCAGCAGATGGAAAAAGTCATGGAGGAATATGAGCACATTTTCTCCTCGTCCATAGAGGTTTTACTACACTATCAGGTCAAGCACTCCATTGATTTGACCCCAGGCACGCCACCACCTGATGTTGCCATACCTCATGCGACCACACAAACATAATACACACATGTATTTTTCGAGGTTAATAAATCAACCAAATTTATTGAATGCATCGAGCATGTCTGCCGGCAGGTCCACAACATCTTCGATAAATCCAATACCAAGTTCAACAGAATTTGCCTTATCTCATGGAGGAACTCAATGCAATGGGTACCATTGATTTCTAAGGCTGGAGGAATGATCCAGGTGGATATTGGTGGCCACCCACCTATTCCATTTGGACCCCCACCATCGATTATGTCAATTTTTCAGCTTCAGCACAACTTACTATTTTTAGCAGTTTTTCAGGTCCTGAACTTCTGGAGTTGTTTTAAGGCTATAAAATAGGTTTTTTGGGAAAACCAGGAGAAACATGCAAGTTCCTTCGATGTTGTTCATGTCAAAATTTGTAGTCCTTAGATAGATCTTTCTAACGAGGTATTGAACGCGTCAAACATAGATCATATGCCAAAGTTACGCCCCCGTGAAGTTGATTTACCAGTTTACCCAAACAGGGCTCATAGTTTTGGCACTTCATCTCCTAGGGTTAGGTTTTTGGATGTTTTGGGTTTTCCATTATTTCTAAACAATAAATAGGCCTTCGAGCCTCATTGTAACACAGTTCAGAAGCCTATAACTACCACATCTCTTCTCAAAGATAAAATACCAACGCCCTAGCTAGTTTATTTCCATTATGTCTGTAAGCATATTTCAGTCATTTGATTTTAATGAAATGAAGTTTTATTTCCACTGTATTTCTATTTTTATGTCTATTTTTGTATTTTATTACGTTATTGCATAAATCCGGATCAATCTCCTTGCAAAAAATTTCATATTTTACACGGATCATTAAGCATTAAAATATCTCATAAACAAACCAGTTCATCAAGGATAAATTTGTCAATGGTTATTCTTATTCCAAGAGTTTGAATTCAAAGTCATCATTCGACTAGGGAAAAAAAAAGTTGATCCCAACCACTTATACCGACTAGAATCTCAAGAGTAGCCAACTGACGTTGATGATGATATTCCTGACACATATTTATTCAGAGTTGAAGTAGTTCCTTTAGAGTTTCCAGAAATTGCATAATTTCTACATACTGGTAAGGCACCTGAGCCTTATTTGAAAGGAAGAAAAAGACACTTGAAATCAAAGAAACATTGTTTACATTGTTAAATGGGAATTAATATAACCTTGGAATCAATGAAATACTTCGAAGATGTGTATTAGAACATGAAAGAGAAGGAATTATCGATTAAACACACAAAGGGGGGTTGAAGGTCATTTTTAAGGAGAAACGATTGCACGAAAGATATCACAACCAGGATTATGGTGGCTGATGTTATTGCACAATTGTCGACAAAATGTACATAAATGTGACAAATTCCAAAAACTTGGACAACCACTACCAAAGCATAAAATTCCACTGCATCAAATTTTTCCATCACTACCTTTTGAGATTCGAGCGATCGACTTCATCAATCCATTTCCCAAATGAGCCAAACAAACATAAAAAAAATATAATAACAACAGTTGAATATCTAACGAAATGGGCATAGGTGAATCTAGTTGAGTTGTGTACTAAATAAGTAGAAGTGAATTTCATATACGAAAATATAATAACACAATTTGGATGCCATATGATTCTTATCAGTAATAGAGGGAGACATTTTTTTAATGGTATAATTCAAGTTTTAACGAATAAATTTATGATCAAACACCGCAAGACTACCGCATATCATCCACAAGCAAATGGTGTTGTCATATCCTTAAATAAAACTCTACACAAAGGACTAAGAAAGATATGCAATATAGATAAAGATGACTGAGATGACAAGATTACAACCATTTTATGGGAATATTGCACAACTTAGTCGAAGGGATCAACACCATTCAAACTTGTTTACATATAGGAAGTAGTTGGACCATTTCAATGCTCAACAAATGCACAAATTGTATCGTCTATATTAAAATATAATAAAAAACTACAAACATAATGACTTTGACAATTACATCAACTAGAGGAAGATCGACTCTATGCTTTGCATCATCAAAAAATCAGTAAAGAAAAAAAAAATGCATGGCACGGAATGAACTTGCAAGCTAAGAAGTTCCAAGTTGGTAACTTAGTTTTATTGTACGATAGTTGAGTAAAAGGAAAGCATGTAACAACCTTGGGTTAATGTTCATGTAATAAAGGATAATAAAGAAAAAATAAGCCCAAGGTCATGGGACACATATTCCAAGCTGAATGTTGGAAAAAAAATCCTAGTGGGCATCACTTTCAATTTATTTATGGCTAAGGAAATTGAAAAAGGCATAGATAAAGGAAAGGGGGAATTAATTGACATTCTATTTACGAAATAAAGGAAAATGGGAGAAAAGGGAGATGAAAGGTCACAAATTTTCATGAGAAGGAAATTAGAGGAAAAATGAAGGAAAATGAAGAAAATAGAGGCATCAATCATAAAGAGGTTTATGAGTATCAATTCACATATTTTGGGTTGTTAATATTTTTTCGGTTTAGTTTTGGAGCTCTCTCTCTATCCTCTCATACTTTTGCATTCTTGGATAACTCTAGCATTGGGGAAAGGAAGGAAAAGGAAGGAAAAGTAAAGTAAGGAAGCAAGGAAGATTGGGTCAAGTAGCTTCAACAAGAGAATTTTTTAGGTAACAGGTTGCATGTGTGATTTCATAGCTGATGTGTGAATGCATGGTACATCCATTTTTTTATTTGGTTCATTTGGTGTCATGGGCATGGGTTTTTCCTAGTTTGACAGTGGTTTAAAGATTTCCGTGCCATTTTCTGGATATCCATGGTGTGATGAGATTATTTTCTATTTAAGATTTGGATTGATGGAATGTTTTGGAACCAGGTGAGGAGGTCTTAGGAAAATTCCCAAGGGTTGGGGTGGAGGTGGTTTAATATCCTAGAAGCCCTCAATAGGTGGGTGGATACATGAAAATTACTCAAGGTAATGGTGAAGAAACTACGAGGGATCCAAGTTTGTTTGGGTTTTGTGATTTATTGATCATTTTTTGTAAGATTGTGGTAGCCTGAGGGTGGAGGTGGTTTAATCTTTAGGATGACCTGGTTTTTATTGTCTTGAGATCCCATATTCATGCTTGTAATATGGCATGGGGCTGATTGGCTGAGAGAAATATTCGATTCAACCCAATCTATGGTTGGGTGGTATGTGGAAGTCCCTAACTCAGTTGGATTTTTAATATGTTAATAAGTGTTATTTTGCTATTGTGGTCATGAGTAATTTTACTTGTTACTATGTGGCTTTGATGGTTGTTCTGTCATGGTTAATATTATGGTTATAAGCATGGTTCTATAACATGTTCACACTATGACTCTTATTATGTTTTGATTAGTTGAGGAATGGTTGATGCATGCATAGGATAACAAGTGTTATTGCAGCTATTAGGAGAGGGAATCAGAAATTCTTTGTGATTCTCAGATAATTTTCAGACCCCTATGATCAGATATGCATTCATGACTTATAACTCACATATTTAAAATATGGTTGAAAAAATTCTTGTCATGGTTAGGCCCTGTGAGGTCAATTTCTTGTTCAATTTTTGTATGTTTAGCATTGTCATTATGTCATTTAAGATTATGATAAGTTACAAGAAGTTCTAGGTAGTGATTTGAAGGTTGGCCTGGAATTATGGCTTAGATCTCGAGACTGCAGGCACTGAACTGAGTAATTTAGGTCACAACTGCATGGAGCAAGGCTTGTGAGTGCGGTTGGATGCCTTAAACCGCATGTAGGTAGTGTCAAGGTTGTGTTTGGGAGTGTAGGTCACTGAATCAAAGTTCCAATTGAGGGATTGACCACCTGAAGTGTTTCTCTAGCTCCTAGGTGACCTGTAGTCCTTGTAGGGTGTTAGTTTGTGGCCAGTAAGTCTCAGTTTTAGGCCCCACTTCCCTAACTGGAGCTAGGAGGTTGGGTCATGTCATACTGGCACTCCGCTTCACATCTACCCATATGGCTTGTAAAAATCAGGAAAATTTTGGGAGGGGAATTACAGAGTGGTATCAGAGCGGGTTTCCATTCTCTTTGGGTGATATTTGATACCACAGGGTGGTATTAGAGCATGGTTCAAATGCTTGGTCTGGATGGGATATATGCATGTCATTATGCATGTATTCTCATGGTTATGGTTATAGTGCACGAGGTCATTATATGTAGTTAGTATTATCATGCATAATATTGATATGTTGATATGAATATGTATTTATATGTATCATGCTAATTTGGATTGATTTTGCAGACGCGATAACCTCCCTTATATTTCACTAAGTTATGTTGATTATGTTTATATTTGGTTTATCTAACATGGTATGTTTGTAGGAAGAAGAGGATCATAGATGACTAGAATAATGGTGGATTATAGTTCACATGAATCTCATTATAAATCATATGAGAAGCTAGGATATGAGTACTTTCCTGACATAGCAGATACTTTGAGAAGTTTAAAGGAAGATAGCAGAAGTTGCAAGGCAGATAATGATAAAATCATTGAATCACATGAAATAATTTCCACGGAACAAGAAAAGCAAGAAAAAGTAGATGCAATCATCCTTCAGAGCCTATCAGATTTTTAGAGACAAGGATAACCATTAATCAGTTATGGACATGAGGAAAAAACTAATGGGGCATATGGTAGCAGGTCTCATGGAGGGCATAGGTTAGACATAGATGATACAATCAGAGATGGTAGGTTCTTAGACACACCTGATAGGAGAGGAAGTGGTTATGGGTTCTACTCTAGTTCTGGTTAAGATAGGCATCATGGCCATCATAGCTATCATCCTTATATGAGGAGTGAGGGGGGATACTTTTCAAAGGAGTTCAAGAAAGCCAAGGCTCCTACATTTGATGGAGAGTTGAAGAAACCAGAGGATGTAGAGGTATCATTGCTTGGGATGAAGAAGATCTTTGAGTTGCATGAATATATAGAGAACATGATGACCTAGATAGCTATTTTCAGTCTCAAGGGAAAGACAAACATTTTGTGGGAAGATGTGAAGCACGTCAGGGGAATCTAGATGAAGGAGTTGAGTTGCCATGAATTCAAGAGAATTTTCAGGAAGAAGTATTTGTTAGAGAGATACTATGATAGTAAGGCTAAGGAGTTCTATGAGCTCAATATGGGATCTATGACAAACGAGGAGTATACTACTAAGTTCTTGGAGTTGTTGAGTTATGTGTTGTATCTTAAGGACGAGAAGAAAAATGTTCAAACATTTAACAGTGGATTTCCTTTAGAATTTAAATATCAGATTGAGTATTAAAAGCCTCATTCATTGGGGATTTGAAGTAATGTTATGGGAAATAAAAGCGTAAGGCTGAGCCTAAGCGTGATTGGAAAGGTAATGAAAATACTAAAGGAAAATGGCCACTGAAGCGAGCAAGACCTTAGGATGTAGGTGAGAAGGAAAATATTTCTCCTCACAAGAAGTTTAATGTGGTAGAGAAGGGACATGGACTTCAACCTCGAGAGAAGAAAAATAATGGTAGTGGCAGGGAATCGTTGTAGTGTTGGATATGTGGAAAAATTCATCACAAGAAGGATTTTCCATTGTATCAGGGTGGAAAACCTCGTATCTATAGTGCTTAGGAGGTGCAAACAGTTGGGGATTTTGGGCAGAGCATTCCTTGGATCTATGCAGCATTTGATAGCTACCAGAGAGATTAGAAGACATCCATTATTGAGATGGAAGGTAAGTTATATGATTAAGTTGTTTCCATTTTGATTGACCCTAGATCTAATTATAATTATAGTAATCCCGACCTGGTGGATAAGTGTGGTTTGAGAAAAGAATTGCATGTAAAGTCTTGGTTAGTGCAGTTGGCTAAATGTAATAATAAAAGAGTTCATCATTGGGTGAGAGCTTGTGCATTTGAGTTGAATGGTATGCCTACATTAGCGCATCCGAATGTTCTGCCTTTGTGTTCGAACAATATTATTTTGGGCATGGATTGGTTTTACCTTCACAGGACTAAGGTAGATTTTTATGAGAAGGCTATACAGTACTTGGATGTGATGCAAAAAAGATAATATTGCAGGGAAAGAATAATCCTACATTGGCGAGAATGGTTACATATATGCAAGCTAAGCACAAATGTAGGAAAGGATGTGTCGTGTTTTCAGTACATGTCTCTAGTGACAAAGGGATGGATGTTGAGGATGCTAAAGTCTTGAAGAGGTATCCAATTTTGTAGCAGTTTTAGGATATATTTCTAACACTTATTTTATATTTTCCTCCTCATAGGGAAGTGGATTTCTCTATTGAGTTGGTACCAGGAGTAACACCAACATCAAAGGCATCGTACAAGATGAGCACTTTGGAATTAGTGGAATTGAAGTTGTAGCTTAAGGAAATGCTCGATGAGGGATACATAAGGACAAGTGTGTCGCCTTGGGGTGCACCAATATATTTTGTGAAGAATAAGGACAATAATCTCAGGTTGTGTATTGATTACATATAACTGAATAAGGTGACTATCAAACAATATGTATCCTTTGCCATAGATTCATGAATTTTTTGATCAGTTGAAGGGAGACACAAGGTTCTCGAAGATTGACTTGATATTAGGATATGACAAGGTATGCATCAAAGTAGAGGATTTATATAAGATAAAATTGGTACCAGGTATGGGAATTATGAGTTTTTTTTGGTTCCTTTTGGTTTAAATAATGCTCCAACTACTTTCATGTGTTTGATGAATAATGTGTTGCGTCCATATCTGGAAAATTTTGTGATAATATTCATTGATGACATATTGATATATTCTAAGAATGAGGAAGATAATGTAGAACGCCTAATATAAAATTTAATATTTCTAAGAGAGCATCAGTTGTATGCCAAGCTTATTAAGTACAGTTTCTTCTAGACATAAGCTCATTACTTGGGACATGTTGTTTCCAAGGAAGGCATAGTAGTGGATCCAAAAAATATCAAAGCTATCATGGAATGGGAAACTCCTAAGAATGTGGATGAAGTCAGATCATTCGTGGGGTTAGTAGTTTATTACAGGAGGTTCATAAATAAATTTTCGTGGATTTCATATCATATTACATCCTTGTAGAGGAAAGGAAATAAGTTTAAATGGATAGAGGAATGTGCAACTAGTTTTGAGCAGTTGAAATAGTTGCTTACAAATTCTCTAGTTATAAATATTGTAGACTCAGATAAAGATTTCATGGTATGTATAGATTCTTTCAAAAGAGGACTTGGTGGATTATTGATGCAAGAAGGACATGTGGTATGCTACGAGCCAAGGAAACTGAATTAGCACAAGAAGAACTATGTGACTCATGATCTTGAGTTGGTAGCTATTATTCATGCCTTGAAGATGTGGAGAAATTATCTTCTTAGAAGGAGGTTTGTTTTGATGAGTGATCATAGAGCAATGAGGTACTTGTTTGACCAACCTAATCTAAATTCCTGGAAAGCTAGATGGTTGGCCATGCTCAATGAGTTTGAATTCAAGATCAGGTACATTAAGGGTAAGGATAAGAAGTTTGCAAATGCTCTTAACAAAAGAGTGCAGGTAAATCACATAAAAACTATGAGTTCATATGAGAAATATTTAGAGGATCAGATCTTACAAGCAGGGCATCAGGATGACAAGTACCAACAACTTAATCATAGGTTATAGCAGAATAGTGCAAGTGAACAAGATGTATATTATCATCTCACGATAGATGTCTTAGTGAGATTTAGGGACAAGATCTATGTGCCGAACAATAGTGAGCTCAAGAAGCTTATCTTAAGGGAATTTCATGTCAAGCTATATAAGGTAACTCAAGATATCATAATAGTTTGAGAGTTGGGAAAAAGTTTTACTACTAGCCAAACTTGAAAAAGGAAGTGGCCGAGTTTGTGGCTAGATGTTTGGATTTTCAACAAGTAAAAGTTGATTGCAACATTGAGGTGTTTTATTGCAATCGATTCTGATTCAAAAGTGGAAATGGGAGGTAATTTCCATGGAATTTATTACAAGTTTATTGAAGACATCTAGACAACATGATTCCATCATGGTTGTGGTTGACAAGTTGAACAAGGTAGCTCACTTCATTGCAGTAAATTCTACTAGTTCAATTAGTGAGGTAGGTCAGGTCTTCAACAAGAAGATAATGAGATTGCATGGTGTTCCTAATAATATTGTATTTGAAAGAGATGCCAAGTTAGGTTTTTGAAGGTGTTGTTTGTAGGTTTAGGGACAGAGTTGGATGTCAGTACAAATTATCATCCACAAAAATATGGACAGACAGAGAGGGTCAACATTATTCTTGAGGACATGTTGAGGATGTATGTTATGCATTAGGATTGAAAGTGGGAAGAGTATCTTACATTGGTAGAGTTTTATTATAATATTAGGTGTCGGGAGTCCTTAAAGATGAGTTATTTTAAGGCAATTTATAGGTGGAGTTGCAATACTCCTATTATCTAGAGTGATCCAGTGAACATGGTGTTGATTAGACCAGACATGTTGATAGAGATGGAACAAGAAATGTAGGTTATCAAGAAGAATCTAAAGGAAACACATGAAAGAAAAAATAGTTATGAAGGTCAACATAAGGTATTTAAGGAGTTTCAGGTTAGGGAGCATGTGTACTTGTGCATCAAGCCCAATAAGAGCTCCTTGAGGATTGGATCATGTGCCAAGTTGGAACCTCGGTATTGCAGGCCTTTTCATGATATCCTTGAGAGGATTGGAATAATGGCCTACAAATTTGCACTACTTTCGATAGTGAAAGTCCATGATGCTTTCATTGTTTCATTACTTAAAAGATATGTGAAATATGTTGATCATGTGATTGACTAGTTTTTATTGCAGTTGGAACCCGAAGGATAATTCCAGTCAAAACTTGAATGCATGTTGCAGCGGAAACAATTCATGCTCTAGAAGAGAGAAATATAGTAGTGCACTGGAATCACTTTGGGCCCAATGAAGTTATGTGGGAGATGTTTGAAAAGATGCAAGATATGTATCCTTCATTATTTTCCGGTTGAGGAAAATGAGTTTTGATATATGTACTTATATATGTTATTGAAAATGGAAACAATAAATATTGAAAATGACACCTGGGAGAAACATGAACGTTCCTTCGATGTTGTTCACATCAAAAGTTTTAGTCCTCAGATAGATATTTCTAACGAGGTATTGTGCGTGTTAAATGAATATCGTATGCCAAAGTTACCTCCCTGGGAAGATTGATGTACCAATTTACCCAAACGGGGCCCATAGTTTTGGCGCTTCATCTCATAGGTTTAGGTTTTTGGATGTTTAGGGTTTTCCATTGTTTCTAAATAATAAATAGGACCTCGAGCCTCATTGTAACATAGTTCAGAGGCCAATAGCCACCACATATCTCCTCAGAGATAAGCTACCATTTCCCTAGCTAGTTTATTTCCATTATGTCTGTAAACATATTTCAGTTATTTGTTATTAATGAAATGAAGTTTTATTTCTGCTGCATCTCTAATTTTATGTGTATTTATGTATTTCATTATGTTCCTACATAAATCCAGATCAGTGGTATTAGAGCGGTCTGATCTTTCTTGATCCTTCTTTTCATGTCCCCAACGAGGTTGGGGGATAAGGAGTTAGGGATCAATCTGGTCGAAGCTTTGCAAGATCATCCTCGCAAACCCTGAAGGTCGCCCACGGGTGAAGAAAAGAAAGATGAGGGAGGAGAAGATCCTCTAAAAATATTGCTCAAGGAGGCCCTCGAGAAACAAAGGAACGTGATGATGGATAACTCTGCCAAGATCCTTCAATGGCTGCCCACCGATGACTCATCTACATCCAACACTCACTCTAGAGGTGCCACTCCTTTTAAGGTACAAGTAAATTTTAACATTCCCATATTTGAGGGCCAAATATATGCTGAAGCCAAAGAGAGATGGTTGAATCTATCAGAATGATATTTCTTGGTTCATGAATTTTCCGATCGGGGGAAGATTATTTTTGCACTCCTCAAAGTGGTCCCCTGTGTCAAGGACTAGTGGGAAACCTACTGTGAGAAAAAGGACAAGGGGGGATCTTCTCTGTTCTCATTTTTACCCAGTTGGAATTCTTTCCGAGAGGCCATCAAGGAACAATATTATCCCGAGGAGAGCTATGAGGACAAGTACATACAATGGACTACACTGTGACAACAAAGGGATCAAGATGTGCATGATCTGATGAACTTGTTCCATACCCTACGCACAAAGTTGGGTATCAAATATTTGGAGAAAAATTTGTTGTTAAAGTACCAAATTTTTATACACAGATACATTCAGGAGGAAATGGAGTTCCTTGACATATCCTCTCTTGGTACGACATTTATTCAAATAGAAGAAGCGAGACTGTGGATCTGCGAATAAAAAGAAAGGGAAGGTTCCCCCAAAATACAAAAAAAATACAAATCCAAGGAATGGTAGCCCAAGACAGCCTGCCAAAGCTGCAAGAAAATAACAACACCAAAAATTCGAAGAAGGACACGGGGAAGTGGTGTGAGTTCCATAAGAGCTCCACTCACAACAAAAGTGGGTGTCGGGCCAAGCAGTCACTGATGCCCGAGATGAAGGCTTATGAATCAGATGTAGGCTCTGACTTTAAATCAGAACCCGAAAATGGGAATGAAAAAGGGAAGCATATTATAGATTCAAAGCCCAACGCCATAATTGAGACCACAAAGATCCAAAAGGAGGAACCGAAAGATCTAGAGGAGGAGGAGCGTCTCTTCCACTCCCAGATGTGGGTAAAGGGTTCCCTGCTATAGTTCATTGTCGACAATAGGAGACAAAAGAACCTCATTTGAGCAGAAGTCGTGAAGCGGTTGGGCTTGCTGACGATAGCACACCAACATCCGTACACCATCGGGTGGCTCACCAAGGACATGATCTCCGTGTCAGCCAGTAGTTCCGCCTTCCCTACAACATCAAGCCCTTCATAGATGGGGTATTATATGTGACATTTCTCCTCTTGATGTTTGTGATGTATTAATAGGCCAACCCTACTTGTGGAAGTGACATGCTGTGTATGAGATCCAACCTCGCGCTATTATTGTTACTTTGGGAAATAAGTTGTACAGGATACTATAGGTATCACTGCCTGCCACTATCTCTTTGGTTACTGCAAAACAATGCAGTAAGCTCATTTCCAAAATCGGGAATTTTTTTTTCCTGATGATCCACCCTCAGGGAAATAAGAAGGTTGTGGCCACGAACTCCAGACAAGGCTCCTCTGCACGACAACAAAAAATGAACAAGGTCACAGAGGAGTACAGGGACTTCTTCACGTCACCCACAGGGGTGTCTCTGCACATTCAGGTTAAGCACCCCATTGATCTGACTCTAGGTGCACTGCTGCCCAATGGAACGATCTATCAATGACCTATTTTGGAGAACATTGAGATCAAGAGGCAGATTCAGGAGCTACTGTAGAAAAGTTACACTAGCAGAGTTCATCACCCTGTGGGAGTTCGATCGTGTTGGTGTAGAAGAAGGATGGGACTTGGAGACTCTGTATTGACTACCCGGGGCTGAACAAGATCACTCTCCAGAATAGGTACTAGATCCCACATATTGATGATATTCTGGACCAAATCAACGAGGCGAAATATTGCAACAATATTGACTTGAAATCCGGATATCACCAGGTACCAATCAAACCCTTCGATGTGTGGAAGACTGCCTTCAAATCCAAGAAGAGCCTTTTCAAATGGCTGGTCATGCCTTTCAGGTTAAAGAATGCTTCCAGAACCTTCATGAGGCTGATGGATGACATATTGCAGTGATTCAACAACTCATTTGTAGTAGTGTAATTGGATGACATCCTGATATTCAGCCACACTTAGGAAGAGCACCTCCACCACATTTGACATGTCCTCCAAACACTGCGGCAACACAAGTTGTGTGCCAATTTGGATAAGTGCACTTTTAGCATGACCAAGGTTCAGTATCTGGGATACATTATTGATGAGCGAGGGGTGCATGTGGATCCAACCAAGATCCAAGTCATTCAGGATTGGCCAACCCTAACTACTCTAACAAAGCTTCATATATTTATGGGTCTTGCTAATTTCTACCACAGGTTCGTGTTGGGATTCTCTCGTATCACTTTGGCCTTGAGTCAAGTCACCAAGGTAGGAGCGAAAGAAAAATTATTTTGGTCGGAATCTCAATAGAAGGTGTTCGTAGAATTGAAACATCGTCTTTTCTCTTCTACAATGCTCACATTACTAGGCTTGCAACAACCATTCGAGGTTGAGACAGATGCCTTTGAATATGCTATTGGGGCAGTTCTTACTTAATAGGGGCAACTAGTGGCATATCACAATGAGACACTGTCCGACAGAGTCAACAAGTATCCCACTTATGAAAAATAAATGTATTCCATTGTGCAGGCTTGACGACAACGGAAGCATTACATTTTGGGGAAGAAAACGATCATCCACACAGACCGCTGACCCCTGCAATTGATACAGACACAAGGGAAGTTTCAGAATGATCGCCATCAGAAGTGGTTCACATATCTGCAACAGTTTCATTTGGACATCAAGTATAAAAATGAAAACACAAATAATGTTGCAGACTGCCTCAGCCGACCACCAATCGTGGTTCTAACCACCATTCTCAAGTCTTGTGGGTACGAGTTATGATTGGCTGCTTCTGTATAAGAGCGATCCATAATTTAGGCACACATACAAGACACTATTGTAGGGTATGAAAGTTCCAAATTTTCACCTCTGGGATGCACTTCTATGTCACCTGGGAAACCTTTGTGTTCTTCTAGTTTCCTTAATTGTAGCACAGTTTACTATTTTTAGCAGTTTTTTGGGTCTTGAACTTCCAGAGCCGTTTTGAGGCCCTAAACAACATTTTTTGGAAAAACCGGGAGCAACATGGACGTTCTTTCAATTTTTCTCACACAAAAAGTTGTAGTCATCAGATATATATTTCTAACGAGGTATTGTGCACGTCAAACGGAGATCGTATGCCAAAGTTACGTCCCTGGGAAGATTGATGTACCAATTTACCCAAGCGAGGCCCATAATTTTGGCGCTTCATCTCCTAGGGTTAGGTTTTTGGATGTTTATGGTTTCCCATTGTTTCTCAATAATAAATAGGCCCTCGAACCTCATTGTAACACGATTGAGAGGCCTGTAGCTTCCACTTCTCTCCTCAAAGATAAGAAACCATATTTTATGTGTATTTCTGTATTTCATTGTGTACTTGCATAAATCCAGATCAGTGGCAATTATTATGGTATGAATTGGTATAATAATAGATAAGGTTGAGCATAGAGATGAGTCCTTTTCCAAAGACAAAGAAAAATATTTTATATTAGTCGGAAAAGGCTAGAAAGCTAAGGGAAAGAAGTGCCAAGGCAAAGAGTGCAAGAGAGACTTTTCCAAGATCAAGTGGTTTCACTGTCACGAGTATGGGCACTATGCCATGAAATGTCCACATAAGGCAAGAATGAAGGAGCCTATAGTTGTAGTAGTAGGTGAAGCTCTATATTCACAATTTCAGCTTGATTTTACTCTCATTGCATGCATGACTAACACTGTAATGGGATGCATATGGTATCTCAATAACGGTGCCTTGTTCCATAGGATAGGGAATAGATATATCTTCAATGACTTGGAGGAGAAGGACCTCCAACAAAACATAGATTTTGGAGATTAAGGTAGGTATAGCGTGACCGAAATAGGTACAATTACCTTCTAGTGGCAGACTAGCTCCCCTCTCAGACTCAAAGATGTTTGATTTGTTCCAAGACTAAAGAATAATCTTGTTTCTGTAGCGATATTGTAATACTATGGATATGATGTGATATTTATAAAAGGAAAGGTTTTCCTTAGACACATTTCCACGGGATGGTTGAAACAAATCAGTGTATGAGTCAAGAATCTGTATGCTCTTGAGGTCGAATATGCATGCAAATATTTGAGGAGAAAATCAAAGGTTAGAGACTTGGTGGTTGAGAGGGAGCATAAATTACCTCTAAACTTGCAACTGCATAAGTAGTCTCATAAAGTTGTGGAGAAACCACAATTGGGGAAGAAAATAGGATTTTGAGTGGAGGCATCCACTCAAGTAGAGACCTCTAGTAGGGGAAATTTCAAGCGAGGTGTGCAGAGGGAGCACATGCAACCATACCTCCAAGTGAGAGGTGGGGAAATGTGAAGTTTTCATAATCCCAAGAGAAGAAATTTGGGTAGGATCCATTGAGCTCATGGATTAGTACTTGGCTACGGGGCTCCCATGGTACACAATAGTAGGATGGCTTAGTAGCGATTGATGCATTCAGATGTCAGAGTGAGAAAAGTCAAATACTGGAGCACAAATCAATGTTGGAAGAAGTACAGATGACATAGATGCAGAGTCAGTAGTAGCATAATGTTTTTATTAGACAGTGCAGTAGCTAGCAATAGTTAGAGATTCTGAAGACATATGCATCATATTGATTCAATTTATATGCTTTTTCAGTTTCAGAAGTTGCAAGAGCAACAACACTAGAGATAAGTGTTGCATGAAAAAGATTCCAAAGGTACCATATCGGGATATATTGAATTCCTTTCTTGTTAAAAGGGAGTGTTGAAAATGGCACCTATGAGGTTTCTAATTTAATTTTCCCTTCATTAAATTAGAAGTAAATTTTAATTCCACATCACCTTGAAAACTTGTAAGTTTAACTAACTCATGAAGACTTAGTTATCTCAGTTAATTTGAGTTGAGGGTCAAACTAGAGGTATGTAGGGTGTCTCCTACTTTTTAGGAGCCCCAGTTGAGTTATTTGTGAGTTGTAATTAGTTAACTCAATTATTTGAGTTAAAATCAGTTTAACTAGTTCTAACAGAGAGATGAGTTAGTGATAGGTCGAGTGAATTAAATCTGATTTAATTCACAATTAGTGATCAATCAGTTAATTGATAATTCACTATAAATAGCTGTTGCATGTCAGTTCTAAGGAATGCCCAGTTGAGATTGGGGTTAAAGGGAAGATAACTATCAGTTGTATAATTATAAAATTATACAGGTCATGCATGAGGTCATAAGGAAACTTTGAAGGTACTTCACAATAATTAATTGGTAATTTCCTAATTAATAGGGACTCAATTAGCCCAGGAATACGTAAGAAAGGCTAGGCAGGAAAAGACAAGAAAGTGGTTAAATATTGGACCAAACTTTCTTAGATTGGCACCAGATTAGAGTAGGATTAGAGTGAAATAGTCATCAAAGTGCATAGGTTTATCAGGAAGGGAAATAACATTGTATTTTCATGATATTGACTTTATGAAAGAAATAGATAGTGGGGTTTTGAGCAATTTATTTCCCCAGATACATCTTGTGTTGTGTGATTGATAATTTATATCTCTTACTTGTTATGTGATTGTGCGATCGAATTTGGTTTCTGCAAATTGTAGATTGATTCAATATTTTTCTTTAGTGCATTACAAGATCAATTTAATCAATTTAGATATTTCTGCATATGTATGGTTGTTATTGTATATACCATGATGAACTGTGTTATAAATATCCAATAAGAAGTATGATTGGTTGAAATGACACCCCAAAGGTGGCTTCTAATTTAATCTTCCCTTAATTAAATTGGAAGAGAAATTGTAATTTCATCTCATGACAACTTGTATTAGTTAAATAAGTTAGAATGATAGAGTTATATTAGGAAATTCGAGTTGAGGGTAATATAGTAGGCATGTAGAGTTCTTGCATGATTTAAGGGGGCCCAATTATAGTTATTTGTGAGTTGTAATTAGTTAACTCAAGAAATTGAGTTAAAATCGGTTTAACTAGTTTTAACTGAGAGATGAGCTAGTGAGAGGTAAAGTGAATTAGATATGATTTAATTCACAAGTAGTGATCAATCACTTAACTGATAATTCACTATAAATAGATGTTGCATGTCAGTTCTAAGGAAGGGCCAATTGAGACTGCGGTTAAATGGATGATAACTATTTGTTGTATAATTAGATATTGTATAGGCCAATTATAGAGTCATGTGGAGGCCAAGGAAGCATTGCACAATAAATTAGAAGGATTTTACTATTTAATAGGGATTTAATTTCTTAAGGAATGCATGAGCAAGGCAGGCTGAGCAGAGGCTGAGAATTAGCTAAGTAATTGGCTGATTTTTCCTAGATTAAAGTGAGACAGTTGGAAAAGTGCAGGAATTTCTCTGAGAGAGAAATCATTGTATTGTTTCATGATCTTGACTTTATACAATATATAGATAGCAGGGTTTTAGGCAGTTTTATTTCCCTAGATACATCTTATGTTGTGTGATTGATTGCCTCTTTCTCTTACTTGTTATGTGATTGTGAGATCGTGTTTTGTTTCCACAAATTGTAGAAGGATTCAATATATTGTTTTAGTACATTACAATATTAGTTTGAATCTTTTTGTTATATTTTATACATGGTATTAGAGTGCCAAGAATCATAATAGGGAGAGAAGAATAATTTTTTTTTTTATCAGGTTTGAATTTGCACATTTATTCTTCAGGATCAAACAACAGATCAAGATGTCTTTCATTGGATTGAGACTCGAATATGCACTCGAGGGAAATTCAAATTATATTGCATGGAAGGACAGGATGGAGGTAGTGCTCGAGGAAAACACACTGAAGGCTTTCATAGATACTGATGTCCCGGAGCCCACAACAACATATGCTCAACTTCTTGATGCATGGAAGAAGAATCTAGCAAAGGTGAGGAGGATCTTGTCAGAGAGAGTTCGAGACCATATTGTCTGAATTCTCCATGGGAAGGTGACTCCATATGCGACGTGGAAATCCTTGACATATTTGTATCAGAATAACAATGACCATAGGAAGATGGAGTTGAGAGACAAGCTTAGGAAGATCAAAATGGAGAAGGGCGACACGATCCAAAAATACTTGACAAAGTTCACTCAGTGTCAATATGAGCTTGGAAGAATTGGGATCACTGTTGCCTTCGATGATTTTGTGAGCCTAGCTCTTGTAGGTCTTCCAAAGAGCTTCAATAGCTACTAGGACTCTGTTAATGGGAGGGAGAAGCTGCCAGATTTGGAGTGACTATGGTCTGATCTAGCACAGGAAGAAATTCAACAGAGTACTAGAGATGGATCCTCTTCAAATAATGATGATGAGGAGAATTTTTCCTTGGTTGGAAAGGTGAGGAAAGGAAAAGGGAAGGTGCCCCATTCCAAATCTAAGACCGACAAGGCAGGGAAGAAGCGAGACTTGTCAAAGGTAAAATGTTTCAACTATCATGAGCATGGACACTATGCCACAAATTGTCCACAAAATAAGAACAACAAGAGGGCCTCAGGAGGAGAAACATGTGAAGCATTGGATTCATAGTTTGAGTTGGAATTCACCCTCAACGCATGCATGGTATCATCAGTGATGGGATCTGTGTGGTACTTGGATAGTGCAACTTCATTCTATATGACCGACAACAAAGAATTCTTCAGTAGCTTGGAGGAGAAGGATATGCAGATGCACATTGAGATGGGTAACGAAGGGAGGTATAACGCTACTGGTGTAGGTACAATTACCTTTCAAAGGGAGTCAGGTAATCCAATCACATTAAAAGATGTCACGTATGTTCCTGGTTTAAAGAAGAATATGGTTTCTGTTGCTATATTGGAAGATCATGGCTATGTTGTGATCTTTAGTGAAGAAAAGACATTCCTTCATCACAAAGCTACAAGACATGTGAAAAATATTGGGGTTCGAGTAAATAATCTCTATAAAATGGATGTAGAGGACTGTGCAGCAATGAGCAATAAAGCAGAGAAGGTGGAAAGTCGATACATCAGTGAGTTATGGCACAAGAGGTTAGGCCATCTACACCACAATTCTTTAAGGATCATGCAACATATTTCTATAGGACTTTCAAAGGGTACACTTGTGTAGGGAGACACATGCAATGGGTGTACATTGGGGAAGTATACAAAATCCACATTCACAATAAGTTAAGATGTGTGTGGACCGTACTTGAAAACTTCCACAGGTATTATGTGATTTTTGTTGATGTTTTTTCAAGAAATTGTTGTATTTTCTTTATGTAGAAGAAAGATCAGACGTTCTCCAAGTTTTGTGAGTTCAAAGCACTTGTCGAGAAAGATACAGGGAATAAGGTGAAGGATATGAGGAGAAAAAATGGTGGAGAATACATCTCTATCAAATTCCAAGAACTTATGTGCCTCGGAAGGAATTCAAAGAGAATTGATTACACCTCATAACCCATAGTTGAATGGGGTTGTAGAAAGAAAGAACAAAACTATTGTGGGATAAGTACGAGATATGTTGCATGATCAGGGCCTACCATTGCATCTATGGGCAAAAGCATGCAATACAACAATATTTGTGCAGACAGAAGTCCTCATCACATATTTGGGATTAGTACACTAGAGGAGGATTTTTCAGATAAGAGACCGGATGTGTCGTATTTTAAATTTTTTGGTTCATCTGTATATTTCCATGTGACCAAAGATGCTAGGAAGAAGCTAGAGCCAACAATAGAGTTGGGAAATTTTTTGGGGTACAATGATACACCTCAAAACTATCAGGTGTACTTTCGAGCACACAGGATGATAGTGGTAAGAATCTATGTGATTTTTTATGAAGAAAAATCCATGCAATTGTCCCTTGAGAGGGAGCTTGAGTTGCATGCAGTTGAGGAGCTCTTAGATCCAAAGGATGAACCTTAGGATGTGGAGCAGCCAAAATTAGAGGAACGGAGAGTGGTAGAAACCACTCATGTAGAGCCATCTACTAGAGATGGAAGGAAACACACCAGATAGGCTGACATATTATTGCTGGATTCGAGAGATAATGTGCGAGAATCCACATCACAGTGCAAGTTAAGAAGGTCCCTAAAGAGGTACACTGGATACATGGCTCTTATGAGCGAAGGTATTGAGATAGAGCCATCCTATTTCGAGGAAGAAGTGTAATAACTAGTGTGTGTTAATGCCATGGTTAAGGAGTATGACTCCATCATCAGAAACAGTGCATGGGAAGTTGTCCCAAGACCAATGGGGAAGTCAATTGTAGGACCTAGATGGGTCTACAAGGTAAAGCCTGAAGCATATGGGAGTGTGGAGAAAAACAAGGCTATATTTTTGGCCAGAGGGTTCTCTCAGGTGGAGGGGATTGACTATGATGAGACTTTTGCACTAGTCACAAAGTACTCATCTATTAGATCCATCCTTGCACTCTTAGAGCAGATGGGATGGAAGATACATTAGATGGATGTAAATAAAATAATTCTCAATGGAGTTATTTAGGAAGAAGAGTACATTGAGCAGCCAGAAGGTTTTGAGACCTTAGACATGGAATTTCATGTGTGCAAACTCAAGAGAGAATTGTATGGGATGAAGCAAGCACCTTGTGCTTGGTTCACCAATATTGTTATTTATTTCATTGGGTTGGGCTTCACCAAGAGTGAAGCAGATGTGAACCTATATCAAATTGTGGTTTATGGTAAGCTTTTGATTATTGTACTTTATGTCGATGATATGATACGGACAAGTGATGAGTAGCTCATAAAGTGTTGCAAAGATGATCTTGCAAGGGAAATTGAGATGAAGGACACGTGGCTCTTGCACTATTTACTTCATTTCGAAATATGGAAAAGAGACGGGGAGCTATTTATATCTCAGGGAAAGTATGCCAAGGATATTCTGAGGAAGTTCCACATGGAGGGTACCAAACCCATGGAAACTTCTCTTGCAGGAAACTAGATGAAGGAGGATGCTACTTAGGGTGAAGTAGTGGATGCTACTTTATATAGGTAGCTCGTGGGTTCACTCATGTATTTGGTGAACACACAACCCAATATATGCTACGTAGTTAACCAGCTGAGCTAAAATATGGTTAAGCTGATCAAAATCTTTTGGAAGGTGGGGAAGCATGTGTTGAGATATATCAGAGGCATCACAGAGTATGGATTATGGTACAAACAAACATAGGGAGTGAAGCTTCCAGGCTTAACCGATGTAGATTGGGCAAGGAGTCCATTCAAAAGGAAGAGCACATGAGGAGGCATTTTTAGCATAGGATCAACAAAATTTTATTGGTACAATATGTTGAATGATCAAAATATATTAATGTAAAGTTAGGATAAAAATATTTATTAAATTAGAATATTTAATAAATATTAGAGACAATTAGAAATAGAATATTGTATATTGTATATTTCATTACTAATAGAAGATCATTTATTGTAAATGGACACTTGTTGTTTTTTCAAGTGGTCCATAACTAAATTAAGTTAGGACATATATCTTATAAATAGGTTAGTCTCCTAATTTCAAATTAGTGGAAGTTTACGTTTGTAAACTCCCACAATTTTTTATGTAATTTCTTTTCCAATATCAATAAAATTATGTGTCTGAGGACACTTCTGTATTAATGTGGTATCGGAGCCACCAGTAATGCAGATGACGTGAAGATGGAGATTTCAGCTTTGCAGACTTTTGGAAAATTTTTCTAAAGGATGAATTGGTATGCAATCTTGTCAATTCTTTAAGGAAAAGAAATTTATTGGTTATAATCTGAAAATCAATTGTTTTTATTTAAGATTCAATTTGTTTTTAAAATTCAATTTTCCGCTGGAAATTACAATCTCTTCCAGATCATGGCCAAAGCCGAGTAGGAAAAGGCATATATCTTATTTCATGGGATAATACTAAAAGAAAACAGGAAAGGATTCTGTATTAATGGGAAATTTTTTTACCGGACGCTTTAATAAATTCATGAATTTCAGCATTTGAGTTTAGAACAAAAACATCTGGAGCAACCAATTTTTTCAGATAAGGAACAAGTGAATCTGCTTTTCATAGGCCTGAGTAATCTATAAGGAAGGCGTTGATGAAAAGCTTCAGTGTTGGATAGCCACTCACATCATATTTTGAAGCAAGACTATTGAATTTATTTGCATCTATTTTGGAAAGCACAATTTATGGAGTCTTTGTTCATTTTTAAAGCCAAAACAACACTTCATTCTGCAGCGGCTACCAGAACAGCTACCATTGTTGGAAAGTAAATCAAAATCTGTGTTAGTTGCAAAAGAACCAGAATTTTCATCAATGTCAAACTGTCCATTATGAAATGAGGCCCCTGAAGTGACAGTTACTGAGTCGAGCATATGAAATGTGCTTGAGACTGGATTGTATGCACTGGAAAAAGTGCCACCATTTGTTAATTCATGCTTAGATGAGACCTTCTGATCTTTCACTAAGGACTTCTCCCTGGACTTTGATTTGACTGCTGGTGACATTGCTGCAATACCCTCTTACAAACCAACTGCCACTATCCACCAAAACCTTTACTGAGGCATGCACAACCAGACAGCCAACCAACCACTGTGAGTTGAGTCCTTAATGCAGTAAAATCTAGATTTTGATGACGACGGTGATGATATTCGATCCAGAACAAAAATTCTAAATGAAAAATTCTTCAAAGAAATATATGAAGGGAGACTGGCATTTTTTTGGTGCCTAATCAATGGACTCTGGAAATTTTCCCATCGAATAAGAAATTCGACATTGTCAACCGACTACAAAGCTCATTGGCTCGGGGTTGTAGCAGAAGCACACGGGTTTCGATGACACATGGTGGTCGTGGTCAGCCTAAGTGGAACTTCATCCATGAGTGCATTCTCCATTTTCCTGGGTGGAACTTCATCCATGAATGTGTTCTCCATTTGGTGAGTGGAACTTTATCAAGGTTTAAGCATATAATGAAATTGGGACTTGAAGATTTGGACTAAAATATTGACATCTTCACTCTGGGTCATCAGCTGTTGTTACAAAGATACAAAAATTACTGCATTGCATATAAGTTGAAACGGTCTATGACATGCCTTTTGAATCTTCTATATTGTAGAAGAATACTTTTATTGTATTTGTTTGATAATATTGAGGTGTAAAATGTTGTTATCATTTTTGGAGGAATAAGTAGATTTTTTTTTTTTTGGAGAAATAAGGGTTATTATTGTCACTCAAAGTATTTTTTTTACTTTTAGGGGGGGTAAATTTTTTTAAGAAGAAATTTGTAAGGGAATTATCAAGTGGTCAAATTTTGCAAAGATTTCGTTGTAAAACACTCAGTGAGAAATTGACTTGAGCCAAGTGCAAAGCTCAATCATTTTTCTCTTTTTTTTCAATGACTATACGAGGGTCAAGGCTAAGCCCCGATAGATCATTTTTTACGTGGCGTGTGTCGCTTTTGCATGGCGTGTTTCGTGTGACGAGTTGCTCATTTTTTTTTGTTCTTGATTCTTTTGGTGCACTGCTTCAACGCTACAATGTCAAAGTTAATTAATCTGTTCTTTGAATCTGATAAGCTAGAAGGGGTGAAATCTTATAAGACATGGAAATGTCTAATTGAAAGCACTATGATATATAATGAATTGTGGCATGAAATTTGTGATTGCAAAATTAAGCCAAATAAACCAATAGATGCAACTTCACTTGCAAAATGGGAAGTAAAAAATGCCAAGGCATTAGCTCTTATAAAAGCTTCAATTAGTAATGAAATATGCATACATATTGAAAATTCCTTCGATGCATGGACTGCTTTATGTACATTGAAGTATCTCTTTGATACACAACCTGAATCAAAGAAGGTTGATCTTCAATTAAAATTTCTTCAACAAAAATTAACTGAAGGTGGTGATGTCCTTGAGTATATTTCATGGCTTAAAAACATCAAGCAAGAAATCATAAATGCTTGTTTTCAAGTGGTCGATGAAAGTTTCTTAACTATGATTTTAATTGCTGGATTGCCATCATCATATACACATTTTTTAGAAACTTTGCAAGTCACTGGAAAGTTAGAGAAGATAAATTTTGATGAAATGAGTGACATGTTAGCCCAACATGATAATTTTTTTGGGAAGAAGAAACAGATTGGAGAAGATGTCTTCTTCACCGAAGCTAGATCAAGTAACTCCTTAGCTAACAGTTCAAGAAACTGAGGAAGAGGAAATTTCAATCAAAATCAAGCAGCCCAAGGTCATGGTTACAGTCAAAGCAGAGGAAACAATTTCAACAAAAGTTACAATTTAGGCAGGAGAAATTTTCAAGTAAGAGGCAACAATCAAAGCAGAGGATATAATCAAGGAAGAGGAAAAAGTCCAGGTAGAGGACAAACTCAAAACAGAGGCCAAAGCAGAGGCCGAGAACAATATCAAGGCAAAGGACAATCTCAAGGAAGAGGTAGAGATTTTAGTCAAATTGTTTGCAGGAGATGTAACAAAGTTGGCCATTATGCAGAAGATTGTAGAACTTCTATTGAGAAAATTCCCAAGTTTCATCCAAACTTTGCACAGTTTGAAAATGATGAAGATGATCCTAATGGTTCCGAATATGTCTTCACCAACACAAAATCAACAACTTTACAGGTTTCAAGCTTTCTTAGAAGTGATTATGAAGATGCATGGATTATGGATATAGGCGAAACTCAACACATGACTTTTCGGCGGGATTTCTTTTGGAGTTTCCAACAATTCCATCTAAATTCAATCTATCTTGTTGATAAAACAAAACATACTCCTTCAGGCAAAGGTGTAGTTAATTTTTTTTTACCAGGCATTGGAGAAAGAATGATTTCAAATGTATAGTATGTCCCAAAAATTAAGTAAAATTTGTTATCTTTAGTCACGATTCGACAAGCAGGACATATGGTGATTATGGAAGATGGCTTGGTTAAAATTAACTCGGTCAAAAGGAACATGAAAATAGTAATGACAGGTTATGAAGATGGAAAACTGTTAAGGATGAAAGGGACAATTGTTCCAGGAAATTCTGACTTTGCAGGAGCAACAAGGACAGCCATTTCACCGATCAGATTGTGGCATGTAAGATATGGCCATCTCAACTTCGAAAGTCTCTCTCAGTTACAAAAACAGGGAATGGTTAAGGGACTTCCAACATTCAAAAGGGGAAATGCAAAGGGTGAATCTTGCATTTTTGGAAAACAACATCGAGAGAATTTTCCTACAAGTTCATGGCGCGCAAACAGGAATTTGCAGTTGGTTCACAGTGATATTTGTGGACCCTTACGAACTTCGATCGGAGGATGGAGATATTTCTTACTCTTTGTTGATGATTTTAGTAGGATGAATTGGGTATATTTTTTTAAGAAAAAGTTAGAAGCATTTGAAAATTTCAAAAAATTTCGTTAGCTTATTGAAAATGAAGTAAAGGAGAAGATTGGAACTCTTAGAACTGACAATGGCGGAGAATTCACTTCAAATGAATTCAAAATGTATTGCATGGATAATGGCATAAAACGACATCTTACCAATGTCTACACTTTGCAGCAAAATGGAGTAGTAGAAAGAATGAATCGTGCCTTGTTAGGAATGGCACGATCTATGTTGACTTTCAAAAATTTAAGTCCTTATATTGGGCCGAAGCAATTCATACCGCTGTCTACTTGAGGAACAGATCTCCCACTGCTTCTTTAGACGGAATCACACCTTATGAAGCATGGTTTCGCTTCAAACCTCAGTTTAAACATTTCAGAGTTTTTGGATCAGTATGTTATGCTTTAGTTCCGAAGGAAAAACGAACTAAGCTTGACTCATGAAGCTTGAAGTGCACAATGATTGGGTATTCTGATGAGAAGAAAGGGTACCAAATTTTGTCAAATGGGAAATTTATTGTAAGCAGAGATGTGATTTTTGATGAAAATGAGAGTAAGAGTGTTGAAGAAGTTGGAAGTCTTCTTCAAAAGTTAGAAACAAAAAGTGATAAAAGAAACAAAAATCTACAAAGTCAACCAAACTCACAAAATTTGTATGAAATTGAGTTTCCTTCATCTGAAAATGATTCATCCATTCCGTCTTCTTCACCAGTGTCATTCGGGTCTTCTAGCAGTTCATCCAACTCTCCTAGCAGCAACAGTTCTTCTGATAATGACTTTACGCCCATGGAACCTGCGGTTGATCAAAAAACATTAGTTTACATCAACCCTCTTTACAATGATGGTGATTTTTCACAATCTCAAACCAGTGAACATCAATTTCCAAAATGGGAAGTTCAACTTTTGAAAGATGTAAGGCCTAATGAATAGAATAAAACAGGAACACGGAGATCACAAAGAAACGAAGGAAATTTTTCCTTGATAGCAAATGATTTTAATGAACCTTATACTTATCAAGAGGTAGTAAAACATAAAGAATGGCAACAGGCTATGGTTGATGAATATCAGGTAGTTCAAGTTAATAACACTTGGAAACTTGTTGATTTTCCTTAGAATGTTAAACCCATCAGATGCAAATGGGTTTACCAAATTAAGTACAAGAAAAATGGTGATATTGACAAGTATAAAGCAAGACTTGTTGCTAAGGGTTTTGCGCAACAGTAAGGGATAGATTATGAGGAAATGTTTGCTCCTACAGCTAAATGGAACACCATCCGACTCAGACTTGCCTTAGCAGCTCAACAAGGATGGAAAGTTCATCAAATGGATGTAAAAAGTGCTTTCCTCAATGATGATTTACAGGAAGAAGTGTACATGACACAACCACCATGTTTTGAAATTGAAGGACAGGAACATAAAGTATGCAAACTGAAAAAGGCTTTATATGGGTTAAAACAAGCTCCGCGAGCTTGGTATTCTAAAATGGATGAGTACCTTCGGAAAGTTGGTTTTCAACAAAGTGAATCTGATGATACCTTGTATGTATGCCAACAAGGTAAAATTCTGGTGATTTTGGTTATGTATGTAGATGATTTGATTATCATTGGCAACAATGATGATCACATTGCACAAGTGAAAAAGGAGTTACATGCAGATTTTAAGATGACAGATTTGGGACTAGTTCACTACTATCTTGGAGTTGAAGTATTCCAACATCCACATCATATCTTCATTTCTCAGAGTAAGTATGCAGCAGAAATTCTTCAACGATTTGGAATGTAGGATTGCAAGCCTGTTCTTACCCCTATGGAACAAAAATTGAAACTTTCAAAATTTGAAGGGGAGGGAAATAGTGGATAGCATTACTTATCGACAGTTGATTGGTAGCCTGATTTATCTGAAAACTACTCGACCATAACTTTCTTATGCCGTCAGTATTCTTTCCCACTTTATGAAGGAACCACGAGACAGCCACTGGAATGCAACCAAAAGAGTTCTTCGTTATATCCAAGGAACAAAAGATTTTGGTATTCTTTACAAAAAGACTAAAAATTTTGTACTTGGTGGATTTTCAGATGCTGACTTTGCTGGAAGTTTTGATGATAGGGCATCAACCTCAGGTTATTTAATGAACATGGGGTCAGATATAGTTTCCTGGATTTGTAAGAAGCAAGCTAAAGTGGCCACTTCTTCAGTAGAAGTAGAGTACATTTCAGCATGGGAAGCAACATGTGAGATTGTTTGGTTGCATAGAGTTTTACAGGATTTGGGAATTGCTCCAGCAGAAGCTACTTCGTTATTCATCGACAACTAGTCAGCAATAAAGCTTGCCAAGAATCCAGTTTTTCATTCAAAGACAAAGCATGTTGACACCAAGTATCATCATATCAGATCACTCATTGCAAAGGATGTCATCAAGCCAATGTATTGTCCTTCAGAAGATCATACCTCCGATATCTTCACCAAACCTCTTGGAAGAATAAAATTGTTGTAATGTATCTTTGGATCATGGGGGGAATGTTAGATGATCAAAATATATTAATGTAAAGTTAGGATACAAATATTTATTAAATTAGAATATTTAATAAATATTAGAGACAATTAGAAATAGAATATTGTTAGCAAAGATAGGACTCTAGAATAGAGTCGTATCTTAGGCTCTAAAATAGGAATAAAATTAATAGATTGGATAGAAGATAATTTATTGTAAATGGACACTTGTTGTTTTTTCAAGTGGTCCATAACTAAATTAAGTTAGGAAACATAGCTTATAAATAGGTTAGTCTCCTAATTGCAAATTAGTGGAATTTTACGTTTGTAAACTCCTGCAATTTTTTATGTAATTTCTTTTCCAATATCAATAAAATTACGTGTCTGAGGACACTTCTGTATTACAATAGGAAAAAAAGATCAATTTCACTCAGTTCAGCAGAGGTAGAGTACATGGTGGCCGGTCTGGAAGCATGTGAGGCAATCTGGATGAGGAAGATACTTGTTGGTTTGTTTGGTCAATAGATGGATCCGAAAATGATACATTATGATAACCAAAGTTGCATCAAACTCTCGGTTAATACAATATTCCATGAAAAGTTCGAGCATATTGATATCCCATATCACCATCTTAGAGATTATGTTCAGAGGCAAATTATGTCATTAGAGTACATTCCCATAGAGGAGCAGGATGTAGACACCTTGACGAAGGGCTGGAAAGAAGAAAATATGAATTCCACAGAGACAGGATTGGGGTAGAAGACAATCCCTTTCTTGTTGAAAGGGAGTGTTGAAATGGTACCCCAAATGGGGATTCTGATTTAATTATCCCATAATTAAATTGAAAGAGAAATTTTAATTTCATCTCATGACAACTTGTATTATTTAACTAAGTCAGAATGACTGAGTTGGCTTAGGAAATTTGAGTTGATGGTTAGATATTAGGCATGTAGAGTTATCCGATGATTTACGATGGTCCAGTTACAATTATTTGTGAGTTGTAATTAGTTAACTCAAGAAATTGAGTTAAAATCAGTTTAACTAGTTCTAAATAAGAGATGAGCTAGTAAGAGGTCAAGTGAATTAAATCTGATTTAATTCACAAGTAGTGATCAATTAGTTAACTAATAATTCACTATAAACAAATGTTTCATGTCAGTTCTAAGGAAGGTCTAGTTGGTACTGAGGTTAAAGGGATGATAACTATCAGTTGTATAATTAGAAAATTGTACAGGTTAGTTATAGAGTCACGTGAAGGCCAAGGAAGCATTGCACAATAAATTAGAAGGATTTTTGTATTTAATAGGGATTTAATTCCTCAAGGAATGCGTGAGCAAGGTAGGATGAGCAAAGGCTGAGAATTGGCTGATTTTTCCTAGATCAGAGTCAGATAGTTGGCAAAGTGTAGGAATTTCTATAAGAGAGAAAGAATTGTATTGTTTCATTATATTGGGTTTATAAAATATACATATAGCAGGGTTTTAGGCAATGTGCTTTCCCTAGATACACCTTGTGCTGTGTGATTGATTGTCTCTTTCTCTTACTTGTTATGAGATTGTGTGATCATGTTTTGTTTTTGCAAATTGTAGAAGGATTCAATATCTTGTTTTAGTACATTACAAGATCTGTTTGAATCTCATTGTTAGATTTTCTACATGATTATCATGTTTTTTATATTGGTCACAGTTTGCAGAAGTTATTCATTGTAAATACTACATCAATCTGAGTTATAAAGCTCCATGGGAAGTATGTTTTGTTTTGAACAAATTTCTAGTTATAGGTGTTATTGAACACCGAGGATGGTGTTCCCCTAAGGGGGAGGGGTTTTTAACAACCCTGGCACCTGGGTTAAAGTTCATGTAATAAAGTATAATAAAGGAAAAATAAGACCAAGGTCACGGGACATGTATTCCAAGCTGAATGTTGGGAAAAATATCCTAGTTGGTATCACTTTAAGTTTATTTATTTTCATTTCATTTATGAAATAAATGAAAATAGGAGAAAAGGAAGATGAAAGGTCACAAATTTTCATGAGAGGGAAAATAGAGGAAAAATGAAGGAAAATGAAGAAAATAGAGGCATCAATGATAATGTAATATCCCCTTTCAGGAATGTCAAGATACTATTCCAGAGATAGAATATAGGGGAATTTACTGGATATGTCACCTTCAAAATAACGATGAGATCCAGAGGCTTCCTGGCCTTTTGCAGACTTTGTCTATAGAACTTGGAATAATTCCCCTTTCAGGAATTTCAAGAAGGTGCTCAATGAAAACGATGTATAAGTAAAATTGTGCAAAAATAACGCAGATCAGGGCTTGGTTCCCCTAATTTATGCTGTATGTGACTTATATATGGAATTTCATCAGAAAAATGTTAGTTTATACTATTTAAAAAGATCTCCCAAAAACGTGACTAGCTAAAAAGCACCCCAAGAGGAAGGCTGCAGCAAAATGCAAACACTTGCTTTAGGAATTGCGCAGTTTTAGTAGATGTTCAGAGGATACCAGCAAGGAGACTTATATTTCAGTCTTACAGAAGAAAATAAACATTATGATAAAGCCCTTTCATTATACAGTAGAAGGCATGAGCCAATACAACAACAAATCTTCAGAAAAGAGAGCAGGAACACAAGTATATTTGTAGAAATGCTTCAACAACGTTATTTTTTAGGAGGTTCAGTAGCTATAAGTTATAAATCAGATATAGGATAGATCTATGGACAAAATATCATATCTATACCATATTTGGAAACTATATAGTTTTCTCTACAAGATCCACTTGGAATTTTGACAAAAGCATGCATGAATAAGAGTAGATCTGAGAAACAAGTTGCAGATCTGAAAACTGCTGCAGTAAATTTCTGAGCATAAAATTTCATTAAAATGGATCAGATTTGAACAGAACATAGATCAGCAAGCCAATCCATGGATCATTAAGTGGAAGGCAAAGCCCAGCACAAGAGATCTCTGGTATAAACTATGAGCAAGACATCCTGCAAACCCTCATACATAAATAACACTGTTTACCCATTGGGACAGTGCTATAGCTAAAATGACATAGAAAAATACTAAAGAATTGTAGATCTGAAGTACAAGAAATGATACACTCTTCCAGGAGGTCAAAGGAACCACTCCATGGAGAGAGGCTCTCAAAATACACTAGATCTCTATAGATCTAGATCACCACTTGCTGTAGCTTGCAGAGACAACAAAACCCTCAATGGATCAACAATGCCAATGTAAGTAGGAGCTTGGCCTCAAGCCTAATAGTGGTTCAATTCAGAAAAATTTCCTCCTTGAATCATCAAAGGAAGGGGGTGAAGCTCCTACATAGGAATTCCAGATACAATCCTCCACTCAACAAGAGAGAATGGTATTTTTCTAAGCAGACAAATACTCAGAAATATGACCTATCAACAACCCCCTCTTGCTGCCCTCCTTTTCCTTTTATAAGATGAGAAAGCTCTTGCAAACCCTAAACCATCTTGATGAGTTAGCCCTTTTCACATTAGAGGCTCCCTTCTATAACCGCGTTGTCCCTTTTGGAGATGCAATGAACCTAGACAACGCTGTTGATTTGGTCAAGGTTGACCCAGTCTTTAGCTCAAACCTCTTTTACACCTGCAAGTGATTATTTACATAGCCATAATTTGTCTTTTTTCACATGGGCATTGATTAATTCAGACTTTTTAGGAGTTGTACATGTCTTCCTTTATTCATTTATTCATGGAACAGAAATTAAAACAAAAAGTGAATATTCCTCTTAGCAAGGGCTAAGTAGGAATATTACAGTCCTCCCCTTCAAAATGTTGCTTGTACTCAAGCAACTGATAGGGAAAGAGCTATAGTTCTCCTCATCCTTCATGGTTGGCATCATTAAGGATCAAATCTTCATTATAACCCAAGGGATTAGCAAGCCAAAGCATCAGGAATTGCTCCTCCAAGGCCAACACAATGTGTGCATAGTCCATCCCTCTAGGAGTGAAGAACTCAATAGAAATAAACATGGGGGAAATAATGCTACTCCCAAAACATGTACCCTGAAGTGTAAGCTAAAGTTCCAGACCATGTGGTACACATACACTACTCAAATTTTGTCCATACATCCCCCAAAAACAATACAACTAGATCATCCAAGTAGGGGAGCAAGAGTAAGGTACCAGCGCAGAGTATCTCCTTCCTGCAGTAGGTCTATGTTTGGTAAGTGGTTCCCCCACCACTTAATTGTTGCACATGTTATCTCTTCATAGAAGAAAATGAGAGATATGTTTGGTGCCTTTGGGAAGCACCCATCATGAAAATTGATCTCCCTTTGCACCTCAAGGGAGTGGCCAGATTCATAATTTTTATTGGCCTTACCAATGCCATGAGATCTACATGCAATATTACTCCCTTTAGGAGCCATGGCCTGCATACATATGGCAAGAGAATTAGAAAAATAAACATGCTCTATGAGATCATATTTCTTACCATTCAAGTCTCCCATATACTTGGAGTTGGACAGGGGCATTCCTCTTCTTTCAAGAGAGAGAAGAGATGGCTGAAATGATTCTTGTGCAGAATCCTTGGGCTACCCCCACTCCTCCTCATTCTTGCACTATTGGAGGTGCTGATGTAGCTCCTCCCAATCATAGTGCCGATGTAGTTCCTCCTTCATGCCCTCCCAATCAAAACTTCTCATGATTAGAGTGTAGATCCTTGCTGATTGCATATATCTAGAGAGGAACTCTTTATGTGCCCTTTGTAGTATCTCTTGCTTAAGCCTGGAGGCTTGAGACAAGAATACTCTACCAAGATGATAGATGACCCCTTCATGGGCCAAATAGCCTCCCCCTTGCTTCATGCCATCTAATATAATCTCGGTGTGTAGATCTTTGGAGTACTCCACAAGGAGTTGAGATCTCCAATATGGATCCACACTACTCAACAATGACAACGCTGCTGATACATCTATGGTGGTGCTTGCCTTGTTGCTGATTTATTCTTTGACATTACACATTCCAAAATGGTTTATGGGAAGGCTGATCCTCCCCTTTCCTTCCTCCCACAGCGTTGTAGCTTACTCTCCAATCCTTGCTTGATCTATTCTTGGAGCAACACTTTGTGAGGATTTCCCCACAAGATCAGAGTCCAATGACATTCCATGTAGCTTGTCATGAGGTAAGAATGTCTTTTGCAGCCTCCTCAGAAACATGAGAGAGGGGAATGTGAGGTCCTTACTCCCACTGCGCAAATCCATCTCTATTGTTTGTGTGGGAACATCAGGTGAAGGATAAGTGTGCATGCCTTAAAGGATTTGTGGTTTCCAACTCTTCAAGTCCACCCACTCCATCTGCAAGGCCTTCCAATCAATGGTGACCTTCCCAAAGATAATCAAACATTCGACACCCAAGATGATACTGGTGTCTGGTATGTCAACTACAAAGAAGTGATCCTCCAAAGTGTAGGAACCCATAGTGACAGAAAGGGATGGAACATATTGCATGCACTGCATAGTTCTATCTCTTGGGACCAAAATAGAGAACCCATCAAAAGTATCAGTGGGGATCCCTCTCCTCTGTACAAGGTGAGCATCAATAAAGTTTTGGGTTGCCCCACTGTCAATCAAAATAGATACTCTCTGGTTCATCTCCTGAACCTTGTACTCTTAGGGTCAAATATTTGGGCACTCCTCTAAAGGAAGCAAGAGTCCCACTCGTTGGAGAAAAGGCTCCCTCTTCACCTCTGGATGGTGATTGATCTTCCTCTTCATCATCACCAGCGCTGTGACCCCTCCTAGGTCCATCATTCCCATCTTCCTGCTCAAAATATGAGAAGATTTCGATATAGTGTGCTCTCCCAGCAACACATCTATGTCCCGGTACCCATGGCTCTTGACAAGTGAAACACAATCTCTTTTTCCTCAAATCCCTCTGGAGATCAATGTCAAGAGATTTCTTCAGTGAGCTCTCCTTGGATGGAGCAACTTTCCCTTCTTTTCCCTTAGAAGAGTGAGGTTTTCTACTTTGGAAATTTGCCTTTGCTCTTGGCAAGGCATCTTGGAGATCCCTAGCTCCCTAAATGGCATCATGCAAAGTGATGGGCTTGGTAGACTTAACCAACCCATGAAAAGGCTCCTCCAAGCCATTAATGAACATGTAGACTCTCGTTGCTACTGATAGATCAGGGACCATTATAGACAAACTCAGGAATTCAGAGATATAGGCCTCTGCATCTCCTGTCTATTTAAGCTTTTCCAAGCTTATAAAAGGGGCCTCTGGATCTTCTGATCAAATCTCTCCACTAGTCTCTTAGTGAACTCAGCATATGTAGACACATTGCTGTGTCCCAATGTAGATAGACCATGAAACCATCAGTTGTGGGCTTCACCCTCAAAATGCAATGCAACAATCATGATGGATTCTACTTCAGGAACTTTATTCAACTGGAAATATATGTCTAACTTCTCCACCCATGCTTTGGTAGAACAAGAGGGTGATCCATCGAAATTAGGCAAGAAGAACCTGCCCATAGTGTGGTGTCTCCCATGAAGGAAACCTCCATCTTTGTACTGCTGCCATGGCCTCCTCCGGTCCTTGAGATGGAAAAAGTCTTGAAATCTAAAGTTATCCTTGAACCTATGACTTTGTGAGTCATATTCCACAAAGTAACCTTCCAGGGAGGTTGGTTCTTGTGGCCCCTCATTCTCTACAGCCAAGAAGGTAGGCATAGTAGAGCATTGGGAGGCCTGTGGGACTTGTGGCATGCTCACAGGCTGACTAGTCCCATAATGAGATATTTCAGAACTTTCTCCTTAATGGAATATCCCAAGGGACTCTCTCATTCTATCCACCCTCATATCCTTGATTTCCTTGGAAAGATTTTTCATGGTCTCCAAGAGAGTTTTTGCAAACTCCTCTGCTTCCTTATCCTTCTCATCCTTCTCATTCATAGGGGCTTTCCCCTTGTCTTGACCTCTGTTAAGGTCTTCAGTAGTATATTCATACTTTTTATGACTTCTATTATGGTATCTCCTCTCCCTCTCAGTAAGAGGATCTTCATCTTTGGAATGCAGCATGACGGGTGCTCCAATGCTAGCACAGGCTGTGCCAAGTGTGGAGCTCCGATACCACTGAAATATCCCCTTTAAGGAATGTCAATATACTATTCCAGAGATATTCTGTAGGGGAATTTACTGGATATGTCACCTTCAAAATAAGGATGAGATCCAGAGCCTTCCTGGCCTTCTGTAGACTCTATTTATAGAACTTGGAATAATTCCCCTTTCAGGAATTTCAAGAAGGTGCTCAATGAAAATGTTGTATAAGTAAAATTGTGCAAAAATAATGTAGATCAAGGCTTGGTTCCCATCATTTATGTTCTATGTGACTTATATATGGAATTTCATAAAAAAAAAATCATTTTAGACTATTTAAACAAATCTCCCAAAAACTTGACTAGCTAAAAAGCACCCCAAAAGGAAGGCTGCAGCAAAATGCAAGCACTTGCTTCAGGAATTGCATAGTTTTAGCAGATGTTCAGAGGAGACCAGAAAGGAGATTTATATTTCAGTCTTACAGCAGCAAATCAACATTATGATAATGCCCTTTCATTATACAGTAGAAGGCATGAGCCAATACAACAACAAATCTTCAGAAAAGAGAGCAAGAACATAAGTATATTTGCAGAAAGGCTTCAACAACGTTATTTTTCAGGAGGTTCAGCAGTTGGAAGTTAAAAATTAGATATAGGAAAGATATATGGACAAAATATCAGATCTATACCATATCTGGAAACTTTATAGTTTTCTCTACAAGATCCACTTGGAATTTTGACAAAAGCATGCATGAATAAGAGTAGATCTGAGAAACAAGTTGCATATCTGAAAATTGCTGCAGTAAATTTTTGAACATAACATTTCATTACAATGGATCAGATTTGAACAAAACATAGATCAGAAAGCCAATCCATGGATCACCAAGTGGAAGGCAAAGCCCAGCACAAGAGATCTTTGATCTAAACTATGAGCAAGACATCCTGCAAACCCTCATACATAAATAATGCAGTTTACCCAGTGGGACAACGTTGTAGCTAAAATGACACAGAAAAATACTGAAGAATTGTAGATATAAAGTAAAAGAAATGATACACTCTTCCAGGAGGTCAAAGGACCCACTCCATGGAGAGAGGCTCTCAAAATACACTAGATCTCTATAGATCTAGATCACCACTTGCTGCATCTTGCAGAGACAGCAAAAACCTCAATGGATCAGTGCTGCCAATGTAAGTAGGAGCTTGGCCTCAAGCCTAATAGTGGTTCAATTCAACAAACTTTCCTCCTTGAATCATTAAAGGAAGGGGGTGAAACTCCTGCATAGGAATTCCAGATACAATCCTCCACTCAACAACAGAGAATGGTATTTGTCTAAGCAGACAAATACTCAGAAATATGATCTATCAACAACCCCGTCTTGCTGCCCTCCTTTTCCTTTTATAATATGAGAAAGCTCTTGCAAACCCTAAACCATCTTGATGAGTTAGCCCTTTTCACATTAGAGGCTCCCTTCTAGAACTGCGCTGTCCATTTTGGAGATGCAATGAACCTAGACAACGCTGTTGATTTGGTCAAGGTTGACCCAGTCTTTAGCTCAAACCTCTTTCACACCTACAAGTGATTATTTACATAGCCCTGATTTGTCTTTGTTCACATGGGAATTTATTTATTTAGACTTTTTAGGAGTTTTACATGTCCTCCTTTATTCATTATTCATGGAACATAAATTAAAATGAAAAGTGAATATTCCTGTTAGCAAGGGCTACGTAGGAATATTACAGATAAAAAGGCTTATGAGGACCAATTCACAGCTTTTATTTGGTTAAGATTTTTTTAATTTAGTTTTGGATCTCTCTCTCTATTATATCATACTTTTGCATTCTTGGAGCACTATTACAGTGGAGAAAGGAAGGAAAAGGAAATTAAGGAAGCAAGGAAAGTTGGATCAAACAACTTCAGTAGGAGGATTTTGAAGGTAACATATTGCATGTGTGATTTCCTAGCTGATGTGTGAATGCATGGTACATGCATTGGTTTATTTGGTTCATTTTTTTTCATGGGCATGTGTTTTTCCTGGTTTGATAGTGGTTTTAGCCTTGACTTGCCATTTCTTGGATATCCATGGTGTGATGGGATTCTTTTCTGGTTGAGCTTTGGATTGCCAAAATGTTTTGGAACTCGGTGAGGTGGTATCAAGAAAATTCCCAAGGGTTGGCGGTTGAGGTGGGTGGTTTAATCTCAGGGAAACTCTCAATAGGTGGGTTGAGAATAGAAAATTCCTTAAGGTAACAATGAAGAAACTCTGAGGCATCCAAAATTGATTGGGTTTCATGATCCGTTGAACAGTTTTGGCAAGATCATGGTAGCCTGAGAGTTGAGGTGGTTGAATCTTTAGGAAGCCTTGGTTGTTTTTGTCTTGAGATACCACATTCATGCTTGGAATATGGTACAAGGGTGATTGGATGAAAGAAATATTTGGTTCAACTCAATCTATGGTTGGGTGGTACGTGGAAGTCCTTGACATGGTTAGATTTTGCATATTTTAATAAGAGCTACTTTCCTATTGTGATTCATGAGTACTTTTACTTGTTATTATGTGCCTTTGATGGTTGTTCTGTCATGGTTAATATTCTATTTATAAGCATGGTTCTATAAAATGTTCACGCTATGCCTCTTGTTATTTTTTTATTAGTTGATGAATGGTTGATAAATGCATGGGATAACAAGTGTTATTGCAACAATTATGGGAGGGAATTAAAACTTCTTGGTGATTCTCAGATAAGTTTCAAACCCTTTATCATATATGCATTCATGGCCTATAAATCACATATTTGCGATATGTTTGATGAAATGACTGTCATGGTTAGGCCTAGTTATGTTAAGTTCTTGTTCAAGTTTTGTATGTTTCACATCTTCCTTATGTCATTTATGATTCTGATAAGTTATAGGAAGTTATTGGCAGTGGTCTGGAGGCTGGCTTGAAATTGTGGTTCAGATCTTGGGACCGCAGGCACTAAACTGATCGATTAGGGTCACAACCATATGGAGAAAGGCTTATGAGTACAGTTGGAGGCCTTCAAAGACATGAAGTTAGTGTCAAGGGTGTGATTGGGAGTTTAGGTCACTGAATCAAAGTTCTAGCTCAGGGATTCACTACCTGGGGTGTTTCTCTAGATCCTGTGTTATTTGTAGTCCCTGTAGGGTATCAATTTGTGGTTAGTAAGTCTCAGTTGTATGCCCCACTTCCTTAACTAGAGCTAGGATATCGAATCACGTCATAGTTTCACTCCACTTCATATCTACCTGAAGGGATTTTAAAAAACAGGTAAATGTGGGGAGGGGAATTACAAAGCCAACGAAACTTAAAATTGCATGGTTAGGACCCTTCATCATAGAGTATATTAGACCTTCTAGAGTTGTTCTCTTGAAAACACTACAAGGACACGTTTTCAAGTTACTTATTAATGGTGCCTGCCTTAAAATATATGTTTCTTAGTAACAATTAGCATAGATTAGCCTTAGAAATACTTAGTGATAGGCTTACCGACTACTTTGTAGAGTTTTAAATTAAATTACTAAAATTATAAAATTATAAAATCCTCTCTTTGATAAATTTCAAACTAGTAATTTATTTAAAAATGTGGTTATAAATTAACATAAAATAATAACTGACATAACAGTTGGATACTCAATAAAAGCAACAAAATAATGAATTAAGTAGGCAGACTCAATAATGATATAGAACAAGATTTCAACCTCCACAACCTTCTAAGAGCAAGGAAAAGTATGGATCGACATCAAATTAGTGACATAAGATGGATGGAGCACATAGAAAGAAGCCGACCTGGATCGAGAAACAGTCGTCCAACAAAACAAAGCCATAAAGCACGATTCAAAAAAATAAAGACTCAAGGCAAGAGATTTGGCCATCCGTTGAAAGGAAGTTCCTAAAAACCAGTTGCTAATAAATCTCCTACATGCGACTCTTACAACATATCACATAAAATTAAAAAAGCTAGATTTAAGAATCAGAGCACTCAAGTACATCCGTCTTATCCTGACACGTTGAAAACTTTGTACATCCCATCACTGTTAGACGTACAACACATTTATCTCAAATCACTCCACAATTATTTACCACCTCATGAAGAAGGTGTCGAGAAAATGGCATGCACACGTCGAGTGACGTTCGAGGAGAAAATCACAAATCGACAAGACATTTTGAGAGAGAGAAACCGAGCAAAAATGGCGACGCAATTAATTTTATTTTATAAAAATAAATGAATTCTCAGGTTTAACAAAAATCTTACCAGAAATATCATTCGATGCTCCCTGTGACCTTGATGATATCCCGAATATTCGAAATCCGGTAATATTTGATTCTAAGCTCCTGGACTTCCTTCTAATTGAATAATTATGGAACGCTTTCACAATGGAAAATCATAAATCTCATTCTGAATAGGATGAAAATAACAATGATCACCACCATGATTGAGGATGCTTATGTTGCAGTAGTTTTCATCACTAACTTGACTAACCATACCAATATTTTTTATAATTTTTATATTTTTAAAAAGTTTTATTTAATAGTTCTCTTTTCCTCATAATTACAATTATAGGTTGTTTTTTCCTCTTTTATTATTTTTAATTTATGTTTCTAGCAAAAAAATATTATAAATTAGTTATTTTTAATTTTATTTAATTAAACAAATTCAAAACAAATTTATAATTTATAATCTCAAAATTAAAATTAATATGCCTTATCCTATCCTACTTATCAAGTGGAGATGGCATAAGGATGCTCACTCTTAGCTAAACCTTGGGGAATAAAGGAGGAGATCATTTTGTAAAATAAGAATAATATTAAAAATATTATTGGGTCAACATTTAACAAGAAAATATGGAGAAATAAAGAGTTTGAGAAAAAAAAGAAATTAAGATATTATAAGGAGACTAACAACTCTACTCTATAACATCAAAAATATCTCTATGTTTTTATAAGTGTAAAGAATAAAATAAACTTTTCTAAAATAAGAATTAATTCTCATTATCTTCATAGTTAAAATGAACATTGGCCAATTCCCAAAACGCTTTGGAATGAAAGAGTTTGTCACCTTTGGGACGTTAAGAGATGCTAAGAGGATTAAAGATAAAATAAAACTTTCTATTAGAATTCCCTACATACACTGGATTAGATCTCAATTTCAAAAGAATTTTCATACAACCAATCTTTGCAACCTTTTAACTCAACAAAACTATGGTGATCTTGAAACACTTCTCTAATAATTCTCTTCTAGCACATAAATAAAATTCTAAAAAACTCCATAAAATCATTTACAATTTTAAAATCCAACAAACCAATTTGGTTTCGATGAATATTAATCCTCATCATATTCTTAACTAATTTAGAATGTTACATATATAATATATAATATATATATATATATATATATATATTTGAGATATATATAGTTAATAAAGGTAACCAAATAATATTATTTTAAAATATTTACCACAAAACACACATATAAAAGTAGTTAAATTTATATGGTTTAATGATTCATATAAAAATGAAGTTAGAAAGTACACCCTATTAAATGGTAAAGATCAACTACAATGAGTTTTTATAAAATAACAATAACAATATATAGATAGTAATTCTTACTCTAAAATATATAGAAGTTTAAAACATTATAAATATAACTATTAGTAATAAGTTAAATTGGGCATGCCCTCTAAGAACATCTTAAAACTAATAATTTATATAGAGTATGCCCAAATATCATTTTCAATAGGTAGATTTTCTTTATTAGTAGTTTAATTTTTGTGATAAACATTATTATGATCATTCATTGGATCTTTATATATATATGTAAGTTGTTCAAAGTGATGATTTCCAAACAACTCTCATGGTTATTGAGATTTTTTTAACATTTATGTTACATGTGATGTTTTAAAATCCTATTTCTTCAAACCAATTTCTTGCATTTCATTTGAATGAGCTTTAATAGCATTAATTGTATTTTTAATACAATTTCCTTGTATTGTATCTCAATGGATATGCAATTTTTTTATCTTTTTTATGTAAGCAACATGCTAGTGTTGTACTTAATTAATGCATAGAAAAAAATAACTAAACAAAATAGGGTTAAGAAATATAAATAAAAAATGTTAAAGATTGAAATATGCTTTCATATATATGACATTTGTAAATCTTACTCGAGGAAAAAATGAAAAACTCAGTCTTCTTCACTTGAAAATGTATCTATAAAATAATTAATGAGTCTGTAGTGTCTATGGATTTTGGTAAGTGTTTACAATTTTTTCATTCGAACATTTTTACTAGTATATTAGTTTCTAACCACAACATTTGAAGTAAAAAATTAACAGTTTCTCTTTCGCATTTTTGTTAATAAGAACAAGATCATAAAATTATCTTTTTACCAATATGCAAGATGTATGCTTTTAATATCACCCATAAATGTATCATTATTTAAGGTACTAGTATTAGTATGTGTATGTATCATAGATAATAATAGTTCAATTAAATTGCAAAAATTAAAATTGAATTATTATTATTTCAAGCTCTATTGAATACACTTTAAATCTTTTATCAAAAAATTTTCTTCATTCAACTTGCTTTACCTTGAAGGTTGATAGCAATACACTTTAAATATTTTACCAATAAAGTTTCTTCATTGAACTTGCTTTACCTTGAAGGTTGATAACAACAATCCTACTTGTGTGTCTGAATGAAGAATCACAAATCTAAAAAAAGGTGATGTTATGGCATTGATAAATCCTATAACCACTTTATTGGATGTTTGATATGTATAATACCCATAATCATAAAACCAATGTTCTATGTACTATAACCATGATAGATAACTACAATAGCTAGGGAATACAAATGAAAATAATAATACTCCTTTATATATTGTAAAGGTATCAAGTACTCCATATGTTTTCCTCTTATATTTTGTGTGGAAAATAAATATATACAAATTAAAATAATAAATATAATAAGTTAACATACCTTTATGAATGTAATTTTTTTTTGTTAGGTTCGTTGTAAACCTTGACCTTGGATACTTGCATCTAATATCATCACAACCATTTTTATTCAACAATCTAACTATTTTCTCATGTAATCATTTGTAAACCTCATGACTAGATAAATATGTTGGATAATGATATAATGATATCTATGAAAACATGCTTAACATAAATCAACATCACTTAAAAAATAAATCAACAAACTTACTTCTAAAATTCACTAGCCATGTCTTCCATTGATAATTCACTTGACCTTAAATGTGATAATATGGCCATGAAAAATTCTTCATCCTTCACTCATATTTATATCCAAGGTGTTATGCTCACATATTTTGACATATTCTTGAATTCAAGAAAAAGTATTCTTGTTGGAGGCAAGTTTTGTAATTTAGATCGCGCACGTAGAAAAAGGAGGCAGAAAGTAGCGCGCATATGAGACATAGTTCCTGGAAACAATACTTATGGAGAAATACGCAATTAACAATGGTGTAGTTGCAAAGGAGTGGCATGGCGATAAAAGACCCAGTTTAAACAAAACATTTTCTTGTAAATTGTGGTAAATAAAAAGTTATATGCAGGTAATAGGTTTTCACCAAAAAGCATCTTATGTAAATTTGTTAATGTAATCAGGTATAAATTAGAGAGAGCTAATTCAGTTAAGAGAATTTTGGTTGTTAGATATTTTTTGATTTTGTTGTTAGAGCCTTTTGAGCTAGGGTTTTGGTCTATTAGCGTTTATGTATTGCAATGAGACTTTGAGATGAAACCCTATATTGTTACTATGAGCTATGTAAGGAGAAATTAGGTTAGTGAGCCGTGGATTTTCATAAAAGTGGGAAGATGTATTGAATTAAGCCACTCTAAGTTAATATAAAGAAGTAGTGGGAAAAGTTATATTACTATTTTATTGTTGCATGATCTAATGCCTTTACTATTTTGTTGTTGCTAACTGTGTTTATTATTGAGAACCAGGGATGGATAAAGTGCTTGTTCCAATATGGGGATTTTGGGGCCCCTTTCTTTTTCTTTCTCGCTTTTTTTGTTAAGTTTTGTGGTGATAATATGTTGTGCATGTGATAAGAGTGTGTTATGGATAATGTGTTGCACATGCATTAAGAGTATTGAATATAGTTGTTGGGTTTCAAGGAACTTGATATCTCGAGAAAATTGTGTCAATTGAACTCCCATCCCCTTATAAGTTGCAAAAATCTGGTTCTCACAACCTTCCTTAGATGCCTCCGGTGAGAGTTCACCTATTCCAAATGCATTGTCGTAAGGGATGATACCATTAGGGACTTTGTTAGGCATGCCGCGCACAACAACCATGTCGGAAATAGATAGTTAAGCGCTAATTATTCTCTCATAAGCTAAAGATTTCATCCATCAAATTTATGTCCTAGTTTTAAATCCCAATTGAAATTATTCTATGCAGTGTTGAATGCATCACTTTCTTTTTGACATTTATTTTCATACTTTCCTCATCAATTGGAAACCTTATTTATATACAACATTGATTCTAAATTTTTTTAGAATCACATATTTATTTAAATTCCTTATGGATAAATGCCATCCATTGAATGAATATTATGGCATCATATACTCACTATTTGTGTTATGATTTTATACTAATACTTTTGATTTTGTATCTATTAAATCAACATAAATGGTAAATTTGACTATTTCAAAAAGAGAGTTATACATTTTTGTCCACTGTGTTCTAGCCTTTGTAGAATAATACCCCAGTTTTGATCACCAAATTAATAATGTATGTTAGTATGATGAAAATCTAGAGAGACTAGCAATCTAATAGTTTTAAAAATTAATAATTGTTGAATTTTAGAGATATTATTATCTAATAATACTTATGATTTCTTCCATTAATATTTATTTGATTTTCATTCATCATAAAGAAATTACATAAAAGATATAAAAAATAAAAACCAATTATACATTAGATATATCCAAACACAGGAGATGAGAATTTACTGTGGGAAAACCCACATGAGGAAAAAAAAACCCAACAACATTTTCCATAGAGAAATGATTAAGCTCAACAGAGATAGATCAGTAAAATACAAGGTCAAAAAGACCAACAATATAGGTTTGTCACACTTGGTCATGCTTCCCTCTATTATAGTTAACAATCTTCTCTATAAATTCATCCTATATATGCCTAAATCAGAATTTCAGCTTGCCCATAGTTTCAACCTTCTTCTCCTTCAAGAAAGACTTGATTTTTATCCTTAGACAAACTCAAAAAATCTTTCATAGATTTTGCCAATTTAGATATATATTATTCATTGGCATCGCACATACTTATTTTATAACCTCATATATGTTTCTTTTCTAGTCTCATATTCGTTCTCTTTACTTGCCTCAGGTATATCTCTTTCGCTTGCCTAAAACATCTTCTTCACTGACCTAAGAGTGATCGAGTTGCTTTCCATATAGGAGGAAGAAATTATATCTTTATATAGTTTGTTGAGAGGCCTAATGGGTTTCTCTAGAAGTTTGGGACATCCTGATTAGAGGGGAGCTGACCTGACTTCTTTTGGAGCCAAAAAATTATAAATTTTCTCTTTTCAAAAGGGCATGAAGAAAATTCCTTAATATTTTTCTCTTTTGACAATAACATGAAGAACATGCCTTAATATTTTTCTCTTTTGATATTAGCATGAAAAACATGCTTTACAAATACAAAAATGACTAAAATAATAATTTTGAAGGCTGAACATAGCTACAAAATTCAACACTCCCTCTTATCTAGGGAGGTATTCATAATGACTATCTTGATGTTCTCATGTTGAAAAATTTATCTAAGGTTATAACAAATCCAATTTTCCTAATTGGGTCAACAATTATGACACATAGTAATTCGATAGCATCAACCAATTACCATATTTTGGTCAAATGATTTTAACACATGGTAAGTAAACAACATTAACAAGTTACCATAATTTGGGTTAGTACCTTAGACCAATGGTATATTATCACAATAATTCGGGTCGATACTTCAGGCACATGGTACATCCTCACCATAATTTGTGTTATAGGTAAATTTGGGCATCATCCCCCATGACCTGGTCAAACTGGACATCATGCCCAGGACCAATGAAATAGGTTCTATCATCCCCTATCATTTCAGTTGCTACATGCCCTAAGAGAAGAAAAAATCATTCATGACTTCTATTACAATATTTCCAAGGTTTGAAGTATATGTTATATCACTTATGAGCTCACCAATGCTACCTCTCAAGGGACTAATTGCATTGCATATGCAGCTAGGGCCATTCAAGGGTGCATTTCAATGCACTTCCTGACATTCAAGAGTGTGTTGGTCAAACATGATTGAAATTCTCATTGTTCCAGAATATCCAAATGGTCAATGCCTTCTAAAAGAGTCCATATGTGTCAAAATTCGAATCCAAGTGTCCATCTAACACCTTTGAGCTTGGGAACATGTCTTTCCTATTATTAGAAAGTCATTAATTGATAAACTACCATTAGTTTCCCTATAATTTGAGCACAGATCCTAGTGCTAGGGAAGGAAGAATTTTGGTAAAGAAATGTTGTTGGAGTCTCAATTGAGAGAGTGATAGAAGTGATATGCTGCTAGTGAGATGCTGATTGTGATGAGGCTAGGATGATGTTGGGGCTGGTGACATCAAATCAATCATTGGTTGTAACCTCCCCCTTCTACTCATTAATAAATATTGCTGTTCATTTTCCCATATATGTATCTATTTATGGTTCTATTTCTCATGCAATGGATTCTTAACTAATATATATGTTTCATGTTCAATCAATTTAATTGATTAATATAAATAGGCATCTGTATATTGCAATCTATTTGTTTTTTAGTGTTTATACTTGTAGGAACTAGTCTGGCGATCTAAGTTGGATTGGAAGCTACAAAAAAAGCGACAGAAGGAGAATAGGAAGCACTTGGATCACAAGTAGGTCCTTTTATCTTTCTGTGTGTCTATTTTCTCTTAGATAAATTGACTACAAAGTCTTTAATCTGTTGTTCTAAATGCATAGCACCACATTTAGGAAATTTGTTTTATCCGTAGATCATTATTCTTCATAACAAATTGGAGACTCCGCTAGGGAGTTTCCCTTCATTCCTGGTGTTTTTGCCTCTACTTATCCACCCAGTAGCATCTACTATCATTTATTAGACTTTTGAATCAAAGAATTGCATTAGAAGTGTGTTATGTAGCTTTAATTTTGAATCTATGCTGCACCCAATGCACTGTTGGTCAAGACACAGTGCATTGCAGTGCACTATCTCCCACTAAGGGGTGCATTGCAATGCATTGTCTCCCCTTAGAGAATGCGTTCCCCCTTAGCCAACCAAATTTCCTTTGAATTTTTCATTTCCATCATACTCAGCCATTTGTTTGTTGTGTTTTCAATTGTATGATACCTCTTAGAGACTAGTGGATTTTCCTGATTCTTCCTCTAAAAAGTAAGTTTGTTCAATGTATATTTAAGTGTTTTTCTTTATCATTGACAAAGAAAATTCAAAGTATTTATTTTTTCATTAGATCCATTTGTTTTCGTAAAGGAAATTATCGTTAAATTCTTCGTTTCCTGTAGGAAAAATTGTAGTTCCATTCTTCGTTTTTCCTAAAAGAGAAATTGTTGTTAAATTCATCATTTCTCAAAGAAGAAAGAATTTGTTTATTGTTGATTTGATGCATGTAGTTTCCTTTTTGCATTCATATTAAGGGGACTGAAAAGAAAAACCTGCATTTTCATATAGTGAATTGTGTGTTTTGCATAGGAACAAGTTACGAAATCTGCATATTAGTTTGTGCTCTTTGTTGTTTGCTCTCAAAACTGATTGCTCTTTCCCTTTAGTAGCTAAGATTTTCACTGAAAAAGCTAAAATTGAAAAGTTTTTTTATCATTTTAGTTTTCATATTTAGGAATTTATATCACATCATTGCGGTGAACCTGGAAAGGAAAATTGATAAAAATATCAACTTAATATTTACATCAATTTACCTAAAAAAACATTGGAACCATAATGATAACATTTATAAGGTATAGGCTAGAGACGTGTTCCGACGTCGTTAAACATAGCAACTATCGTTAATTGTCTGCGATACATTCCGAGTGTGATACCTTATTCCACATACGTAAGTATATCAGAGCTCATCCATGTACCTTCGGGTGTATAGGGCAGTGTTCTAGTATGATAAGTATAAAGGGGTGCTCTCACTGTGCGGTTTCGCATTAGACAATGCTAATACAGACTTGGGCCTCCACGTATCTTCGGGTATATTTGGGAGGAAAACTTTAGGTTTCTATCCATCCATAGTGAAATGAGTCGGCCGCCTTGTAAATTATGATACACCGAACACAACATTCAGGGAGATTTCCTGTCCATACTTTTGGTTCCCCAGGAGGTATTTTTTAGTTCACAGTTTCTTAGTAAACCTTTTGCCTATAATTACCCTTTTATTTTGTTTATTTGTTTTTTGTTCATAAAATAAATTAGTCATCGTGGATGAAGAACATCCCTTTCCCTGTCGTTCACGTATAATAGCACAAAAACCACCTTTATCCATCAGAAGCTACTTCTGGTCGGCGAAGGCGACATCGCTCTATTGAAACTAGTACTATCAATACCTCTGGTGTGACATCATCCTCACATATACCAGAGTCGGCACAAGTTTTCTCTACAAATCTTGGTTCATATAATATTTTCGAGATGGAGTCCTCACAGCTACCTGTGGTCACGATCCATCCAATCAGTGAGACCATACCTCTCGAACCCGACGTTGTTCAACTGGAAGTTGATCCAGATCCTGTCTCTTTTTTTCAAGAACATCTAAATCATGAAGTCAAACGACTAGAAGTTATTCCTGTATTGGTCGCCCCAAAATCTATTTTAGCCAATGATTCTCCCATATCGCACAGTCAACCTCATGAAATATACTTTGGGCCTGACGGAGAAATCCTTCCACCTAGTTTAATTTCGATTGAAGAAATATCATAAGAAGAAACACCTTTAACTCCAACTCATTTTGGGGCAGAGATTTACCTGTACGAGTATTTTCCTCAATCACATACCTATGATTTTGTTGATCCTGTGTCTATTAGAGTTCTCGTAGATCCAATAGGGTATACATTTGATCGAAAAACCATGCCTGAGCCAACATCTTCGGCTGGACCATCTGTGCCAATTGTGACATCACCTGCTCTCGCTATTGCGTCGATGTTCACAACTTCAACAAAGTCACATTTATATGGTGGCCCTTCCGTTCCACCTGGTTACCAATCTTTATATGGAATCTTCTCTAGTGCATCCTCAAACCCATGGAATTCACCAATGTCATCGTCTCGTATTTTTTCTAGTAGAAGTCTAATGAGTACTGAATGGCTTGATCCTTTATATCCATCATTAGGGCAATATCAAGCCGGTTCATCTGGGTATATTACATCTAGTACAATTTCAACTTGACTCCTTGCATTTGGAGAGAAATATTTTCCATCTTATTATACTTCTCATGCTGGGGGGCAACCTATGGTCACCCACTTCGAAAATACTCCATCGTTATTTGGTCATCCTAATGTCGGAATGAATGTTTTTCAATGGCAGGCCACTCTACCTATCCAACCAGAAACGGTTGTACACTCAGATCAATCGGTTCAACCTGCTGCACCCACATCAACTCCACTTATTAATACATCTTTACCCCTATTACAGACTCAAACTGTTGTACCTCAACCGTCTCAGGTAGGTCCTTCCACCCAGCACCCCCAAGTATTGGGCCCTCATAATCCAACTCCTTTGGTTGGTTTACAACAATCACCTGTATCCAGAATCATTTATTCACAAGTTGGATTACCATATTATGGGATGTCGTAGCCACAACCAGGTTATACCTATCCTCAACCGAATCCAAGTTATCCTAATTTGGGTTATAACATTGGTGGACAGACCCCTTGGTAGCCACAAGCACAAATTCCACAACCTTCATTTCAACAAGTAACATACTCAAGTTTTGGTCAACAGAATCCTCAAGCATTTTCTTATCAAAACAACCCCTATCTGGGTTACCAAGAACAAATTCCTTATGTTGGTTCTCAAAGGCCTGTTTCCCAAGCCATTACATCATACCCTAGCTATGCTCAACCCAACCTCAATCGACAATTTCCCTTTGTTGCAACTTTAGAGTTACCAGATTTAAACTGACTCACCAATGATCCAATCAACTATGCTCCTTGGTGGCTTGTGATACCTCATAAATTACCCTCGAATATTCCTAAGTTAAATGGAAACCCCGGGGAAGACCCGTCGATTCATGTTATGACTTATCATTTATGGTGTTCAGATAAATCCCTAAATGATGACTCTGTTCGACTACGTCTTTTCCAACGTACACTCACTGGTCTGGCTGCAAAATTGTACATTAAGTTATGAAGAGCTTCTTTTGATAATTTCATTTCCCTAGCTACTGTCTTTTTGAACCAATTCCAGTTACCCATATGATATGAAAATAGAAAGGAACTCTTGACTAATTTTAAATAGACAAATGCTACTCACATTTCTGATCATATTCATGAGTGACATCATCATCGTAGAATGGTTAAGACATTTGTTCCTGATCAGCTCCTTGCTGAGTGGTTCATTAAGTCCCTGTTACAATATATAACTGAGGATGTGGCTAAGGGTGGCATCGTCACTGAAGAGCAGGTTATTTCTCATGCCAAATATTTAGACTTGATTTACACTCAGTCTGACACGCTCTACAATAAAATTCCTAATGCTCCGCAATCTAATTTTATTGTTCCTACTCAATCAAAGGACCCTCATGCTGGAGACAGTATGATCGGTACTAGAAGCACACATCACTCTACTGCATCTGATCTTGCGCCTTTTTCTGAAATCCATGGCGTGTCATCTGACAAAGGCAAAAGTGAGAAGCAACCTGGAAGTAAAAAAAATGGGAAATCAAAGAAAAAGCAGACTTCTACCCTGCAGGAAAGATCATCTGATCAGTTAACTGGAAATCAGAAACCTCATTACCCTTTCATAATATGTAATTAGGAACACTTTTTTCAAGACTATCCTCACCATGCTGAAGTCTCAAAAATGGTTAATACCTCACATGCATCAGCTGTGTTGACAGATTCATTTCCGAATCCAGACAAAAATTTGGTTGCTACGAATCCAGCTTCTAGTTCACAAGTGCTTATGTTGTTTGTCACGAAGCTATTGATTGATGTTTTGGTGTCAACACATAATAAATATTACGGTAGTCAGGCTACTGATCAACCTACTACCTCGACCATAAATCCATCTACGGAATCAATACCGCCACCTTCTATTGACAATCAAGCCAGTGAAGGGAGTCGTTTATAAATCGACATTTAATCCTTGAGCCAGAGCTTCTCAAAATTATAATATAGTTGAATATTTCGCTCAATCCCCTTCAAATATGTCAGTGCTTGAGGTGCTACAAAATTGTCCCTCCTAGAAACAGGCTTTGTTTTTGGCAATTGGTGGAATTGATTCGATAGATTCCAATCTCGTAGTCTTTAATCATACTGGCTATGTGCCGTAATTACAAGCAGAATTGGTATTCTCCATGCAAGTAAATGTTATAAATCACCTTGTTCATCGTATTATTATTGATGAGGGAGAATATATGTGCATTATGTCTCTAAACAGTTGGAAATCACTTGGCACATCGCGCCTATCTCAATCGCCAACGACATTGAAAGCTTTCGACGGACGTACATATAAGCCTTGTGGTATTATCAATAACCTGCATGTTGAACTAGGGGGAAAAATAGTGAATGCTAAAGTTGAGGTCATTGATGGACCCCTTGACTAAAATATTTTACTTGGAAGGCCATGGGTATATGCTATGAATGTGATCGTCTCTACATATTTTAGAATGATCGCCTTTCCACATAAAGATGTAATCACAGTCATCAATCAGCTATCCTTCTTTACCTCCAGTTCCCAGGTAACTGGAAGTGTTCCGTTAGTTTAGGCACCTCAACTTGCACTTCAGAACATTGGTGTAGGACTCTTAAAGGATTCCACTCTCATGGGAACCTTTGCATTACCGCCACCTTGACGTCGGCAGAAATTGCAAGTATAGAGACCTGCTACATGATCTCTTCCACTTCATCTGGCTTAAGGAAGAGTACAAGTGATTTTGAAGTTGTTACGTTGGATGAGTTTCTACTGCCCAACCTAATTGAGTTGCCATAGAAATAAATCTATCTGGCTTGGGCGGTGAATCCAAAATTGTCGTTGTCGGTCGTTTGGGTTGATCGTTCACTAGATTTTGGTACTCCATCTGATCCTTTTTCCTCAAATTTCTTGACATATGAGAATATTCAGGAAACCATGATGTCAGAAAGAGAACCATGGGAAGATCATCATCATCGCTCCCATCTTCCATATTATGAAGAAGATAATATTAGTGAGCTATATCACCCATTGATCAAAAAATTGTTTTCAAATTCTTTTCCTATTAATTCAATCGATTTCGAGTGAAATTTACCAAATATTGAAGAAACCATTTCTATCGATATTTCGACCAAACCCGGCGTTTTAGAAAAAAATCATGTCGACATGTCTTTTTCTCTATCAAAACTCGAAACATATCGCTCTTCTTTCGTGAATTTCATGATGTATTTGCTTGGTCTTATGAGGAAATACCAGGCATAGATACTAGTATTTTTGAACACACTATTAATATGTACCCTGATGTCAAACTGGTACGACAATGCTTTCATCCTGTTCATCCAAAGAAGGCCGCTGCCATTAAAGTAGAAGTTGAAATTTTTTTGCGTGCTGGTTTCATTTACCCAGTTCTGCTAACTGAGTGGGTTTCCAACATCATTCCTATTATGAAAAAACAAGGAACCATTAGAGTGCGTCGATTATTGGGATGTCAATCTTGCTTGTTCAAAAGACAACTATCCTATTCCCTTTATCGACCAAATTATTGACGATTGTGCTGGATGCGAAATATTTTCGTTCATGGATGGATTTTATGGCTACAATAAAAGCAATATCCACCCAGAGGACCAATATAAGACAACATTCATCTGTCCCTAGGGCACATTGGCATATCGGAAACTCCCGTTTGGTTTAAAGAACACTAGGGAAAATTTTCAGAGAGCAATGGATTATGCTTTGAATGACATCAAGCACATTGTTCAACCCTATCTAGATGATTTACCCTCGCATTCACAAAACCAAACTGATCACTCGATGCATTTGAGAGCTATATTTTTACACTGCTGACACTACAAAATAAGCCTCAATCCACATAAATTTGTGTTTTGTGTTGGTTCTGGCTCTTTGCTAGGATTTGAATAGACCCATTGAAGGTCCAGGCAATTCTTGATTTGCCTGCACCATCAAATTTTCTTCAGTTACAGAAAATTTAGGGAAAGGATATGTAATATTCCTAAATGAGCATACATCTAATTAGAATATTAAATTTTGTTTTTTATTATTAGTTAGAAAAATAAGAGGGTATGGAGACCCATAAATCTTCTTAGTAGGAATAAAAACACTCCTAATGTGAATGAAGGTTATCTAGATAGTTGGATTGAAGATGCTTAGGTGTGAAAAAGGGATGAAGCATGTAGACTAGGTCAACTTTGACCAAATCAAACAGCGCTGGTATGGAAGGAGTGGCATTCATTGAGGGACAACGTAGTTTTGGAGGGAGACTCCATGCATGGAAGTAGTGGCTTTAATGAGTGGGGCCAAGGGTGAGGAAACTCACCAAGAATATAAGGAAGGGGATGGCAGCCATAGAGGGCATGATTGGATTATTATTTTGTTTATGTTCTGTTAAGACATGGCTCTCTTCAGCTGTTTATCTAAGATTGCAGTGTTGTTTAGCACAAGGGTGTTCCCGAGTGAGAATCCCACCATCATCCTCGGGGGACTTCGAGTGCCCACTCAGGAGAAGTATTTGGGCTACATTTCCACATTCTGACATCAGGCCAAGCTCCATATTTCTTCTACAATGCAGTTTCTGTTGAGGGTTGTGTTGTGTTTCAGGGTGCAACAGTGGAGAGTTGATTTGGGTCATTTCAGAGCTTGTTTTCAGTGGAGGAAGGTTTCCTTCCATTGGGAGGCCAGCAAAGAAGCCCCATGAGATTTATTGCTACATTTTTAATCATGCCAAGGTGTTATTATCCCCTACAACACAGTTTTAGTTTGAATCTGCATTATTTTAGGGAGGAGTTGCAGGGGTGGTTGCAGTGTATGATTTGGGAAGTGATTCCTTCAGTGGAGGGGACAACCTTTCATTTAGAGGATCTATTGGAGGAGAGCTACATAATTCTACATTAGCTTCAGCCATATCTTCTCATTTCTTCTATTGCAGCAAACCTTCAGCGCTAGGGCTGTAGCTCACATTTGTATATTTTGTGTATTTTCCGAAAACCCTCTTGGGTTGTCTTGGAAGGGTGATATAGCGCCTAGATCTGTATGTATAACATATATTGAGACATATATAATTATTTTTACATAATTGTATGATATAAAACTATATTTATGCACATTATGACTGTGCTGTAGTAGCTCTTTGACATTTTTTGTATTGGCAGCACCTCACTTTTGAGGGGGTTTATTAATTGGAGGCTTGTTTGCTCATAGCATATGATTTGTGCCTCATTGTATTGCACTTATTTTCTTCTGATCTATATAATATAATGGCTCAGTATTGGGCTCATGTATTTTTACATTTATTTACACTACTATTTCCATTATTGTGTTCATATATTGTTGCTTTCCCTATTTGGGAATATTACAGTGGTATCATAGCATAACCTTGGCTCACCCTGTGGATCTGAGCCATTATGCTATCAGGAGAGTAAGAAGAAGAATAATAGATAAGAATGATGGAAGGAATCAACTTTGTCTCATCTCTTTTTAGATCTATGAAGTACCTCTCCAAGGAGGTCAAGAAAATGAGGATGGAGAGATGCAATGAGACCTCTAGAGGGTTTCAAGATGAGGTAGGTCCATGCACTTCCTATCAGCAGAAGAAAGAACCAGTATTGCATAGAGATCCAAAGAAATATACTATTCCCTTTTATTTTGAATAAGAAGATAAAATGCATGGAGATGGAGGAAAATTAGATCATGAGATTCTAAGTGAGTACCTTACAGAATATAAATCTCAATCAAGAGCTTTCAAGGAGAATATAACTTGCCAACAATTTATCCAGATTAAAGAAGAAAGGAGACCTTGCTGCTATAGAATAAGGAACATAATAGATTTCTTTTCTCTAATTTTGATGGGTCATCTACATGCACATCAAGGGCTTGGAGGAGAAAGTCAGATGAATTCTTCATGCTACATCCAGTAGTAGAAAGAGAAGTTGTTGAGATTGCAGCACTGCACCTAGAGGGTGAAGTAAACATTTGGTGGTTCAACCATTTGAGTCATGCCAGAGTGACTGCTTATGTATATTTTACTCAAAGGTTGATCAAGAAGTTTGACAAGAAGAAACTAGAGGAAAAGAAACTTCCACCACCACTTGCTGTAGGAGTACTTGCATCAGGAGGAGGAACACTTGCACCTTTTCAAAGTGACCTTGATCTCTTCGCATTTAAAGTCCCATGCATTATTCAGGAGATGCACGAGGAGGAGGAGACTCATACCAGCGCTGGAGAAAAAATAGAGGAGCAACCATCATCACTAGTAGTTAGTAAAGTCATCACATCGATGGGAGGAACCCTTGTAGTGGTACAAGATGTTCCCAAGCTAAACCAAGGTATGCAAATGTTTCCACTTTATGTTATTTCAGCACATCATATGGAAGGTTGTGGAAATATGCCATTGCATGACCTAGGGTCAAGACACACTGTTGATTTGGAGCAGCAGACTATCACTGTGCAGAGGACCCTTGACAGGTTCAAGGAGGAGATACATTCATCCTAGTATGTCATTATTGAGCTGCACACAACTCTTTGGGTTGGAGTGTAGATTTTTCGAGGATAGGATGAGTATTTTCTTAAACAATCCAATGCAGAACTATATGTTCAACAGTGAGCATGATCATGAGACAAAAAATGCACCATCATGGAGATTAGCAATGCTGTCATTGAGAAACAGTGATGAGTTGGGGGCCCAACGACTATTGGAGCATTCCAATGACCACTCTACATGTGTAGAATGGGATAGGAAGATGGTTCATGAGAGATATCTTATCTCCCATTATCATGATGGATATTTCTTAATGAGCACTTCATAGCTCAATGTGAAGATTTTTCCTACAACATATTTGGGTCCTTATAGATTCACCTTGGTCATTGATGAGCGATACTCATATGGAGATCTCCGGGAGATTGCATTTCAACATCCCATGAAATGCGAAGATAGTGATTTGATTTGGGAGGATGGTATTCTCTATTGGATGGATACCAATTTTGAGCATGGTTGGAGACACCCAAATTTGGATGAATGGGTGTTGATGTTGAGTAAGAGGTTGGTAAGACCCTTGCAGATCTATGACATAGGGTAGCAGGAGGCATGGCTGCGTTGGCTACTTTTGAAAGAGTTTAGCCATCATGTGACATATCCTATGTCAAAGGGTATGATATGGTTTGAGGCATTGCATGGCACCCATATGTTATTGCAGCAGAAGATTTGGTTGTATGGGGCATTGTACAAGTCAACTATCATGATGTTATTTTATGAATTGTATGATGATGAGATGAGGAGGTAGCAAAAGCTATTGTTTCTTTGGTTACTCTTCGGAGAGTATGGGTTTATTTTCTCCCATACTTTTCATGGTGATTTAGGAGTGGTGGATCGAGACATCTACTACCAGGATATGATATTCTTAACTTGGATCTCCAAGCACAAGAATAAGGCTTGGCATGTAGCACATGAGTATTTTCTCTTGATTCACACTGATTTCATGAGGACATACTATACTGTCATGGAGGGATCCACTTGGGAAGGCATCAAAGAGGAGATGCACCATCACATGAGGAGATGCATGGATTGTTGGGAGGAGGGACATAAATCTTCGAAAGGGTTAACACAACCACTTATTTCATTATTGGGAATGAGGAGAGGTTCATCTATGAGCCACTTCACCAACTTGTTCAAGTTACATGGCAAGGATTGTGTTTATGTGCACCATGATTCATTTACTATGTGCTTGTATTTCTTTACCATCCATGTACAGGTCATTTCTCCAAGATGGGGCATTATTTCTTATAGACCTCATGATCCATTTGGGGACATGAGCAGTGATGGTGATGGACACTCCCTAGGAGATCTTGGAGAGATGATATCTTTTTTAGAGTATGACATCATACACCTTTTCCAGACATATGAGAGGATTAGGGCATCAAGAAAGTGGTTGGGGAACCACTAATCATATCCTATTCTAAGGCAGTTAGGAGTAAAACTACACTAGTTGCACTTGAGGGATAATTATCCTTCTCCAGTATTATATATGGTAGCCAATATGACTCTAGTTATGATCCCATATGTTGATGATGTCCTTATCATTGTTGTGGGCATGATTGGAGAGATGACACATGGATTGGATATTCCTACTAGAGATGAGATTCTCCACGTTACTTATGTTTTATACTTCTGGGAGAACATTGGACCATCCATTATTACTACATTGGACTTCTTGTTTCCTTATGGGGTGAGCCATTTGGGTAACTTGAGCACTCAGGAGGTGCATCTCATAAGAATTTGGGAGGAGTTTTTATATGAATTACCATTCTGGAGGGTGATTCATTTTGTATGGATGATAAATTGGAGATTGGAGCTCCACATAGGAATGAAGGTTCCCTACATTTTTTAGTTGTGTCCTTGACGTTTCTTGAGGACAAGCAACATTTGGGAGGGGAGGATTGTAATATTCCTAAATTAGCATACATCTATTTGGAATATTAAAGTTTGATTTTGCTTCTTAGTTAGAAAAATAAGAGGGTAGGGAGACCCATAAATCTCCTAGTAGTAACAAAAAAACTCCTAATGTGAATGGAGGTTATCTAAATAGCTGGATTGAAGACCATTAGGTGTGAATAAGGGATGAAGCATGTAGACTGGGTCAACTTTGACCAAATCAAACAGCGTTGGTACGGAATGAGTGGCATTCATTGAGGGACAACACAATTTTGGATGGAGACTCATTGCATGGAAGTAGTGGCTTTAATGAGTGGGGCCAAGGGTGAGGAAGCTCACCAAGCATATAAGGAAGGGGATGGCAGCCATAGAGGGCATGATTGGATTTTTTTTTATTTTTTTATTTTTATTTTTTTAATTTTTTTTTATGGTTTGTTAAGACTTGTGGCTCTCTTCAGTTGTTTAGCTAAGATTATAGTGCTGTTTAGCACAAGGGTGTTCCTGAGCGAGAATCCTACCTTTATCCTTGGGGGACTTCGAGTGCCCACTCAAGAGAAGTAGTTGGGCTATATTTCCACATTTCAGCATCAAGCCAAGCTTTATATTTCTTCTACAACACATTTTCTGTTGAGGGTTGTGTTGTGTTGCAGGGTGCAACAGTGGAGAGTTTATTTGGGTCATTTCAGAGCTTGTTTTCAGTGGAGGAAGGTTTACTTCCATTGGTAGGCCAGTAAAGAATGCCCTTGATATTTATTTCCACATTTGGCATAAGGACAAGGTGTTATTATCCCCTATAGCGCAGTTTGAATTTGGATCTACGTTATTTTAGGGAGGAGTTGCAGGGGTGGTTGTAGTGTATGATTTGGGAGGTGAGTCCTTTAGTGGAGGGAAAAACCTTTCATCCAGAGGATCTATTGGAGGAGAGCTACATAATTCTACATCATATTCAGCCATATCTTCTCATTTCTTTTATTGCAACAAACCTTCAGCCCTAGGGCTATAGCTCACATTTGTATATTTTGTGTATTTTACGGAAACCCTCTTGGGTTGTCTTAGAAGGATGATATAGGGCCTAGATTTGTATGTATAGCATATATTGAGGAATATATAATTATTTTTATATCATTGTATGATCTACAACTATAGTTATGCACATTATGACTCCACTGTAGCAACTCTCTGACATTTTTTATATTGGAAGCACCTCACTTTTGAGGGGGTTTATTCATTGGAGGCTTGTTTGCTCATAGAATATGATTTGTGCCTCATTGTATTGCACTTATTTGCTGCTAATATATATAATATAGTGGCTCCATATTGGTCTCATGTATTTGTACATTGATTTACACTACTATTTCCATTATTGTGTTCATATATTTCTACTTTCCCTATTTTGGAATATTACAGGCTAAATTATTAAAGAGGTTCATACCCAACTACGCCGAAATGGCTAAAGGATTTACTCGGCTCTTGAAAAAGGGGATTCCCTTCCATTGGGACCAAGTTGTGCAAGATTCTTTTGATGCTGTCAAGGATAATCTTGTTTGGGCGTCATTAATGTATCCCCCCAATTATCAGAGTGATTATTTCTTATATATCGTCGCGACTGATATGGCCATTGCTCTGGTATTGATCCAAGTATAAAATGGGATAGAAAATCCAATATAATATTTGATTCATAATCTAAATGATACAAAAGTGAAGTATTCGTAGGTAGAAAATCTTGCCTTGGTAGCTGTTCAAGTTTTCCAAATATTTCGCCACTATATCTTGTTCTAGAATACCATTTTCATTTCAGATTGCAACCCCATGACTTATATATTATCTTGTCAATTTATGGGGGGAAAGTATTCAAAATGGATTGTCATTTTGCAAGAATTTGATTTGGAATTCATCAAATCCAAGTCAAAGAAGTCTTTAGTTTTGGTTGAGCTTCTCTTTGACCTTCCCTATGATAGTATTGCTACTACATCAGAACCATCTATTCTTGACGAGTCTTTGTTTCTGATCAGATCATCTGATCCTTGGTATGGGATTTTATCATTTATCTCCAGACCCAGAATTTTTGGCCTGATACCTCTCATTCTGACCAACGACGTATTCTATACCAAGCCAAAGATTATTTGATCTTCGGTGATACACTTTATCGTCGTGGTGTCGATACAATTTTAATAAGGTGCCTCACTCATAAGGAGGCCAGAAAGGTTTTAAATGAGTTTCATGATGGGGCTTGTGGTGGAAATTTGTCTCGATACACTACCATGCAGAAGATACTCCGTGCCGATTACTTTTGGCCTACCATATTTCACGACTGCATCGTCGCGGTCAGAAGTTGTCATGCATGCCATATATTCGATCGTAAAATATGCAAATCGCCAGCGCCAATGCATCCAGTTGTCTCTATGGGACCATTTTCGAAATGGGGCATTGACTTCATGACCTGTAACCCTTGTTTTTCCAGGGGGCATGGTTATATTATTGTCGCAGTAGACTAATTTACCAAGTGGGCCGAAGCGATGCCTACATTCAACAACATAGGACAAACAACTACACTGTTTTTATTTAATCATGTCATTGCATGGTTTGGGGTCCCACTGGATATAGTCATAGATCATGGTAAGAATTTTCACAATCACATGATGACTGAGTTGACTGCCAAGTTAGGATTGTCACATAATAGTTCGACTCCTTATTATCCACAATCAAACGTCCAAGTTGAGGCGATTAACAAAATTATTAAACGAATGCTTCAATGAATGATAGGAGTTCATAAACGAAACTGGAATTTAATCCTGTACTCGGCCTTGTGGGCGTATCGAACCTCGGTAAGAAAAAAAACCGTATTTACCCCCTCTCAATTGGTGTATGGTATGTAAGCTATCTTACCAATCCAATGTGAAATACCTTCGTTAAAACTCGAAATCGACTTGTTACCTAACACCTCAGATAAATAAGTGCATCTTTTTAATCTCATCCATCTTGATGAAACACGTCGTGAAGCCCAATTGGCTAACTAAGTGCATAAGAGACGTATAAAGGCGCAATATGGCAAGCATGTCCAACCTCGCATTTTCTCATAGGGCGACTTGGTCCTTATTTATGACCAGGAAGATGATGTAATAGGTACAGGGAAATTTGAGACATTATGGCATGGCCCCTATATTGTCAAAAGAGTTCTTGCTAAGGGTGCCTACGAGTTGGTATATTATGATGGAATTCCATTAGCGCAACCCAGAAATGGGTTGTATATGAAACATTACTATGCTTAATCATGAGCGTAGTATTTTTTGTATTATATTGTATATATATGCTGTTAATTTTCATTTACTGTCTTAGTTTTATTTTTAGATTTTTCTTGACGTTAGTAATCCACTTTACATTTCGTCGCAGATGTATGAATATTTGGAACCATTTGTTGGGTATGCTGATGGTGCTAGTCATAGTACGCAAAATCTATCCTCTGCAGCGTAGGCCATTTTCGCTCCGAACAACGATTTAGTGAGTTTTTAAGGGATTTGTATCAGTCGATCTACAAATAATATTGCTGAGTATAGCGCGTTGATCGAACTTCTCTCTGACGCCATTTCATTTGGTATTAACCGTATCATCATAAGGTTAGACTCAAAACTTCTGGTATTACAACTTACTAGTGTTTATACTGTTAGAAATCCAACATTGCATCGTATATTCCTAAGAGTTCAACTTTTGGAAATACACTTCGATTTTATTAAATGTCAACACATTTCCATAAACTTGAACACATTGACTGATTCTCTAGCGAATTATGTTATAAAAATACATTTGCAACACATGTAAAGATACATTCACATAATTGAATAGGATTGCGCAATAAACATAGGAAAAAACTAAAATAAAATAGATAGATAGTTATAGGTTGTTGAAAAAAATTGTGCCCAAAACACATTGGTCATTTGACCTCAAAAATGTATGCAACATGTCAAAAGTAAACTAGTGATGCTCATGGTAACATGCTATCAATCTAGCTATCCTACACAATAACGACATCCAGCAGTTAGGAATTCCAATAGTGTGGCGCTGCAGTCGCATGGGTAACTCTTCGATCTGACAATCTAGAATCCCGAAGGTCAACCCCTCTATGTGCTGCTAAAGCTCAGACGCTCTCTCGACAACCCTCTCTGCTAGCTCATCTGCTCCATGCTCTGGCTCTTCCACTGGTTGAACTCGACCCATATCTGCATTACATTTAAAATTTAGTTTAGTCTTGTGAAAACATCAAAATACAAAAACATGTATAAACCTTAGAAAAATAAAAAAACATGGTAAAAACATTCTTACCAATTGCACCCCACTTAGCGCCTTCTGGTAAAGTTAAGTATGGATCTCCTCGGAAATCAACACCTGCATATGCATACTCATTGATGGCAATAATATGTCGCCTAAACTAGGTGAATAATGTAGTCAATAACACGATGGATGATTGGCCTGCACGTCTAGCCATCAGTTCTACCCATCTCTGCATCCTCGAATCTCTAGGGTTTGATACGCCCAATGTCACATGTTGTGGCTGCATTAGTTGAATCCGCTCTAAGGAAAAAGAAATGAGGATCGAACCATAGTTGAAGTTTTTCTTCCTTCCTCCCTTTGCCTTGCTCATTTTTTCTTTCATTTGAGAGAGTACAACTTCAGCCCAGTTGAAAAATGTTGGTTCCATGCACTCTAGCGCATACTGCATATAAGATCTATTCACTACATGTAGTGTAGTGGTACTAGCAAGATTTGAGATCATGAATAAGATGGTTCTCAATGGAAAATAATGAATATCACGGATGTTTATTTTCCCATCCTTGCTAGGCTCTGCCCCTAGGTAGAAATACTACAAAATATGGTCTCTCACGGTCTCTCCTCCGAGATCTGACCCTAAGAGAGAAATGGGTAGGCCTCTCCTTGATAAGCCTATCAAAAAATATATGTCCTCCACTGAAATTGGAACCACTTTGTTCCTAATGTGAAATGCCTCAATTTCCAGATCCCATGCACAAACAAGGAACTCTAATAATTCCATCTGTTGTCTTATACCTGATAGACATAAGTACTTCAATAACCCACAATCCATGAGGGCTCTTATAGTACCCGGATCATTAAGGGCAATCATGTTTTGTTCTTCATGCTCTCTTTCTCTCCAATTAATTGTCATTCTATTCTGATGAATCCCTGAAACATAACCATAAGACTCATTAGGACCCTTTTCATGCAAAAAATTAGGCAAAATTTGGGTACAATGCAAGAATAAAAAATTTGAATTGCGCCCAACGTAGTCTTGGTCAATAGATAGTGCATTTCATATGCACTTGAGCTTCATTTTGAGTGCATTCAAAGGCAATTTTCGATGCTCAAGGGTGCATTTCTCACTTTTGAAAAAGAATTTAGCCTAAGGGGCCCAAATCCCTAAAAAAATTCAATGAAATGACTATTGAAAGAAAGAGGGGGTTTATGGCACCAACCTGGATCAAACGGCGATGAAAATTTTCCATAGAATCAATCACAATCAACAGTTGAAGTTGGGGGGTAAAAACAGGTTCAGAGCTCCAAAATGAAATTGGTAACTTTCAAATGGTAAAAATGAATAGTAAAGCTCTTAAAATTAGTCATTTTATTATTTTCAAATCATATTTATTGCTGTGATTATGGTTTTATTAAATTTTTATCATGAAACATGTATTTTTAATCCATTTGATGTTGTTTTGAACAGGTTTGCAACTGATGAGCAGATTAGTCATGCACATTTACTTCAAGAATGATTTGACCACAAAGCATACTTTTATCCTGATTTTTGGAGCTTTGATAAAAATGAAAAAGGACTTGAAGTGTACTTTTACCTCTTTTTCGAGCTTCGATAATAGCAAAAAAGGAACCCCTGGAGTCTTCTTTTAGCTCTTTTCAGACTCTGATAATGTGAAAATATTGTTGAGCACTTGTATTTTCGATGTCGTAAAAGTAAATGAATTGATATCTACTCATTATAAGTTTAACCCTTTTCCAGACTGACATAGATTATTTACGAAAAAGGAAAACCTTAGTCGAACATGGCTAGGAGGTTCTCTCATATATCATTTTACATTTTTTCAGATCTGAGTGAAAAATTTACGAAAAAGTACTTATGGAGTTTTCTTTTGTCCTCTTTTTCAAACTCTCTAAATATGAAAAAGGACTGGGCTGTCACTGTCGTTAGGCTCGTTAAAACATAAAATAGCGACAGGCTTGTCGATCATGGCAAGAATCGAGTTTCATTCATCGCTAGACTCATTAAATTATTAAATACCGATACATTATTCGCATGCAGGGTTTTTTTATAGATCAAGAATATGTTATCCTCCTCAAGCTTGTTAAAAAATAAAGAGGTATTGGTCAAAAAATAACAAGGGAAAATTGGGGAAAGTGAACAGAACTTTGACGGTAGCAAGTCACTCTTGAACATGACACTTCTCTCCATCATCGTGACTATTTGGGTTGGGTAATTTTCTTGACAGTTCATTCATACCTATGGTTCATCATACCTTTACTTCAGTTTTGGGTCAATGCTACCAACTCATCTCAGTGTCACTGATATGTTCAAGAGAAGTCATCCAGTGAATACTCATATTTCTACAATACTCATAAACCTTCATTCTCATGAGAGTCATCCCTGAACATTGCTATATCAAGTCACATTTTGTTTCCGAAATTAGTAATTCACATTTCACGATAAAGTGGCTTCCTGTCAACATCAAATCATCATCCAAGAAGTTTACTTAGAAACATCATCTTCCAATACCATGAGGCTTGTTACAACACTGACAAGATCCTTGCTTCCAGACCTTTGAACAAAAGATTTTGTTTGGCGTTCGACATCAAATCATCTATTCATGCCTTACGAAATGTACTGCATTACCTTGAGGGCCATTAACATCAATGGTGGTTCTCTCGCGTTTGTTAACAACTCACATCATTGGATGGTAATCAAATGATGTCTTACCATGTTTGACTACAAATCATATATATTCGCATGGATAGAATTGTACCCGAATGATCGAGTGAATGAGGTAAGAAGATACCGGATATATTTTTAGCCATCTGAGCTACGATTTCAGGATTGTTGTACACATCATCTACGGATCGTCATCTGAACATGGGCCTATATATGTAAGCATGTATGTATTGGGAAACATTTCAATGTAGATGAATTTTTTCACTATGTACATGCTATTAGATAGTTTATGTGCTGAGCATGGGAATGCCTCCCTCAACAATTCATGATCAAGATGAAAATATCATGATTTCATGTATTGTAAGATTGATGCAAGTCACCACTCCATTTCAGTTCCAGCCCATCACATCGTAAAGCATCTCATTCAAAAAATATTGTTATTATTCTGACTTCATGCTTTAGGGGGCAGCTGTTATAGGTCAATTTGGGTATCATCCCCCATGACCTGGTCAAACTGGACATCATCCCCAGGACCAATGAAATAGGGTTTATCATCCCCAATCATTTCAGTCACTACATGCCCTAAGAGAAGAAAAAATCATTCATGACTTCTATTGCAATATTTCCAAGGTTTGAAGTATATGTTATATCACTTATGAGCTCACCAATGCTGCCTCTCAAGGGACTAACTACATTGCATATGCAGCTCCCTCCATTCAAGGGTGCACTGCAATGCACTTCACGACATTCGAGAGTGCGTTGGTCAAATGAGAGAGAAATTCTCATTGTTTCAGAATCTCCACATGGTCAGTGCCTTCTAAAAGAGTCCATATGTGTCAAAATTCAAATCCAAGTGGTCATATAACACATTTGAGCTTGGGAACATGTATTGCCTATTATTAGAAAGTCATTGATTGATAAACTACCATTCGTTTCCCTATAAATTGAGCACAGATTCTAGTGCTAAGGAAGGAGTAATTTTGGTAAAGAAATGATGTTGGATTCTTAATTGAGAGAGTGATAGAAGTGATATGCTTCTGGTGAGATGTTGATTGTGATGAGGCTGGGACGATGTTGAAGCTGGTGACATCAAATCAATCATTGGTTGTAACCTCCCCCTTCTACTCATTAATAAAGATTGATGTTCATTTTCCCATATATGTATCTATTTATGGTTCTATTTCCAATGCAATGGATTCTTAACTGATATATATGTTTCATGTTCAATCGATTTAACTGCTTAAGATAAATGTTTATATTTATATTGCAATATCTTTGTTGTTTAGTGTTTATACTTGCAGGAGCTAGTCAGGTGATCTAAGTTGGATTGGAAGCTACAACAAAAGTGATAGAAGGAGAATAGGAAGCTCTTGGATCACAAGAAGGTACTTTTATCTTTCTTTGTGTCTATTTAATCTTAGAGAAAGTGACTGTAAAGTCTTTAATCTATTGTTCTAAATGCGTAGCACCACATTTAGGGAATTTGATTTATCTGTAGATCATAATTCTGCATAAAAATTTGGGTCAATACTTCAGACCTATGGTATATCCTTACCATAATCCAGGTCAATACTTTAGACACATGGTGACTCATTTAAAATCAACTAGTCATCATAACTATGGTCCATTTGGCACATGGTATACAAACTAGTCTTGGTTCACCATCATTCTGGTCAATATTTGACACATGGTGAATCTCTAACAACCACACTTTATCTGAGCAATTTTGGGCTTGAAGCTAAATGAGATTGATGTTGAAATTCCATGCTCTATCTTGTAGAAATCATCCAAATGGATTCAAGCTAATATTGTAATGTACTAAAAAAAAAAATTTAATCCTTCTACAAATTTTCACAAACCAAATACGATCACATAATCAAAGAACAAGTAAGAGAAAGAAATTATCAATCACACAAAAAAAGATGTATATGTGGAAAGAAACTAATAAAAACCCCTCTATCTATATATTTCATAAATTCAAGACCATGAAACAATACAATGCTATTTCCCTCAATGAGAAACCTCTCCATTGTACTGACTTTCTCACTCTGATCTAGGAAAAACCAGTCAAATAATTAACCAATTATCAACCTCTGTCTCACCAGCGTTGCTTACACACTCCTAGAGGAATTATATTCGTATTAATAATGAAATTCCAAAGAATATATTGCGCAATTCCTTGAAGGCATCCTGATGACCTCATGCATGACCAGTGTTGGGAGCCAAACCTGTACATCTTTTCCTTCCTTTACCCACTTTCTTTACCCATTTGAATCATTAACATTCAAGTCATGTTCTAAAGTGCGCAGGTAAAACCGTCTATATGTATTCTTGGAATATTTAGTCAATGAAGTGAAGTCACGAGGATTATTACCTAAAGTGATTTACTAATTTCACTATTTTCGCAGATTAGGTGGTCGGATGACCATATCCACAATTCCAGGGACATCTCTGAGTTGGCAGCGCTATCTCAGCCAGCGCTGCAAAAAAAAAAAGACTCCAGATCCTTTCTCTACCTTCTTTAGCATTTATTTTGTCTATTATAATGCTGTATAATTGTAGGAACTAGCTATTAGGATTTCAGGAACAATCATTGTAAACATTTGTATAAGAATGGCTCTGAAGCTGTGAGTCAGGGGTTGGCGATGTAAGGAATTGAATTTTGTAACACAACGTTATTATCAAGTTAATGCAAGTTATCTTCCTATTAATTTTGTAAGTTCATGAGTAAATCACAGCCCTGATTAGAGAGTTGGGACCACTCTCTTGATCAGGTGTTGCGTGATTTTTGTGTGTTGTTGTTATGAAACCAAGTCCAAGAATAAAAGAAAAGAGAGACCAACGCCTTAGAATTCAACCACTTCAAGGGGGAAACCTCCTTTACATTACATAAATGAACAATTCTTGGATGATACAAATGAAAAAAACTCCTTTTATATATAGGAGTCCTATAGGTTTTAACCTTGTACAGAAATTATCTATAAACGAATATTAAAAAACAGAAAATAAACAATAGTGAGAGAATAAAACATAAAAATATATACACAGTGATTTTCCCCTGGATCACAAATCAAGACTACCAGCTTGATTTTTCATTACATTACTTTTAGTGTTACAACACATATATATACATGCCGAAGCATTCATAAACCCTAATCCATTAACCCTGGATTAGAACATAACTGTTGTTCCCTTGAACAGATCTACAAAATACCAGGGGCTGAAAACCATCATGCCCAAAAACCATGTGAAAACCCATGCATAATACCATGAGAGGGTATGCCCACTGAAAAATAGGGTCCACCCACCAAAAAATAGGGTCCGGGCGTGCAAATAATCGTGGAAAGAATATAACACATACCCAACATTCTCCCACTTGTTGTTTTATTTCCGTAGGGGGCCATAGCAAAGCTTAGTCATTAGTCCAGCTCTCCAACACCCATTGTTTCTCTACACCAAGAGAACTTCTGAGTGCTCACATAATTCATCAATGCATCTGCAACATTCTTCAAAGTGTGCACCTTTACTAGCAACACCCTTTTATCCTCAACCATATCTCTCACAAAGAAAAATTTAACATCAATGTTCTTTGTCTTTGAATGATAAGAAGGGTTCTTAGATAAGAAAATTTCACTTTGGATATCACATTCTATCCTTATAGCTCGCTGCACCAACCCCATACTTGAACACAATCTCTACAACCAAACTGCTTCCTTGCTTGCATGAGTGGTTGCCATGTATTCTACCTCTGTAGTTGAAAGAGCCACTACAAGTTGTCTTTTACTCATCAAAATGACTACACCTCCAAATAGGCTAAACACATACCCACTTTTAGATCTTCTTTGGTCCAAATCTCCAACCCAGTCTGCATCAAAAAAACCATGGATGTCCAATACTTTGTCCAATTCTAGTCTTCCTTGGTAGCACAAACCATAATCACTATTGCCACGCAAATATTTTAAAACCCGCTTCACTACTGTCCAATGATCCTTCCCTGGTTTTGACATAAACCTGCTCAATAATCCCACTGCATGTGTAATGTATGGTCTAGTATAGACCATTGCATACATCAGGCTACCCATTGCACTTGCATTTGGAACACGAGACATATCCTCCTCTTCTTCTTGTTTTTGGGGAGACTGTTCAGCAGATAGCTTTACACCTATAGGAATAGGAACCTTAATTGGTTTACTATCATGCATATTGAACCTCTGCAATATTGTCTCAACGTAATTCCTCTGGTTTAACCAGAGCTTCCTATTTTCCCGATCTCTCTTAATTTCCATGCCCAAAATATAGTTTGCAGCACGAAGATCCTACATGTCAAATTTGGAGAACAATTGGGTCTTTAAATCCTGGATAATTTCTTTGTCATTTCCAATCAACAACATATAATCCACATACAAGAACAAATAAATAACACAGTTACCAATTAATTTAAAATATACACAGTGATCCTCTTTTCTTTTGGTGAAGCCAAGTCCCCGTATATAGGTACAAAATTTCTGATACCACATCCTTGGTGATTGTTTTAACCCATACAAATACTTTTTAAACTTGCATACAAGTTATTTCTTACCTTTCACCATAAAGCCTTCAGGTTGCTTCATGTATATCTCCTCTTCTAGATCGTTGTGAAGAAATGTTGTCTTCACATCCATCTATTCTACCTCAAAATCAAATGCAGCAACAAAAGATAAAAGTAATATAATAGAATTAACCTTGGCAACAGGAGAAAAAATATCACCAAAATCAATTCCCGACACCTGGGAATAACATTTTTCTACCAACCAAGATTTGTATTTATCCACCTTGTCTTCTACATTCATCTTCTTCTTAAACACCCATTTTCTCCTGATGGGATTCCTTCCGGCCAACAACTCCACCAGATCAAATGCCTCATTTTTGTGCAAGGAATTCATTTCATCAACCATGGCCTCCTTCCAGAGTTTTCCATCCTCTAAATCCACTGCCTCCCTGACAGTTCTGGGATCATCATCAATGATATTTAGAGAAAAAATTAAAAAAAAAGAAAATGGACTATACCTTTCTGGTTGTCTTCTTTCCCGATCTGATCTTCTCACAGCTGGAGTTTGTGTCTGTTCCTCTTCTAATTATTCTTCTGTTGTAGAGTCTCAAATTCATCCTCCTTTAGCTCAAACTCTATATTCATAGGTTCCTTTGCTAGGACTTCATGTTTAACAACATATTTCACCTCTCTAAACACCACATCTCCTCTGTACACAACCTTCCTTGTTTCTAGGTTCCAAATCTTGTAACCTTTTAAACCATCCTTATACCTAATAAAGATGCACCTTTTAGATTTATTATCTAACTTGGTCCTTTTCTCCTTTGGAACATGTACATATGCATCACATCCAAATACCCTCATATGTGAAAGAGAGGGTTTCTTACCAGTCCATACCTCATGTAGAGTATTTTCCTCCAACGCTGATGAAGGTGATCTGTTAACCAGGTAACATGCAGTCTTCAATGCTTTTGCCCAGAATTAATGTCCTAACCAGATACCATTGAGCATGCGTCTTTCCTTTTCCATCAAAGTTCTATTCATTCTTTCTGCAACTCTGTTTTGCTAAGGTGTGTATGGATTAGTCTTCTGTCATGCTATACCACACTTCTTACATAATTCTTCAAATTCCTTCTTGCAAAACTCTCCACCATTATTTGTCCTCAACACCTTTATCTTCTTCTCTGTCTGGTTTTCCACTAGAGCCTTAAATTCTTTAAATATTTCAAAGAATTCAGATTTGTTCCTCAAGAAATATATCCATGTATTCCTTTAGAAGTCATATATGAATGAAACATAGTACACAAACTTTCCCAGTGATGGAATTGACACAGGTCCAAACACATCACTTTGCACAAGCTCTAATATCTTGTTCGCTCTCTTATCACCATAAGGAAAACTCACCCGATTCTTCTTCCAATATACACAATATTCACATAAATAAAAATCTAGAGAGAAATTATACATACCTTCTACCATACCATTTCTATGCAGTATATGAAGGCCCTTCTCTCCAATATGTCCAAGCCTTTGATGCCATAACATGGTATTTTCTCCAGAGACCGCTAGTTTTTCTGCTCCACTTTCAGTAGCCACCAAACTATTACACCCATCAATAACAATGCTACCCTAAAGCTTGTACAGAGTTCCAATCCAAACTCGCATTAATACCAGTGCTCCCCGAACCATCTTGCAGGTATCTTTCTCGAACACTGTTTTTAAACCTGCATCATCCATCTTGCTTACAAAAATCATATTTCTGGCCAATGTAGGAATATGCAGAACACTAGGAAGTGTTCTAATCCTTCCACCTTACAGCTTCAGCTTGAATTTTCCACATTTGATGATTTTAGCCTTCCTATCATTCCCTAAGATGACATCACTACCATTATATTTCTCATACTCGTAGAACCACTCCATATGGGGAATGAAGTGAAAGGGTGCACCTAATTCAATCAACCATGTCTCATGATTTACATGTGTATTTGAAGAAGAAGCCAAATACACATCCCCACCTTCATCCGAGGTGGTTTTTTACTCTGCAAAAGGAGCATCATTAGATCCCTTTCCTTTCTCAGGAGATTTAGATCTGCAGTCCTTTTTGTAGTGCCCTTCCTTTCCGCATTTCCAACACACCTTAACAAAATTTCTTGGAGATTTAGATCTCCCTCTAGATTTAGATCTCCCACTCAAAACCTTATTCTTGTTTTTGTTCTGGGACCTTCCTCGTACATATAAGGCATCTACATTCTGGCCCTCCATATTTCTCCATCTCAGTTCCTCCAACAGCAAGGCTAAGACAATGCCATCAAAATTCAAGGTAGTTGTATTGCTACCTATTGCAATAACTAGACTGTCCCAGGAATTTGGTAGAGAACACAACAAACTGATGCACTTATCTTCATCTGAGATTTTAATATCAATAGATAAAAACTGACTTATCACAGTATTGAATGTGTTCAGATGCTCTGTCATCGAGTCTCCATCCTTCATCCTTTAGGTTATACAGCTTTTTCCGCAAGAAAAATTTATTCACCAAAGAATTAGATTGTTACAAAGTCCCTAGATTTTCCCACAAAGTCTTCGCTGTAGCTTCCCCATATACATTCAAAAATACTGAATCTGAGATACACAATCGTATTTTTCTCTTTTCCTTCTGATCCAACTTCTTCCAGTCTTCATCTGACATTGTCATTAGTTTAGTACCAGGATGTACCACGATCCATTAGTCTTTATCCACCAGAAAATCCTCCATCTTGAGCTTCCACAACTCAAAACTTTGACCACTAAATTTCTCGATCTCTATCTTTCCACTTCTCGTCATCTTCTTTCACCGCAAGAATCAATCCCGCATATCTCCCACTGAATAGGGTCTACCACAGACATGACAAAAGACCCCTCAGCAACAAAGGTGTCCCCGTCAAGCCGAAACAACTCTGATACCAAATGTAGGTTTTAACCCTGTACAGAAATTATCTGCAAATCAATATTAGAAAATAGAAAATAAACAATAGTGAGAGAATAAAACATAAAACAAATATACACAGAGATTTTCACCTGGATCCCAAATCGGGACTACCAACTTGATTTTTCATTATATTCCTTTTAGTGTTACAACACATATATATACATGAAAAAGCATTCATAAATCCCAATCCATTAACCCTAGATTAAAACATAACCGTAGTTCCCTTGACTGGATCTACAAAATACCAGGGGCCGAAAACCATCATGCCCCAAAACCATGTGTAAACCCATGCGCAAAACCATGGGTGTTCGACTAATCGTGGAAAGAATATAACACATACCCAACAAGTCCATGGGGTCACACTATAATCCTAGATTATCTAACAATAATAATGTAAGGGCACAATAATAACAATATTGGGGTTACAGGGGTAAAACAATAACAATAAGGGGGCTACACTAACAACAATAAGGGACTACACTAGTAATATAGGGACCTAACATGCCCCTCTCCTTCAAAAAAGTATTGTTCTCAATGCTTGAGTAGCTCTGGATGCTTCTATATAAAATTCTCATCCTCCCATGTAGAATCTTCAGTGGGTAAGTTCTTCCACTTGATGAGATACTTTGAAATTGATCAATTTCGTAGCTGTCGAGTTCTTGTTTCTGTGACTGCTTCAGGTTCCGATATGATTTTTCCTTCCTCATCAAGTTTTGGAAATATTTTTTGAATTGTAAGTTTTTCACCTATAACCTTCTTTAATCATGAAACATGGGAAACTGGATGCACTCGCGAAGAAGTCGGAAGTCCCAATTTGTATGCTATAGTACCAATATTTTGCAACACCTTGTAAGGACCATAGTACTTTGGTGATAATTTATTATCTTTCTTAGCTTTCTTGAGGGGTATTTGTTTGTATGGTTGCCACCGTAAAAATACCCAGTCACCTACATCAAAACTTCTCTTGCTGCGATGTTGATCTGCCTGTTGTTTCATTCGATTTTGTGCCAAATTTATGTTATCCTTTAAGAGTTGGAGAACTTTTTGTTGATGCTCGATGTGATATTCCACCGCTTGAACCTTAGAATTTTCTCTGAAATATGATGTGATAGACGATGGATGATATCCATAAAGTGCCATAAATGGGGCCATTTTTTCTGTAGTATGGAAGAAAGTGTTATACCACCATTCAACCAGAGGTAACCACTTGACCCATTGTGTTTGTTTATCACATACAAAACAACGAATATATCCTTCCAAACATTTGTTCACTATCTCAGTTTGACCATCATATTGAGGATGATAAGATGAGCTATGAGCTAGTTGAGTATCCAAACAAGAAAATAATTCCATCCAAAAATTTCCAGTAAAAATGGGATCTCTGTTGCTTACAATAATCTTTAGGTTTCCGTGTAGCTTTTGAATTGTTTCCATAAATGAATTAGCAATTCTACTTGCTTTAAATGGATGAGATAATGCACAAAAGTGTGCATACTTGGTAAGTCTATCAACTACCACCATGATGACACTCTTTCCTTCAGACTTCGGTAAACCTGTGATAAAATCCATTGAAATATCCTCCCAACATTCAATTGGAATGGATAAAGGTTGTAGAAGACCCGAGTTCTTAATTGTCTAAACTTTATTTTGTTGGAAAACCAAACATTCCGCCACAAACTTTTGAATATCAGATTTAAGGCCATCCCAAAAAAATTCTTTCTTCACCCTGTGGTAAATTTTTAAAAATCCCGAGTGTCCTGCTAAAGGATAAGTGTGCAATTCCAAAAGAATATTTTGTTTTAGTTGGGAATTATTACAAAGTTATAAGCAATATTTGTACCATAAGGAACATTCTTCCAAATAAATGTATCAGATGTACTAGGATCTTGTTCCAAATTTTTAATGAGTGTCCAAATTTCTTCGTCCTTCTTCCATTGATCCCTTGCTTTTGTTATCCAATCTGGTTGGATAATAGAAATGACACAAAGAAATGATTCCACCTCTTCATCCTTTCTTGAGAGTGCATTTGCAACAACAATTAGCTTCGCATTTTTGTAGATGATTTCAAAGTCGTAACCCAACATCTTTTTGACCCATTTTTGTTGCTCTTCTAAAGATATTATTTTTTCCAAATTTTTTTTAAGACTATCATGATCAGTTTTTACCTTGAAGTGTCTTCCCATTAGGTAAGTTCGCCATTTCTTTAGTGAATGTAGTATTGCCAACATTTCCTTCTCATAAATAGATTTCTCTTTGGATGACTTTCAAAAGCAATGAGACTTCCTTCTTGCATTAAAACATCACCAATTCCATTTCCTGAGGCATCACATTCCACAATAAAGGTTTTTGTGAAGTCTGGCGTAGGTAAGACCGGTGCTAGGAACATTTCCTCTTTAAGATGTTCAAAGGCCTTAGTTGCTTCAGGAGTCCACGAAAATTCATCTTTCTTCAATAACATTGTTAGAGGTGCTGCTATTCTCCCATAATTCTTAACAAACTTGCGATAATACCCTGTTAACCCGAGAAATCCTCGCAACTACTTTATGGTTGTGGGGACTTTTCATTCCTTAATGGCTTTAATTTTGTTAGGGTCTACCTTAACACCCTCATGAGATACAATATGACCCAAATATTCCTCCTCTTATACTCCAAAGAAACATTTGGAGGTTTTTGCATATAATTGTTTCTCCTCCAAAGTTTGAGCACCTTGTCAACATGGTGAACATGATCCTTCCAAGACCTTCTGTAGATTACTGTATCATCAAAAAATACTAACACAAATTTTAAAAGGAAGGGTTTGAAAATGGAATTCATAAACCCTTGAAATGTAGAAGGTGCATTAGTAAGCCTAAAAGGCATGACCAAAAAATTCATAATGACCCTCATGAGTTCAAAATGCCGTTTTTGGAATATCTTCAGTCTTCATTCTAATTTTATGACATCATGAATGAAGATCCAACTTGGTAAAATAAATTTCTCCATGTAATTCATCCAATAATTCATCAATAACAGGAAAGGGAAATTTATCTTTAATAGTGAGCTTATTGAGCTCCCTATAATCACAACACATGTGCCACGATCCATCCTTATTGTGCACCAATACTACTGGAGAAAAGAAAGAACTTTGACTAGGTTGAATTATACCAGCCTCTAACATTTTTGCAATCATACATTCAATTTCACTCTTTTGGGAATAAGGATATCTGTAAGGACTGATGTTTGGAGGAACACTTCCTGGAGTCAAATGAATAGCATGATCATGATCACGAATAGGTGGGAGTCCTTTGGGAGTTTAAAACACCTTGGAATGATTGTCTAAGAGTTTTTGGAGATTTGGATAAATAGATGATTTTGATGTTGGAACTTCTAGTGAGCATAATTGTGCAATTACGCCTCGTTGTTGTTTCTTCAGAATATTTTCATGACATTAGAGCTTATTATCTTTCCTGGATTTCCTGCGATACCCCGTAATTTGAGTTCCTTTCCTTTCGAAAGAAATTTCAAGAAATTTCTTGAAAATTAGAAGCTATCTGTAATGTTCCCAATTTTTAGCCTCAAGCTAAAAGGAACATTATAGTTAACATTTTTCATTTTGTTGAATAAAATGGGTAAGGAGAAACCTTAACCCCTTTTGATGGAGAAATGACACTCCTTGTGTGAAAGGAGGGAGAATAAAGCAGCTGATTTGAGCACCACATGGTGTGAACAAGATTGGATCGTGCTTGATCTAGTCATTTTGACCAAGTCAACTAAAACTGTCTAGATACATTGAACCTACTTGGACAACGCAGTTTTAGTGGAATCTCCACTTGCTTGAGCTAGGTGGCAAGTGTGAATGGGACCCATGGTGAGCGAAGTTCATTTGCTTTATAAGGAGGAGATGGCAACCCATTTTCATTATGGATTAGCTTATCATTCTCGTTGGGTCTACTAAGACTTGCATACCCGGGCTGTTTAGCAGGGTTGTAGTGTTCTTGAGCACAAGGGTGTTCCCGGTCGGGAATCCCTACCTCATCCTCAAGGAAGGAGAGGGTTTGAGCTACATTTCCTCATTCTGGAATTTGGCCAAGCTACCACCACCAGTACAACGTTATTTCTGCAGCAGATTAACGTTGTGTTGCTGGGTGCAGCAATAGAGGAACTCATAGAGTCATTCTTTGGCTTGTTCTTCGGTGGAGATCTTGTTTATTCTTCGGAGGAGTAGAAGAGGAGACTCTCAGGCATCATTTCAGATCTTTGGCACCAGGAAAATCATTCACCATCTATCACAGTGCAGTCTAGGGAAAAAACTACATTATTTTATGCAGGCAGTTGCTGGGAGGGTTCATTGAGCTCATCAGGAGGAGTGTTTTTGAGTAAAAGGGATCAGCCCTTTGCTTAAGAACATTAGTAGAGGAGGGAATGAGTATTTCAGATAATCCATAGCCTCATTCTTATTTTGATTCAGTTTCAGTGACAAATTATTTGTCACATTATACATTTTCCTACATTTCTAGCAATCTCTCCTAGATTGGCTAGAAATCTTGTATTGGAGCCCATTCTTCTATTCTCAGGATTTTCTTTGTATATTTCAGTCATATTCCATGTATGCACATCTATAGCAACTGCTACACTCCTAGAGACAGCGCTGTCACTGCCTTTCGACATTTTATGCAGTTGCTGCATCTCTTGTTTCTCATGTGTTAATATTTAGAGGTTGATTCCCATCGCATGAGGGGTTTATTCCTCATGAAATTTCTGTATATTGTTGCTGATATATTAATGTACATGACGGCTGTAATATATTTCATCTTATGATGCATTCAGATTTTCAGAGTTTAATGGTTATGTTCATATATTTCTTTGGGGAGATCTGAATAACCCAGCTAGAGTCATTTCTTTGGGCTAAACTTCTGGAAGAGAAGTGTTTATTGTATTAAAAAAGGGATCCAAGACCCATTTCAGCTTATTTTTACATTGCCTTCCTTATATAGCATCCTTGAGGACCATTTTGCAGAAATTCCCGAAAAAGGAATATTATAGTGGTATCAGAGCAACAATCTTGGCTTAGCCTGTGCAGCCTAAGATAATATGCCATTAGAAGGAGAAGCTCCTCATTTATAAGAGGAGATGTATAGAGAAAAAAGAAGAAGAGGAATGACGAAATAGGAGGTTTCCCTTCTTCTTTTCCAGACCATGGAGGGTATCATTGAAGATCTTGAGGAGGTAGAAAGGGAAAACTGGAAAGGTTTTCTGAGAGGGTTTGTGGATGAAGCAAGCCCTAGTTGTGACCACGTTGGGTGTGAGCATTCAGCCACACATGCAGATCCACAGCGCAGTTCGTTGCCCTCTTTCACTGCCGGAAGGATGGAGGAAGAAGATGAGGTCATTGGAGCAGTAGCGCTGCAACTCAAAGGTATGGCTCATGATTTTTGGTTTGAAAATTCTGTTTCATATTGTCATGAAAATAAGGGCTTGGTGAAGAATTTTGATGGAAATAAATGTGAATCATCCTATATCATAACTTCAAACACTTTTCATGCATTGGGTGGAACCATAAAACCAACTCGATTCCTTACTTCCGAAGGGGATGAAAACATGTATGATGGCTTGCCAAGGGCAAGATCCCCATTGTATGAAGGGCCCTCTTCCATTTGTGAAGTCATGGAGGTACTTCCTTCAAGATACGACCAAGATCTAAGGTCACTCCTTAATGATGAGGTAATCTCAATTATTGATGGGGAAGATGAGAATAGGAGATCTAACAGTGTTGTCCCATTGGGAGGAGATCCATCACCACATGGAGGTGAAAGGGGAGCCATTGTTCCTATTAGAGGAGCTCTTGTATCTTTACAAGGAGTTCCAAGTATTTTAACATGTGGGAACCATAACACAATTCCAGAGTCATATGTAGCAGTTATTGGGGATTGTGAGATGGAGGAGGAAGAGAAGGATCAACATCAAGGGTTGATACACCCTTATCTATTTCGGGAAGTCTTTGCATGAGAGAAGGAGATTGTACATTGTAGTGAAGAGAGGGAAAAATCAGTCCTCTTATACATACAATACACTTCTGAACTTGATGTCTCACTATATGGAGGCATTCCACCTGGAAGGCCACCCGATCTAGAGTTGATGAGGGGCATCTTGTCATTTGGTTCACCACTCTTGGATTCCGGAGAGGTGAAGATATTGGAGGAGTCCAGCACAGTGCAGAGAGTTTGGGATAGACTCAAGGAGGACACTCTCTCATTTTTAGCATTACCCACTCTCATGACCCATACTACGCTAACAAAGATTGCTGCAGGGATGGAGGAGAGCATCTACATAATGCAGGATGACTGCTCCACAGATTTAGAGAGACAGAGGATACTTCCTTTGAGGGTGGACTCTTTCACACATAGGAGTGGATGGAGGCCACTCATGCTTACCTTGACCCATCTTGGGAGATTCCTTTTGGATGAAAACTTCCCATGGGAGGCCAATTTACAAAGGACACCATCATTATTTGAGCATGAGCAGCTACATGATGGGCATGGTAGCATTTTGGAGGATGAAGTTGGCATGGGGGATTTCAAAGTAGTAGGTAGCATCATGAGGGGAGCATCACATTGTAGATTACCAGCATTGTCTATGAGGAGGATTGATCCGTATGGGAGGTCTCAAATTTTGGTAGAGTACTCCCAGGATCTTGGTGCATGCATGATACTTGATGACCCGGAGGGAGATGACAGGTACATGGTGGATGATATGGTCATCTATTGTTATGGAAGAATCTTCTTGACTAGAGTTTCTAGTCTCAAGGAGAAACTATTGCATGCAACACATGAGGACTTTCTAGCTATGCATTTGGATGCATATTTTTCTTTGCTAGAGGAGTTCCTTTGGGAGGAAATTCAACATGATATATATCAGCATATGGACAGATGCATAACCCGGATGATTTTGGAGAGGTTGGCACAACCATTTCCCTACTCATTGGAGGTGAGGGAGAGCATTCAGATGAGCCATTTCAACTCAAGGACCGAAGTACATGGTAAATAAGGTATATGTTTTCATTTTGGTTTACCTTTATTTACTTTAGATGAGTAGCTTGATGAGCAAAGGATGATCACATCTCCTTATGCTTCTTATTATGATGTACTTATGGCCCATTGCAGCAATGGGAATGGCTATTTTCATGATGGTTTGTAGGGGAAGCCACATACTTCTTGGTGTGCACCATTGGCACCGATTTGTATTTTCATATTTCCATATTATGAGATGTTTGTGGCAACAAACAAGTGGCTGGAAAAAAACTTGTTTTTTTTAGTTTTGATGCAGGTAAGAGGTGCACTGCGTTGGTCCCATAAGTGGAGCAGTGACCCACTCTCTAGTTGTCTTATGAAAACTTGTTCTTATTGTATGTTACCTCCTTGTATTTATGATGTTTATACATTCAAAAGGAGCACTATTGTGAGAGTATTTTATATTTTGGGACAACCCATTGGGAGCATGACTCTCCCCATTTTACATGCTTTTTATTGTAGGAGACACCATGGGCAAACCATGATTGCCACATTACTACTTTTCTCTTCTTGTGGGAAAAACCACTTGGAGAACTTGAGGAGGCACTTCATGGCCGATTCTCTTGATGGGGAAGCTTGGGCCATTCTTGGAGGCCATACCATTTCAGCCCAAGGACAGAAGCAGCGCCATATGTACCACAAATGGAGGGAGAAACACCTTGGGAATCAAAAGCCCAACTCTCCATTCAGCCCCAACACATTGCATATACCAGGGGTTGAGAATTTATTTGGATGATAGCATGGATGAGAGGATCATCATTGGGGATACATTTTTCCCATGCATGTCATCACTCCTACCTTGAGGAGGCCATATCACAGTGAGAAGGTTTCCACCTACACCTTTTATCTTTCCATGATGTGCACCATTCCAGTTTGCATACTTGGGAGGAGGCATTGGAGGATAGATTTGTTGCAGGATATCTTGAGCAGTGGTGGATATTGTTGATGAGGGGGCCAAAAGAGAAAAGGGGGAGGAATTTTTTCTCTCTATGTAGTTGCTTGAGGACAAGAAACATGTGGGAGGGGAGGACTGTAATGTTCCCAATTTTTAGCCTCAAGATAAAATGAACATTATAGTTAACATATTTTCATTTTGTTGAATAAAATGGGTAAGGAGACACCTTGACCCCTTTTGATGGAGAAATGACACTCCTTGTGTGAAAGGAGGGAGAATAAAGCAGCTGATTTGAGCACCACATGGTGTGAACAGGATTGGATTGTGCTTGATCTAGTCATTTTGACCAAGTCAACTAAAACTGTCTAGATACATTGAACCTACTTGGACAGTGCAGTTTTAGTGGAGGCTCCACTTGCTTGATCTAGGTGTAAAGTGTGAATGGGACCCATGGTGAGAGGAGTTCATTTTCTTTATAAGGAGGAGATGGCAGTCCATTTTCATTATGGATTAGCTTATCGTTTTCGTTGGGTCTGCTAAGACTTGCATACCCGGGCTGTTTAGCAGGGTTTTTGTGTTCTTGAGCACAAGGGTGTTCCCGGTCGGGAATCCCTACCTCATCCTAAAGGAAGGAGAGGGTTTGAGCTAAATTTCCTCATTCCGGCATTTGGCCAAGCTACCACCACTAGTACAATGTTATTTCTGCAGCAGATTAACGTTGTGTTGTTGGGTGCAACAACAGAGGAACTCATAGAGTCATTCTTTGGCTTGTTCTTCGATGGAGATCTCGTTTATTCTTCAGAGGAGCAGCAGAGGAGACTCTCGGGAATCATTTCAGATATTTGGCACCATGCCAATCATTCACCATCTCTCACAGCGTAGTCTAGGGCAAAAACTACATTGTTTTATGCAGGCAGTTGCTGGGAGGGTTCATTGAGCTCATCAGAAGGAGTGTTTTTGAGTAAAAGGGATCAACGGTTTGCTTAAGAACATTATCAGAGGATGCCATGATTATTTCAGATCTGCCATAGACTCATTCTTATTTTTATTCAGTTGCAGTGACAAATTATTTGTAACATTGTACATTTTCCGGAGTTTCTAGCAATCTCTCCTAGATTGGCTAGAAATCTTGTATTAGAGCCCATTCTTCTATTCTCGGGAATTTCTTTTTATATTTCAGTCATATTCCATGTATTCACATCTATAGCAGCTGCTACACTCCTAGAGACAACGATGTCACTGCCTTTCGACATTTTATGCAGTTGTTGCATCTCTTGTTTCTCATGTGTTAATCTTTGGAGGTTGATTCCCATTGCATGAGGGGTTTATTCCTCATGATATTTCTGTATATTGTTGCTGATATATTAATGTAAATGATGGCTGTAATATATTTCATCTTATGATGTATTCACATTTTCAGAGTTTAATGGTTATTTTCATATATTGCTGTAAGCTCTCCCTTTGAGCATTCTTTGAGGGATCTAGTTTGGGGAGATCTGAATAACCCAGCTAGAGTATTTCTTTGGGCCCAAATTCTGGAAGAGAAGTGTTTATTGTATTAAAAAAGGTGTTTATTTTATTAAAAAAGGGATCCAAGACCCCTTTCAGCTTATTTTTACACTGCCTTCTTTATACAACATCCTTGAGGACCATTTTGCAGAAATTCCCGAAAAAGGAATATTACATTATCGTCCCCAAAGATTGTAACCATTGTACTCCTAGTACAACATCAACACCTCCCATTGGAATGGAAAGCATTGAAATATTCAATACATATTCCCCCATGGTTACCTTGATTTTATGGTATTTTCCAGGGAAATTTATAGTTCCTCCATTTGCAACCATCACTTGACATTCTGGTGTTGGGTATAGGAATCAATTCAATTCCTTGGCTACCTTAAAATGAATAAAATTATGGGTACTACTCGAATAAATCAAAACTATTATCATTTTCTTCTTGATATGTCCTTCTATATTGAGATTTTGAGGAGTGGTAATTCTTGCCAATGCATTACACGATATGGTTGGGCTCATTTCTTCTTTATCTAGAGTTGGTTCCTGGTGTATATCCTCTTATTTTGAAGTTTCTTGTTCATTTTCTTCCTCCTCTTCACAGTCTATGTAAAATAATTTCTTCTCAGCACACTTATGACCTTTAGGTATTTTTTATCACAACTATAGAAAATCCCTTTTTCTCTTTTTTCTTCCAATTATTGTGGTGTCAACCTTGTAGGTTGTGGAAGTCTAGGAGTAACAACACTTCCTTATTTAGAGATGTGAGTGGTAGGATTCTTTTTCGCCATAATTTTACATTCAATTTTTCTTTCCAACCTGAATTCCTTCTCCAATGAATCAGGTTCCCAAACTCGAACTTCATGTTGGATGTTATCCTTTAAAGTCCCTATGAAGACATCAATCTCGTGTTCCTATGGAATGTTGACTACCCTTATATTCAATTTTTGGAAATCCTCAATGTGCTCCACCACTAAACCATTTTGTTTGATATTTATCAATTGGCTAAAGAAGGTGTTGCTCTTTGTATCCTCATAATGTGCTATCATCTCCTCTGTAAAAATTGACCAAGTGAAATTTTTTTTTATGGGAGAAAAGCCATCAAAACCATAAAAATTTATTTTGTTAAATATAAAGTTGCAATGTGTACCTTTTGTGTGTTTTGCACATTATTGATATCAAAATATTTCTCCATCTGTAGTATCCATGTTACATGATCCTTGCCATTAAATCGTTCTTAAGACAAGATCAATCTCCCTAGTGTTAGAAAGAAAATCCAGCACAGCAGTAACCTGGATTGTCTTTCTCTAAATATTCATTTTGACAATATTGTAAAGGTGTCGATCCTTAGATCCAAATGCTTATTTGTGGTCGCAGTGCTTCCGTTGCATCAATAATCCTTCGTCGCAACAAGGGCCCTTTTGTCACAAGAAAGTATCATCTTTTGTTGATCTGCAATCACAAACAAGAAAATATCAATAGCACCTATATAAAAAATAATCATAAAACATACCTATCATAGTGATCAAGGAATCTATGAAATAAACGATCAAACGACAGCTTATTGAAATAAACAATCGAACGACAATTTATTGATAAAAACAGAACTTGATTGTATTAATATTAAAATATACAGAAGAACCTTAAAACCTTGATGTTGAAGGGCAGCCAGGGCCGAAGCAAGGGTCTCCTCTACCCAATCACATCTTTCAATATCTTACTCCCGGGAACCTGAGGTATGTGATCTTTCCTCTCAAAAACTCAGCAGAAAGAAGTCTAAATCTCAACAGCACTTCAACTCAATCACACATAAAGCTTGAACTCCAATTCTCAATCTCCAAAATCTCCCTTTGAGGCTACCCAATGCCTCCTTTTATAGAGCAGATGAGGAGGTTAGGATTCCACCTTTGAAGGGATAGAATCCTCCTTCAAAGGGATAGACTCCTCACATCAAGGGATTAGTTCCTTAAGGTGAGGGATACATGCACCTTATCAAAGCATAGTCATCCCCAAAAATTCTCATCTAGAACCTTCTAGAATTGACCTCAAACCACTTTTTTGACTTTACTTTCTTGCCTTTTTGACTTTGAGGAGGTGCGCGAGGCATTGCAAAGGTACGTTCTAGAACATAGGTAGGTGTGCATGCCCAAGCTAGGAGCTTGAGCGGGCCCTCATGTTACTGCGTGCAAAGTTTTGAGAGATTTTATGGTTTTCTTATTGTTTTAGGAGAAGCAGGCATGGGAATAAAAGTTGTAAGACTGAAGGAGGCATGTATGAGTATTGGCAGACTCATGTCAATGAGAATGTCAAGGTGATAGTTTTTTCTGTAACAAGGATCACCATCAAACTTCCTCATATCCATTTTTGGAATATGGTGGTTCTTCCCGCCAACATTAGAGTTTATGAAATCACGATTAACATTTATTTTGTTCTCATCAAGAGTTTCCTCTACTATCTTTTCACCATTAGGAAACATTTCTTGTATCAACTTTGTCAAACCTTCCATGTCTGCTTTTAGATCATTCTTCATGTTTTCCATTTTTTCATTGATATTAGCTTCCATGTGTCAAATTATTAGCTTCCATGCCATCCTTTTTAACTTCCATATGTTCAACTGATATCCATCTTAGCTTCCATGCCTTTCTTCAAACCATCCATCTTAGCTTCCACACCTTTCTTCAAAACTTCCATTTCATTTTTGTTGCTCTTTCTTAGAGAAAGAATTTGGTCTTTCTATTGTAATTTTGATATGTAATGTTAAAAAACATTTCTATTCAGGAAATAGTAGAGCCTTCTGAAGGCTTAATGGGTGTTGAATTATTTTTAGGTGGAATTTTAGAACCCAATACTGATATCTATGTTTCAATATTCCCTTGGAATCACTTCAAACTGATTTTTCAAACAAGACTTATGAAATTTGAAAAAATACGCACCTTTTTCTTGCTTTTGAGGAGCTTGATATTGAAACTGATGTATCTCTGTAATTTCTTCAAGACAAAGTTATGCCCCATCTCCCACAATGACCTAATTATGGACTGGTTCAGTAGAGCGCACTTGTATGGTGTGCCACCTGTCACTATGTCCTCCTTCGGCTCTGAAATTGATACAAAGGAAACTACAGTCCGTGTGATTTCGACCAATTTTTATAGAATCCCAATTCGATGCTCAGAGAGAGAGTTATGATGATATTACCATGGTCACCTTGTTTAGATGAAATTTGGGAGTCTACAAAAACCCTAACTTCCATAGATCATATCTCCAAAAATATTGTGAACCAAGATCTGAAATTTTTACATGAAGTTCCTCAGGATTTCGGGTTCGTGTGATATAAATTTTAGCTTCTGAATCTTCATAGAAAAAAATTATAGTGAAAATTCCATGATGACCTGTTTGGAGCAGAAAAACCCTAGAATCCAAAGCTCTGATACCAAATGTTATGAAACCAACTCCAAAAATAGAAGAAAAGGGAGACCAACGCCTTAGATTTCAGCCACTTCGAGGGGGAGACCTTATTTACATTACATAAATGAAAAATTCTTGGATGATACAAATGACAAAACCTCCTTCTATATATAGGAGTCCATGGGGTCACAATATAATCCTAGCTGACCTAACAATAATAATGTAAGGGCACAATAATAACAATATTGGGGTTACAGGGGAAAAACAATAAAAATTAGGGGGCTACACTAACAACAATAAGGGACTACATTAGTAATATAGGTACCTAAAAACTGTTAATTCTATTTCCTATTTTGTATATTTTTTAATTGTTGTGACAATAGACGTAATTGCAGATACTCTTATTGTTGTGAATGCATTGCAAGCTTTACTATCTATTATTTCTATTTCCCTATTGTTGTTATAATGATTGTTACTTTGCTTAATTCATCGAATCCATGATTGATATAGAATTGTGCTATTTTCAGCTGCATATATTTTTTCCGTTAGCCTTGTAATAATAAACACACTCAGATTGATAATTCATGTGGCGAAGGGTCTAAATAATCATTCACACTTTGACACAACCATTTTGGCAGCGTTGCTGGGGAGGCTAACAATGGTGCAAGAATATGATTCATATTGATCTAAGGACCAATCTCTCATCCTAGGGACAGAAATGCTACCCTACTCTAGGTCCTAAGCATAGTTGTTCTGTTTTTATTTTTTTGATTGATTTCTTAGGAACCAATCTCACGTCCTAGGGAGGGAAATGCTACCTTGCTCTAGGTCATGAGCGTTAGTCTTTTTTCTCCTTGCTTTTATTTTTGTTGATTTCTTAGGTACCAATCTCTCGTCCTGGGGAGGGTAATGATACCCTGCTCCAGGTCCCGAGCTTAATATTTGATTTGATTTTCTTTCTTCTTCTTTTTTTGTTAAAAACCCAATCTCTCGTCCCAGGGAGGGAATTTCTCTTGCCCTGCTCTAGGTCCCGAGCATAGTAGTTTTTATTTAAATTTTTTTATCCTCATCAATTGTATGAAAATATATCTGAATAAAGGGGTAGAGGAGGACCCCTAGAGAAAGGAAGAAAGGATTTGGGAAGGATCACCTATATCTAGGAACTTATCGCGAAGGATGAATTAGAAGCATCTTCACGAGCCGATGTCATGGTAAGAACTCATACGAAATTCGAGGGGTCTTTTCTCGTACAACCAATGCTATCCATGGTACCAGAGAAGAATCTTTCAATGACAGAAGAAGAAATAAACATAGTATCCATAGAAGAAACACTCCTGTTGTTGGTAGAAGGAGAGGAAATTGCAAGTAGAGGATCTGAGGAATTAATAAATTTTAGTGGGGAAGAAGAACTTATAAAGGAGTTTGTGTCACCACGAGACCGAGGAAGTGTTGTAAAACCTCTTGTGATTTAATCACCTCAATCATCAGTTGAAGAACCAGTAGAAATCCAGGGTGAGTATTGGAGGATATTTATGGCACTTGCGACTTCTTCTATTGATTTCCCAATTGGGGACATTAGAGGTGATGCAACAATGAAACCTATCCCTTTGAAAACTTTACCTAATTTTCGTGGGATTTCCTTTGAATACCTTGATATATTCCTCTTTGAATTTGATAGTGTCTATTGGGGGTACGAATATATTGATGATGCTCAGAAATTGAAGATATTCCCTGCTACGTTAGAGGGAACAACCCTTCGATGGTTCATGGGTTTGGGGGGTAAAACTATCTCCTCATGGGATGACATGAAAACCAATTTTCTAGAGAAGTACCAGGATTACTGTAAGTCCCGTGATATCAAGGAATAAATTTTCAAGTTTATCCAAAAAGAAGATGAGAATATGGAAGATTGTGTGGAGCGATTCAAATATATGCTGTAGAGGTCAGGCGATAGTAGCCTGAACAAAGATATTATGAAGATCATCCTTCTTCAGGCATTAAGGGAAGACTCTTTGGAGATTTTAAACATAGTAGGAAAAGGGGATATATCGAAATAAGTTTTTTATACTATTTGTGAGTTGTGCATCCAGTGTTCATGAGGGGCTGCGAGAAATAGACAAGGGATTTGATCATCAAAAATGTTCGGTGGAGGGGTCACACAGGCGGATATTTGGAATCTACTGGATAAACCAAGGACCGATAGCTTGATTACACTATTTGACCATATGGGCACATTTCAATCAAAGCAGAAGCAGATGGAATTGGAGAAGACCATGGCCATATTATGCCCTCAGTGCAGAAAGAAACATCTACTGAAGGAATTTCTATTGAACATAGTTGAAGCATGTGCAATTTGTGAATAGAGCCATGCAACTAGCTCGGTGTCAGCTATACCAGAGTGAAGATACATATTTCAAGAACAAATGGAAGGCGTGATGGATCAACTTTATTTCATGGATCGAAGAGCCATGTAAATATGAATCAAGATATTGTGTTTGGTCAATTTAGTGTGTCCTAAATTGCTCGCATTTAATTTGTCAATCCGGGATTCGTAAGTCGATGAAGTGCGGCGCACTATATGTGCAAGATAACCTATTTCTTAAATTTTTGTCGTTTTTGGTTTTCTAAGATGAAATGGAAATTCTAAAATGAAAACAAGTGTGGTTATGTTTGTTCAAGGAAATGATATCCTCTATAATGATTTACCAACTTGAAACTTAAAAAGGAATTTGAAAAGTACAATGACAAAACTTGAAAGGAAATGAAAATATCTGTCTGAAATGAAAAGGTGCCGTTAGTCTAATAAATCAAAAGCAGATGAACTAGTGAGCATGAAACCAAACTATTCTTCGTTTCTTTGCCTAAACACAAAATAAATTATCTTTAAAGAAATCCAAAAAGCTGCAATAAAGTAAATCTAAATCAATTTACATCTAACTTATCTTTCGATCCCTCATCATTAGTCCGTCTATGATTTTTCGAAGTAACCATAAACAACTTGAGTAAATCGATATCTAACTCAGAAAGTAAACTAATATCAAACCATACATCCATAATTCAATCCCTCACCATCATCCAGTCCGTGGCTTTCTGAGTAATGCGAAGATGTCATGCACAATTTAATATATCTAAATTTGCGAAATGAAACTAATACCAAACTACACATTTCATAATACAATCCCTCACCATCGATCCAGTGCAACATTTCGTAGAGCAAGCCGAAGATGTTATGAGCGGTTCAATATATCTAAATTTGCGAAAGGAAACTAATACTAAACTACACATTTCATAATACAATCCTCACCATCATCTTAATTTGTGGCTTTCTGGGAGTGCAAACGAAGATCATGAGTGCGTTTAATATATATAAATTTAACTACTGAAGCAAATGAGCAAAACCGAATTAAACAAAGCGATGACCGAAATTAAACAAACTAAGAAAAACACATTAGCAGCAGAACTGAAATGTTAATTCCATGTCATTAGTCAAAAGCTATGAAAATGCAGTACGCCTATCTATAACTTGAAACAAGAACTATCGATCGTTGATTAACAACATAAAACATGAAAGACATAAGTGAAATGGAAAGCATGAAAGTTTATAAATAGAAATGAAGCATATGTATCATGAAAAATGAAATGTATAAACATGTGAATGGATTATGGCACAATGAGCTTTAAAGAAATGAAATAAGAACTATACACTAATGCACAAAAACTTAGCTGAGCAGGGCCCCTGCCTACGACCTTGGCAGCGATCTTCAAGTACAAATTAAGTTTGGAAAACGTGAGTCTTTATATTAAAATGCAGCTCATAATGAGTATGGTAGTATTACAAGCACAAGTGCAGCTGTAATTACATTACAGGAAAGCGTGACTAATAAAAGATAACAGACTAATCGAGACTAACTCTATATGCGTATGCAACTGCGTTATATATAACAAGAGAAACATAACAAATTCCTAAAGTTTATGCTGGTGGAGAACACATAGACCATTACGTCCACGGATCTAGGATCATGGCCGTGTTGGAAAGTAAATCTATGAGGAGTGGATGCTTGAATTCAATCGAGGAGCCATGTGCATGATGTCGACTTGTCCTCCGCAACTCGGAAAGCGGCTATATGAACCTTTACGTGACACGCGAACAAAGTCCCTGTCATCGTAAGACTCTATGGTTGACTTCCATGTGGACGCCTTTGACCGCGGCTTCTGCTAGATGAGTTTGCTCAAACCAATAGGACAAGAACCATGTCCACATCATTTCTAACTTGCCCATGTGGCCTGTTTTCCCCGTAGACACCTATAACATAGAGTTTCACAAAATAGTCATGGAAAGTTACGTAGACAAGTGAAAAGTGGCAAGATTCCGCAAACCAGATGAACAAAAATCTAAATCAAATAGCAAACACAAAAATATAATTAAAAACCATGTTAGATGCCCTTTGCAATTGATATACAATGATATTGACGAGTTTGGGAGGTTGGTGTGAGTGAAAAAGGTATAGAAAAGTGTATGGAAAAAGATGCACTGAGACTCAACATACCCCCACTGTGAAGGTGTTGCATGTCCTCATGCAACCAAAATTTTGATATTCCTTCCTTAGTTCATATGCCTTGACACTTCAGCTTTAAAGACATCTAATCCTCTCCTCCCTCTTTCTTGGTGCTCGCTAACATTCGGGTTTCTTCATTAGGCACCTAAATTTGATATTAACCAAAGGTGCTCTACTCAACTTCCGGCACTTCCTTTTCAATTTCTTGTTCTTTCTTCTCGCCATATTCCCGGATGTAGCATGGTATTGTCATGGATGATTTTGTCTAGTTTGCCTTGTTCCTTCAATGTCTCATTTTCATTTTTGATGTGATCGATTTAAAAGCTCTAGCTCAAAAATTTCTGTTTTAGTGATTGGACTAAATCATCCCGTCATCGTATGAGGTCCGAATGGATGAAGTATCTGGGACCTCGTGGTCGCCTTTTTTCCAAAGATTTTATATAGTCATATACTTCTCGCTGCTTGGGGGTCTATTTCAGGGTGTCATTTTTATTGGGTTGTCCCCAAAATGCCGTGAAAGAGAATTATCTTTCAAAATATAGCCGAGAGGGCTTACATCAACATCTTGTCGAGAATAGGATGGAGTATGTTCAATGTCCTGCTGGGAATGAAATGAACTGAGTTCACTAAATGACCGAGATGGACTATGGTCGATCGCTGTCGGATGTTTCCTCTCCCAAGTCAATGAAATGAGGACCCTTCATTTGCGTTTTCCTCAATTTCCCCATAAGTCTGCCGCTTCTTCTCACACTGCCGTGGTGCACTACCCTCCTTTCTCTGTCTTCTTGGCCATAGAGCATTGTTTTTGAAGATAAACTAGTATTTTAGATAACACTTGATTATCTTCTTCTTCGAAGAAAGGGGTTTTATGTATAGCCTCAATAGTTTTTCTCTCTTTTGGTGTTATTGACTTCTACCCTTGATTTCTTTCTTCTTCTTCTTTGACAGTCTCTCTTCCCTATCGCTCTTTTAATTGTAGTAGTAGGAGTATTTTAGATTTCATCAATTGTTCTTTTTCTCCTACTTCTTCTTCTCGTGCTACCTTTCCAGAATTTCTTGAGTAGGAGTAATTTGGGTTTCATCATTTATTCTTTTCTTCTACTCCTTCTTGTCATGTTACCTTTGTAGAATTTCCCTGAGAGTTCCTCAAAGAAATTTCTAACCGTAATTGTTCCCCATGTGTCTTTCTTTTCCTTTAACTCCTTTTCAATCAAAAATTTTTACAAGGCCATGGTGATATAGATGAGGTTCTACATCTCCTAAATGTTTTTTGAATGAGTCACGTGACATTTTCTTCAAACTATTGAACAGAAAATATGTGGGAGATTGAGAGTTTGATTATCTATAAAATTCATTGATAACTCGGGTATGGTACATATACATGGACCCAAAATGGCCTTCACATGTAATAAATTTCCGAACAACTAGCAAGAAAGTAGCCCATTCCTCTTTCAATGCATGCACAGAATTTCCTCTTTTAAAACACGTTATGTCCATACCTTGGTTTCATGAAATTGTTCTCCATGCTTCATCCTGATGCTTTTATTTTTTAAACCAACGCTCACCCTCTTGAAGAAGTTCCGTGGTTGTTGCTATAGATGCTTCATTGACCGCAAACTTAAGGTCTCAATCTCTCGCTTCCAAGCCATCAAACGACCTTGCGAATGCCTTCGTGACTTCTTTATGATAACCTCCGAATTTCCGGATAACCATTGCCAATTTTCTTTCTTTTAATATCTCCTTTACTTGCGGATATCCCTCTATAAACTTCGGTCCTTCCGGCTCGCTCTTAGCAATTTACCCATTTTTTCTCTCGCTTTCTTCACAAATTTGCCTGCGTGAGGGTTCAAATGGAAATAGAACGGCTGAATGCACAGAGATAAGCGCAATGAATGTGGGTAAATATCGTGAGAATGGGAATAAGCACAATGAACGAAATGGAGTGAGACAGAGCAGTGGGGTTTCGCTAAGCACGCCAGCAGACACGATAGAGAGATTAACAGAGTATAACACATCCGAAATGCCGTTTTGAATTTTTTGGTGATCGCACGATAAATATGAGCACGTTTCAACAACGGTTATGGATTTATGCGGTACAGTAAGAGTCCGTGGTCAAATCAAATACGTCTCATTGTCACCGGTGGGATATTGGAACATGAGTGAAGATCGGGGGTTTAATGATGAAACCGTTTGAGAATGAATGCGAGAGGATAATATGGAGATCGTGAAAGGTTACGGAATTGTCAATATAATCATTGCACATAATGGATGGATCTCATGGTTCAGAACTATAAAAAAATGTGTTTTTCAATGCTATTTGAAATAAATTTTATTCATACCTTTGGAATCTTTGCCTTTTCCCTTGGTCTTCAACTAATTGCTCTTTATTTGTGTCTTGAATGCTCCATGTCTTCATTTTTGATCCTCTCACTCGCATTTTATTTCATGATTATGGAAATAACTTCCGACTCGTACATTCTTTTGAAAACAAATTTGTAGCCGCAAATCCGTACAGTCGCGAAATCGGAGTGTATCGATGCATGGATGTAAATCACTAGTGACATCAACACTATTACTTTGAATGAATGGAGATGAACTAGATGACAAATGACCAGATGGAAAATGGTCATGAAAAAAGATTTTTATTGATGAAATGGATAAAATGAAGTGGAATGGGGTGAAATGAAGTGAAATGAAATGGAATGAAGTGGAATGAAATGGAGTGGGTGGTCACAAGGCTTGTGAAATGAAAGAGATTTTTTTTTGGAAAATATAGAGTGTCAGTGTTCCTCGATTTTCACCCTATATTTTTCAGTATAAGACTGCTAATCAGCTGATTGGTTTTCAGAGCTTATACCTATTATATATATATATATATATATATATATATATATATAAAAAACCGAAAAAGAACAAAAAGCTAGGTCGGTGGAGAAGAAGAATTCTTTCCGTACTGCACCGATTGCGTGAAATTTCTTGAAACATTTTGACAAAATCCTCTTTTGAGAGTGGCTTATGATAAACTTTTAATCTATGGCCATTCACAATAAGAGGAGTTTGAAACTCATCAATGGTCTTGATTCTTACCGCTCCATTGCTAAAGATCTTGTCAATCTCATATGGCCCAAGCCAATGAGTCCGAAATTTTCCTTGAAAATCTTTAAACTTGGAATCAAATAACAATGCCCAATCTCCTTCTTGAAACTTCTTCTCTTTGATGTACTTGTCATGCCATTTAGCTCTTTGATATTGAACTAGATCAGTTCTTAAAATTGCTTCTTGTCTAATCTCATCTAGCTCATTCAATTGCTCCATTCTATGCTTTTTGGGCTTCGATAAGTCCATCCCCAACCGAATCGCTATCTTGAAGGTCTTGACTTGGAACTCAATGGGGAGCAAGACTTCTTTCCCATAAACAAGTTCATAGGGAGAATGTCCTCGTTGTATTCCTCCATGTAGTTCCGTAGGCCCACAAGGCTTCAGGGAAGCCTTTCCGCCCAATCTCTTCTATGTAGATGAACAGCTTTTGGTGATGATACTTTCAAGAACTTTATTTGTGGACTCCACTTGACCATTTGCTTGCGGATGGTAAGGAGTAGATCTTTCCGTGCTTGATTTTGTATTCTTCCATCAACTTCTCCACCAAATTGGATGTGAATTGGCTTCCCACGATCTGTCACAATTTCTCTTGGAACACCAAAGCGAGTAAAAATATCCTCATAAAGAAAATGAACAACCGAATTTTAGTAACAGAGTATACTAATGCTTTGGCTTCTACCCATTTAGTAACATAATCGAGCACAAACCAATATATACTTCTTTTTGCTTAGATGGTGGATTAATAGGTCCAATGAAATCTAAAGCCCATTTTTCAAAGGGTTCAATGAGTACACTGTGGTTGCAATGGAATTTCACTTGAAAGGGTAGGTTTCCCTACTCTTTGCGTACCGTCACACCTTTTGACATATTGTTTTTGCATCTTTGAAGAGGGAAGGCCAATAATATCCTAAAGAGAGGATTTTATAAGCCATCCTTTTGTCCGCAAAGTGTCCACCACATGGTTCATCATGACATGCCTTAAGAATGTGAGCATTTCATCTTCCCCGACACATCTTCCGATCACAAGATCCGGCCCTCGTTTTAAACAATTCGTTAGAAATCCATGAATATTTTGAACTCTCCTTTGAATAATTTTTCGTTTTTCTCTTGGAAATAAATGTGAAGGTAGTTTCCCCGTAACCAAATAGTTAGCAATATCTGCATACCAAGGGGTCTTAATAGTTACCGCAAACAAGTATTCATCGAGAAACTTATCCCTCTACAGGAGAATATTCTTTAGTATTCTCAATCCTAGACAAGAAATCGCTCATCGTGTTCGTTTTCTCCGGTCTATCCAACACAAGAATATTGAATTCTTGCAAAAGTAAAAGCCATCTTGTCACTCTGCCATTAGTAACAGGTTTATTCATCAAATATCTAATTGCAGAATGGTCGGTATGAATAAAAAGTTTCATAGCCTCGTTATGTAATGTCTAAACTTATTAATTGCATGAACAACAACTAAAAACTCTTTTTCACTCACGATGATAGTTCAACTCCGTGGGAGTCAAATTTTTACCGGTGTAATAAATGGCATAAGGAACTAAATCTTTTTGACCCAACACGAGCTCCTAGAGCCGTATTCGAAGCATCCGTAGAAATATGGAAAGGGAGTTTCCAATTTGGTCCTCTCAAGATAGGTGCTTCGTATATTCTTGTTTTCAAAGTTTCAAAAGTCGATTGACAATCGTGATCCCATTTAAATTCACAGTCTTTTGTAAGAAATTTAAAGAGTGGAGATGCTATTTTAGTGAATTTTTTCTATAAATCTTCTATAGTAACCAAAGAAATCCTAGAAAAACTTCTAACATCTCTTTGACAATTTGGAATAGGCAACTTGGAGATGACTTCAATCGTTGATCTATCAACCTTAATCCCATCTCCCGAAATATGATGTCCTAAAACAATCCCTTCAAGAACATCATAAAGCATTTTTCATGGCTTAATGAAAGGTTTGTTTCTTTACATCTTATAAGAACTTTTTTCCAAATTTTCTAATGTCTCTTCAAATGAATTACCATAAACCGTAAAATCATCCATATAAACCTCTACACAATCATGGATTAGATCAGAAAAAATTCCTAGTACCGCTTTCTTTGGAATGTTGCATGTGCATTACATAACCCAAAAGGAAGCACTTTCGGTGAGGCAAAAGTTCCCCATGGACAAGTAAATGTGGTCTTATCTTGATCTTCAGAGTGCTACTGAATTTGATTATAGCCACTAAACCATCCAAAAATGAAAAGTACTTTTTTACCTCGCTAATGTGTCTAATACCCGATCGATAAAAGGCAAAGGAAAGTGATCCTTCAAAGTTGCTTTGTTCAATTCCATGTAATCAATGCATACCCTCCATTTACCATTCTTTTTAGGTACTATAACCAGGAGGAGAAACCCATCGACTATCTCGAAATTGGATAAATGAAGTTTACATTGAGAAATTTTTTGGAGCTCTTCTTTCACTATCTCCCTAAGATTTGGATTCATCCTTCTTTGAGGTTGTCCGATTGGTCTCATCGTTTTCCTCAATATAGATATGATGGATGCAAGTCTTAGGATCAATACCTTTCATGTCGGTATACTCCCATGCAAATGCGGTAGAATGTTTTTTGCAAGATTTTGGTTAGTTCTTCTTGTTGTGACTTTTCCAAATGTTTGTTGATATTCAATGTTTTTTCCCGGAAAAATATCAATAGTAGAACTACCAAACTCTTCCATAGAGTAAAGAGACATTTGTCTTGATGATAAATATTCTATGTCGATTCCAACCGAAATTGTGTGGGGTCATATTCTAAGATGTCTCAAAATTTTCTAATGTGTTCGAAATTTGACTATCCTCACCGATTTCGTAAAATGGTAAAGACAGAGTTGTATAGTGTCCTCATCATCAACCCATTCATTGTCTCCTACTTCTGTGATTGCTCTTGCTGGAGGATACAAATTGAATTTCTTTTGTCGAATTACCATTAGAAATGTACATGTCCCCGGATCTACAACTAATAAAAGCATCACTCGTAGCTAGCCAAGGTCTTCCTAAGATAAGTGGGTGCCCTCCTAGATTACTCTTGGGAGTTAAAAATCATAAAATCTACTGGATATTCCCAAGAATCTAAGGAGACCGAAATATCTTCTAATACACCATCCGGTTTAATAATTGATCGATTCGCAAGTTGCAGTAAAGTAGGTGTAAAAAGAAGGTTAGGAAGTTTTTAGCCGGTCCATAGTCTCGCTCTACTCATAATGTTGATAGCAGCCCTCTAAGTCAATCAATGTGTTTGGAATTTCTATCCCATTTATGTGTCTTGACAATTGGACTTCCTGGATCTACATACTTCGCATGGTAATTTTTCCCATCATAATATCTCGTAATCTTTCCTACCAGGTGGATTCTTCTGTGTCTTTTAGTTTCCTTCCCGGTCTTTTGAAACTCAACTCCTTTATGGTTTTTGCTAGAATAGGAATCTCTCGAATGGCTTGTAGCAAGGAATCTTGATACAAACATTCTTCAATTCATCTAGAAAGTCATAGTTAGGCAACAAGATTTGTTTTTCCACCCCCTTGTCAATTTGTAGTCTTTCAGAAAAGAGGTAGATGAAGATGTTGGTTGCTCAACTATAGGAGTTGTGGGTGTTAACTTTTCTTTTTCTTTTTTGCATGCTTGGATTTTGAAGAGATTCTTCCTCGGAACCCTTATTGACTTGAAGAGAGTCCTCCTGTAGGTATCTTGCTCTTGAATATCTATAGAAGGTTTTTTCTAAAAACTCTACCGAGATCCGAGTTGTACATCGTTGAGAGGAACAATCATATAGGTAGGAAATTGTTGTCCTTCTACCATGTAAGTATTCGAGGATTCTTATTGTTAGGATTTGGCAATGGGCGTAGCTGGAAGTTGATTTGTCTTTTTGTTGGTATGGGAGCATGAGTTGAGGATTTGGATTTTGTTGAGAAGGTTGTTGTTGTGGAAATGGCAATGAAAGTTGTGGATTTGGATTTGGAAGTTGTGGAGCTTGTTTATTTTGAAAAGATGGAGGATATTGATAAAATTGAGCAAATCTCCCATAAGGATTTTGCATCCCTTGTACCCATGGCTGATATGAATTTTGATGTTGGGGGCCAAGGTTGTTGCCAAGGATTCCAACTTGGTTGGGTTTGAAAATTCATAGGGTTGTTAAACCCTTGAGTTTGTTGTCCTTGCCAAGGTCTCCCTTGCAACAAAACAGAGAGATTCTACTTTGAATTTGGGTCTTCTTGAAAGACAGACTTTGAGTCCAGGAATTGAAGGACAATCCTTGATCTCATGATTCTCCGAGCAAATCATACATGTTTCTACAACTTTTTTCATCCAAGGGACATTCCCTTAAAGCATGTTTCTTCCTACATTTCTGGACAAAAGATGGCTAAAGCATCCGTTTCTCGCTTCTCGCTTGTTTTGGATTTTAAGGGTGTCTCGTTGTTCACTAAGGCTCCCTAAGATATCAGTTTTGAACTCATCAAGCATGTTACCAATCTCTGCCCTACTTATCGATCCAAAATTTGCAGATTTGTTAGCCCTAATAAGAGAAGGATCCCTAGGCCCTTTTTCCCTGTTTTTAGATTTTTTCCCTTGAGAGATGGACACATAGTTCGGTTTATATCACGAAGTGGGAGTTGAGAAATGTCTCCTTTCCCCATCATGTTTAAAATATCTATCCATTCATCTCTAATGGCTTTTAATATGAGGGCTTTCAAGGTTTCATCATCTAAGTTTCTCATCTTTGCTCTTTTCAAGTTGTATTGAAATCTTTCAAGTAAATCTTCCAAATTTTCATCTTCTTTTTGCATCATCTTGAATACCTCATCCTTGTGATTGGTGGGCATACAATAGTCCAAGTATCTATCCAAATTTTTTTGTTTCATATCATTCCAAGTCCTAATAGATTGAGTGGCTAATCCCATGAACCATTTCAAAGCAGATCCCTTCAAAGTTGAAGGAAACGAGTTTGAGTTTTTGAGAGTCTTCCATATAGTCATAGGTTCGGCACACAACTTCAAACTCAAACGAAATGTTTCGAGATCCTCACTTCGCAATCCATAAAAAGTTAGGGAGGACAGATGGTGAGATATTTTTCATTGTTGCATGTGTTTCCTCATCAACTATAGGGAATCCAAACAAGTTGTCTCCTTCCCTATTTCTACCATTATTTCCTTCACCATTGTTGTCTCCATTGTTTCCTCCTCTTCTACCTCTACCTCTACCTCCATCTATTACTTCCCTCTCGCCATGATAGTTTCTTTAGAGTCCTTAAAGTCCTCTAGTTCTTCTACCAAGGGAGGATGAGAGAGAGTCTCTTTGTTTTCTAAATGGTATTTGGTAGGTGGTATAGGAGAATCCTCTAATTCAGTTGTTCCTTGACTTCCAAAAATCTTAAGGCTAGGGGTAGATGGTGGTGAATCCGGTCTATGCCTTGAAGAAGATGGAGTTGTGAAAATCGAACTCTTGGCTTTAGCTATAAACCTTCCCCCTAGAATCTCTTGCTCTATGCATGTCATTTTTTTATTTTTTTTTAAAAAGTTGGGCTAATAATTCTCTTTCGATCTTCTAGGTCACACTAGGTGCAAGAAGAGAGCATACTTAAGAAATTACTAAACCAATAACTCTCTTTTTCCGATCCTCCGGATCACACTAGGTGCAATAGGAGAGCATACTTCAAGAAGTTATCAAGTTTTCCCTTCTTTTTATGATTTTGTGTTTTTTTTTAAGAAATTGGCTACCTAGTTACACTTCCCCAAGTAACGACGCCTAAAATGTTTGGTCAATTTAGTGTGTCCTAAATTGCTGCATTTAATTTGTCAATCCCGGGATTCGTAAGTCGATGAAGTGCAGCGCACTATATGTGCAAGATAACCTATTTCTTAACTTTTTTGTCGTTTTTGGTTTTCTAAGATGAAATGGAAATTCTAAAATGAAAACAAGTGTGGTTATGTTTGTTCAAGGAAATGATATCCTCTATAATGATTTACCAACTTGAAACTTAAAAAGGAATTTGAAAAGTACAATGACAAAACTTGAAAGGAAATGAAAATATGTCATTTGAAAATGAAAAGGTGTTGTTAGTCTAATAAATCAAAATGATGAACTAGTGAGCATGAAACCAAACTATTCTTGTTGTCTGTCTAAACACAAAATAAATTATGTCGAAAGAAATCCAAAAGCTACAATAAAGTAAATCTAAATCAATTTACATCAACTTGTCTTCTGATCCCTCATCATTAGTCCAACTATGATTTTTCGGGAAGTAACCATAAACAACTTGAGTAACCGATATCTAACTTGCGTAAAGTAAACTAATATCAAACCATACATCCATAATTCAATCCCTCACCATCACCCAAAGTGTGGCTTTTCGCAGTAAATGCTGAAGATGTCATGCACAATTTAATATATCTAAATTTGCGAAATGAAACTAATAGCAAACTACACATTTCATAATACAATCCCTCACCATCACTCCAGTTGTGATGAGGCAATCGAAGATGTTATGAGCAGATTCAATATATCTAAATTTGCGAAAGGAAACTAATACTAAAATACACATTTCATAATACAATCCTCACCATCATCCCAAATTATGGCTTTTTGAGGCAATCGAAGATGTTATGAGCGATTTTAATATATCTAAATTTAACTATCGAAGCAAATGAGCAAAAACCGAATTAAACAAAGCAAGATCGAAATTAAACGAAACTAAGAAAAAACACATTAGTAGCAGAACAATGTTAATTCCATGTCATTAGTCAAAAAGCTATGAAAATGCCCGGGCCGCCTATCTATAACCTCGAAACAAGAACACCGATCAAAGTGATTAACAACATAAAACATGAAAGATGTAAGTGAAATGGAAAGCATGAAAGTTTATAAACGTAAATGAAGCATATGTATCATGAAAAATGAAATGTATAAACATGTGAATGGATTATGGCACAATGAGCTTTAAAGAAATGAAATAAGAACTATACACTAATGCACAAAACCTTAGTCGAGTAGGGCCCTCTACACCGTACCTTTGGCAACGATCTTCAAGTACGAATTAAGTTGGAAAAACAGTAGTCTTCTTATATTAAAATGCAATCATAATAAATGATGGTAGTATTACGGCACAAGTGCAAACAGTAATTACATTACAGAAAGCGGACTAATAAAATATAACGAGAGACTAATCGAGACTAACTCTATATGCGTATGCAAATCGCAGTTATATATAACAAGAGAAACATAACAAATTCCTAAAGTTTATGCTCGGTGGAGAACACGTAGACCATTACGTCCACGGATCTAGGATCATGGCCGTGTTGGAAAGTAAATCTATGAGGAGTGGATGCTTGAATTCGACTCGTGGAGCCATGTACTGGATGTCGACTTGTCCTCCGCAACTCGAAAACGGCCATATGAACCTTTACGTGACACTCGAACAGCAGTCCTGTCACCGTAAGACTCTATGGTTGACTTCCATGTGGACGCCTTTGACCGCGGCTTCTTTAGATGAGTTTTCTCAAACCAATAGGACAAGAACCATGTCCACATCATTTCTGACTTGCCCATGTGGCTCGTTTTTCCCCGTAGACACCTATAACATAGAGTTTCACAAAATAGTCTGCGGAAAGTTGCAAAGCATCTCGAGTGAAAAGTGGTAGGATTCCACAAACCAGATGAACAAAAAATCTAAATCAAATAGCAAACACAAAAATATAATTAAAAAACCATGTTAGATGCCCTTTTGCAATTGATATACAATGATATTGACAGTTTGGGAGGTTCGGTGAGTGAAAAAGGTATAGAAAAGTGTATGGAAAAGATGCGGAATTGAGACTCAACAATATGCCTCGAGACCCTGTCTCGGTATTTCAATAATTTAAATATTGGTCCCCAGCCTATACCTTTTTTCACCAAGCATGGCCCTAGTATTGTCAATATCCACCTTGGAAACCATGGTTCCCTCGTACTAGTTTGAACTCTTCATGGACCCGGAATCGGCATGGACCTTCTCCTCCCGGAAAATTCCCCCAACCTATGCCAAAATGGAAAATTCGATTTGCCTTCCAAGTATTCCTCCTAGTAATCCACCTCTTCAACCTCATCTTCCCATCCAATCCAATCCAAATCCTAATGATAAGGGATTTCAAAACAAAGTCGACCACTCTCAACCTTCCTTCATAAATAATCTCTACTGCAGAATTTAATGGAATAAATTTACGATTTGGGCAAGTAGTGAATGCTCCAACTTCACCCATTATCATTGAACAAGTTGATGGTGAGGTCATGGAACCAAAACCAAAAATAGTTAGGGATAAAAAAAACCAAGACATTGAGAATCAGAGACCTCCTCAAGCTACTATTAACCAGGGATGCCAAGTCAATCCACCATATCCTGAAAGGTTGGCCCTGAGTAAACATAGCTCTCAAGCATAATTTGATTTTCTAGGGGAATTAAAAAATTTGTTTGTTAAAATTCCACTACTTCAAGCTTTGAGGGATGTACTAATTTATGCCAAAACACTTTAAGAATATTGTTCTAAAAAGCCTGGAAAGAAATCAAGGGACCCACTTACCATCCATGTGATGGGAAAATTGTATGACATCATGTTGGGAAAATTTATGCCTGTAAAATATGGGAACCCAGTGAATCCAATTTCGATGGTACAGATTAATGGGGTTGAAATCCCAAATGTAATGGTAGATTTTGATGCTACCATAAACGTCATTACTTCTAAAACTATGCATGCATTGGGTCTTAGGAGCCTTAAACCAACTCCTACTGTTTTGTAATTGGAATATAGATCTACAGTCAAACCAATAGGGAAGTTGGAAGACATTACGATTTCAGTAGACTCATGGCACTGTCCCATGGATCTCTTAGTATTACAGACACAGTCCCCAGGTGGTGGCCATTCCCTAATTCTAGGAATACCTTGGCTTGCAACCATAAATTCTATATTGGGTGTCGGTCAGGAAATATGGTTATATATGATGGGACAGTCATGAAGATCCTCACTCTTTATCCTCCCGCAGAACCAAGCCCATCAGAGAAACCATGAATCAAACAAAAACCTCTACCAATGGAAGTATCTAAATTTGGAAATGAAGAAATTAGAAAGGTCCTTACCATGGAAGGCCCTTCAATTCCAAATAGAAATAGAGGATGATACTATTAACACTTTTATTATTAATACCTGTTCTATTTTTGATTCAACTCATTAGACTCTAGAATCTTCCATGAGCTGTGAAACACAGGAAAATATTAAACCAGAAGATGAAATTGAGAACATTCCTACGACTTTTTCCCATGATAGTATTCCCATTTAAATTGAGCCACGAAAATCATTGAACATCAACCCGAATCTTTCAGAATCCCAGGCAAAACAACTCCTAAAATTTCTTCAAAACCATAAGGAAGCCTTCACCTGGGATTACACAGACATGAAGGGGATTCCTGATAATTTATGCACCCATCATATATACATTAAGGAATATTTCTATCCTGTAAGACAACCTCAGAGAATAATGAAACCCGCCTTAAAGAACATTAACAAGGATGAGCTTCAGAAGTTCCTGGATGTAGGATTCATTTACCCCATCTTGGATAGCCAGTGGGTTTCTCCACAGGTTATTGTTCCCAAGAATAATGGTAAATGGAGAATTTGCGTGGAATATAGGGAATTGAACAAAGAAACTCAGAAAGGCCATTTCCATTTTCCATTCTTTGACCAAGTCCTGGATACCTTGGCTGGGAAGAAGTTTTTCTCCTTCCTGGACGAGTTTAGTAGGTATAGTAAGATCCATATAGCCCCTGAGGACCAAGATAAAACTAGCTTCACATGCCCCTGGGGAACCTTTTCACACTAAGTCTTGGCATTCAATATTTTTAATGCACCTACAAAATTCCAAAGGGAAATATTGGGGATTTTTTCTGATCTAGTCGATGACAATGTTGAGATTTATATGGATGACTTTACTCCATACGAGGATTCATTTGAATAAGGATTGGAAAATTTAGAAAAAGTGCTCAAAATATGTAAGTAGACCCATGTCTCTCTGAGTATGGTTAATTGTAATATGATGAGGGGAGAGGGAATAGTTTTAGGACACCTACTCTCGGCTGCTGGAATTTGAGTTGATCTGGCCAAGGTAGAGGTAATTTTGAATTTTCCTGTACCTAAGACACCCACACAGGTACGTATTTTTATTGGTTGCGTTGGATATTACAGCTGTTTTATAGAATTTTTTTCTAAAATAGTATCCCCACTTTTCAACTGCTAACTAAATATGTAGAATTTTTTTGGACAGATGATTGTGAAGCAACTTTTAGAAAAATCAAGGAACTTGTTTGTGCAACTCCAATCCTGCGAGGACCGGATTGGGCACTTTTGTTTCATATCCATACCGATGCCTCTCATACAGAAGTTGGGGTAGTTCTAGGACAACAGGAGGATAAGAAACCATATGCAGTTTACTATGTTAGAAAGAACTTGACTCTTGCTGAACTAATTTACACAGTAACTGAAGAGGAATTCCTGGCTATTATCTATGCCATCAACAAATTTTTACACTATATTACTGGGTATCCTACTTTTGTACATATTGATCATGCAACAATCAGGTATTTGATGAATAAACTTATCACCCTTGGTCGCATTACAAGATGGTTGCTATTGCTTCAAGAATTTGATATTACAATAGTAGATAAACCAGGGAAGGATAATGTAGTTGTTGATTTTCTGTCTAGAATGAATAATAATGACGAAGGCACACCCATAGAGGAAAATTTTCCAGATGAACATATTTTTGAAATTTCCAGTAATCCTCCGTGGTATGCAGATATTGCTAACTATATTGCTACAGGAAAGGTGCCTTGTCATTTGTCATACAGGGAATATTGAAAGATCATTCATCATAATGCCCGATACTCCTAGATAGCAGGATATCTATTTCATACAGGGGTCGATCAACAAGTCCGATACTTTATATTTGAGGATGACATTTATGAATTATTGAAGAATACTCATGATGGTTATTGTAGAGGGATTTTTGCGGATAAGAGGACAGGACATAAAGTATTACAGATGGGATATTATTGGCCGTATATCTTCTAGGATGCTCGAGACTACATCCATGGATGTGACAATTGCCAATGGATGGGTCAACCTGGTCAATCAGATAAAATGCCACTACAACCCCAGGTAGTCCTTGAACCTTTCGAGAAGTGGGCTATCGATTTTTTTGGTTCGTTTAACCCACCTTCACATCAAAAGCTCCACATTTTGGTCTGCACAGACTATGTGACTAAGTGGGTGGAAGCCAAGGTTGTTATGAAAGAAACACAGCAGGATGTTTCAGATTTTCTATTTGAAGATATTTTTTCTCATTATGGTGCTCCGAAAGAGATTGCTTTAGATGGAGGAGCACAATTCACATCACACATGATAGAGAGGCCTATGTAGAAATATGGGATAAAACATAGAGTCACATCTCCATATCATCCCCAGGCTAATGGTCAGGTGGAAAGCATGAACACAGTATTGGAAAATATCTTGACAAATATTGTAGCAAGACATCATCGGGATTGGGCTGAAAAACTTCCTGAAGCTCTCTGGGCATACATAACAACATGGCGGAACACAACAGGGTTTTCACCATTTGAGTTGGTCTATGGGAAATCCCCCTTGTTTCCAATATAATTTGATATTAGTACACTCAGAACAACTCTTGAGGTAGGATTGGATCTGTCATATGTCCAAAAACACCGTTCGTAACAACTAAATGAATTGTATTAAATTCGTTCGATGGTTGTCAAGAAGATTTCTACGTTTCAACAACATAGAACAAAATGGCACGATAAATTTATTAAAAATAAGGTGTTTCACAGAGGAGATTGGACAATACTCTATGATTCCCGTTTCAAGGATTTCAAGTGAAAGCTTTGCTCTCGCTGGATGGGACCTTATGAAGTGGACACAATTTTTGATAATGGAATAGTCAGACTTGTCACAATTGATGATACACATGCTTCTTTCATAGTGAACGGACATCATCTGAGATTGTATCACCACCCAGCTTCTAAGGATGTCTTCATTAAACATCTCTCTAAAAAATCTAGTTTGAAGGTTGTTAGTGCAGATAATTCCTCCTTTGGATCCTTGAATTAAATACATACATATATACACACACACACATATATATATGAATAAATTCCTATTACTACTCAATTGTTTTTCTTTTGCAGGAACTACTATTGGTGTGCAATTTTGTGGAGATAAAATTTTTGTTTCTAAGTACCTGTTACTTCGGAAAAAAATTCTAAGTGTTGGATGTTGTTACTCTGAAAATTTTCTAAGTTTTGGATGTTGTTACTCTTCTCATGCTGTTATTCTAGAAATTTTCGAAGTATTGGCTGCTGTAACTCCAGAAATGTTTTCTAAGTGTTGGATGTTGTTACTCCTTCGATGCTATTACTCCAGAAATTTTTTCTAATTGTTGGGTGTTGTTACTCCTCTTGTGTTGTTACTCACCCAGTGCTGTTACTTCAAAAAAATTTCTAAGTGTTGGATGGTGTTACTCTTCCGATGCTGTTACTCCGGAAAAAATTTCTAAGTGTCCAGTGTTGTTACTTCGTCGGTGCTATTACTCTCTCACTGTTGTTACTCTGCCAGGATGTTACTCCGCTGAGGTAAGTCTCCAGGTACGTCCCCATCGAATTTTACATATTTGATTATATATTCCATTGAAAATACATTTGACATGCACGTGGATGATCATTTATTAGTTTGGGGGGGGGGGTTGTTGTCATAACTGAATCACGACATAATCAAATCACAATAATGATTTTCCAACTTCATCATTAGAACCCATGCCAATAGTACATCCCATGATTTTCACCATTATTTCGCATAATAATTGAAATGCATCAGGACTTGAAGTAAGTACATTTTGACAAGCTAATCAGTCCTTTCTAGAATCTTGTGAAATAATTACCATCACTATTCATCATTATCACCATAATCTATTTTGATTTTCCTAGTTTTTCGAAATACTTTCCATTTTTATTTTTACCATTACCCCATTCCATTTTCTACCATGCTACCAGTGCAAGGGATTAACTGTTGATACTCCCTCCCAATGGTCCTCTGCTATTTCGAAGTGCTGCTACAAAGATTCTACGGGATGGGAGGATTGTCCGTGAGAATTGAACCCGAAAATACAGCTTTGGTTCGCAATAATGCAACTACATGGCGAGTTTTTATAGACGCATGTTGGGATGTATATTTTGACATATTTTAAGGATTTGATGAGACAATTACAAAAAAATTTGCACTAAATTTTGACGTGGATCATTCCAGAGTGCGGGGCTTATAATTTACTGTCACATATGAGGTCATTTCAGTGGTTAGTGGACTACCACAATGACAACAGAAATGGTTTTCATGAAAAACTCCCTTGCCGTAATTTCCAGAGTTGTTTCTGCAAGCGAGAGAGAGGGCGATTCTGAAAGGGAGAGGATACGATTGGAATTCTCTGCCACATCCATGGGAGAGGTGGCATACTTTCTTATGAGGTATATAACTTGTGAGGGGTGATTTACCACCTTATTCAAATATCACTTTAAGCTCCTAGCTCACCTTCGATATCAGCAGGCACAGGTTCACTCCTTGGACATGCTTTTTTTTCTTTTGAAAAATCTCTAGCCTATGGCACAGTCTACCCGATGCTCGTGGTGGGTATTAGCGGTTCTTAGAAATCATGAGATGGTTCATATATTGGTAATGCATGCATTGGCCCAATTTCATGTTCCCTAGGCACAATTTCTTGAGCTGACAGAGGAAGAAGTGGAAGCCCTGATAGCTGCAAGAGAGGAAGATTAGCCAGAGGAAATGGAGGAAGAAGAGTTAACATCTCCCGATGGATCATCTGAGGAAGATGAGCCAGAAGAAATGGAAGAAGAAGAACCAACATCTCTTGTTGGTTCAACAGAAGAAGATGATGCAGAGGAAATGGAGTAAGAAGAACCATCATCCCCTGGTGGTTCAATAGAAGAAGAGGAACCAGAGGAAATGGACGAATAAGAGGCCATAGTTGATGCTACTACACAAGAACCAATATATCTTGTTAGTCCATTAGAGGAAGAGGAACCATAAGAAATGGAGGAAGACGAAGCCACAGTTGATGCTGTGACACAAGAACCAACATCTCCTATTGGTCCAATAGAGAAAGAGGAAGTATAAAGAATGGACGTAGAAGAGGCCGCAACCAATGTTGTTATAAAATAACCAACATTAGATGTTGGCATGAAAGAAGAAGAAATAGTGAATATAGAAGGTGGTATAGTCGAGGTTGTTACACAAGAACCAATCTCTCCTGTGGGACCAATTGATGTGAGAATTATCGGAATAGAGGATAGAGATGATGTTGTTCCTCAGAAATCATCATCCACTGTGGAGGCACAAAGAGAATCAACGCTAGTTAGAGGGCTGGCAAGTGATGTTGTTACACAAGAAATAACATCACTTGCCCAAGAAAATTTGTATCTTGAAGAAAATAGTGGTGTTACACAAGAACCACCACTAATTTAGATGAGCCAGGAAATTATGGAAAAGACATGTCCTGTAGTCGACACTATTCCACAAGCACCAGTGTTGACTGCAGGACAAAAAGGTGATGAAGAAGAAGGCTTCGTCCAAACAGAGAATAAATTTAGTGAAGAGAAAGAGCCTAAGGTAGTGGACATGACCAGAACATACATAGAGGAGAATGTCCCTCATTGTCCGTTTCTTTCCACTCTACCGAGAGGTGCAAAGAAGTTTCACTCTCCTCATCACTTGATAGAAGAAGTAGTTGTCCCTTCGGTCTTAGAATTTGTTGGGACAAGTTCAGACACAATTTTTGGTACAACCATTTGCGAACCAGTGCCTGCTAATTCACATCTAGAGCTGCCCGAAGAGTTCGATGTGGAAACACAAGAACCCATGTTGACAGAAGGACAGATGACGGATGATGCCACCTCATCTGTGAAAATTACCCAGACTGAAGCTGATCTGCAGGGGTCGAAATCAATGCTCGAGCCTTTAGAAGAAAATCTTGCAGCAAAACAAGAATAGAGGATGGATGTCGAAGGTGTTGCCCAAGTGACTGTAGAAATTCTTGAACTAGAAAAGGAAAATGAAGGGATTGGTCAAGGAAATGGGGTAAATGAAAATTAATCTCATTCTAGGATAAAATTCAATATAGAAGAGACCATATAAGCTTGCTCATAAGTATAAACGTATCATTCAGAAATAAATATAGGAGATGCTTTCCATTGGCATCATCTACCCGATAGAAACATCAGAATGGAAATCCCCATGGTTTTCCAGCCTAAAAAGAATGACCCAAACATATTGCATATTTGTGTTGATTACCATGGGCTAAAAAAATTAACAGTTACTAATCCATTTCTGATCCCATTTTCTAATGAAATTATCAATGAAGTTGTAGGGCATGAGTGTTACTCCTTCACAGATGGTTTCTTAGGTACAACCAAGTATCCATTATGGAAGAAGACAAATAAAAAACAACATTTGTTACTAATTTTTTTTTTCCTATAGGGTAATGCCTTTCGAATTGAAAAATGCATTGACAATATTCTCAAGGATTGTTGTAAAATATTTTCAAGAATACATTTATAAAATGATGGAAGTTTATTTTGATGACTGGACGATTTAAACACTACCAAAATATCACATATAATGGTTAAGGCTAAAGCTTGAAAGATGCCAACATATACATTTATCACTAAAAATTAAAAAGTGCATCTTTGCCACACCAATTGGAATATTGTTTGGCCATGTGGTCTCCAAGGATGGCATTAAAGTAGACATGACAAAAATTAAGGTAATATTAGATTTAAAGCCCCCCGTCAATAAAAAAAAATTCAATTTTTTTTTGGGACACACAAGATATTATAGGCAATTCATCAAAAATTTCTTTGACATTACGTTCATGATAAAAAATCTTTTAAATAAAGGTGTTCAATTTATTTGGTCTAATGAGTGTGATTAGTCTTTTCAATTGCTAAAAAAGAAACTAGTTGAAGCACCAATTCTTAAGTTTCCCGACTGGGAAAAAAAATCCATGTACATGTCAATGCATTGAATGTAGTAGTCAGAGCAGTTATATCACAACTTGATGATGAATCAATAGACCATGAAAATTCCCATGCCAACCAGAAATTCAATAAAGTTGAAATAAACTACTTGATGGTTGAGCATGACACCTTAGAAATGGTTTTTTCCTTACAAAATATTCGACACTATCTCTGATCTAGGTGGATATTGGTGGCCACCCACCTATTCCATTTGGACCCCCACCGTCGATTCTGTCAAATTTTAAGTTTCAACACAACTTACTATTTTTAGCAGTTTTTCGGGTTCTTAACTTCCGAAGCTGTTTTGAGGCCCGAAACAACGTTTTTTGGGGAAAATCGGGAGCAACATGGAAGTTCCTTCGATGTTGCTCACGTAAAATTTTTTATTCCTCGAATAGATATTTCTAACAAGGTATTGAACGCGTCAAACATAGATCATATGCTAAATTTACGCCCTCGTGAAGTTGATGTACTAATTTAACCAAACAGTTCCCATAGTTTTGGCACTTCATCTCCTAGGGTTAGGTTTTTGGATTTTTTGGGTTTTCCATTGTTTCTAAATGATAAATAGGCCTTCGAGCCTCATTGTAACACAGTTCAGAGGCCTATAGCTGCCACATATTTTCTCAAAGATAAGCTACCAATGCCCTAGGTAGTTTATTTCCATTATTTCTGTAAGCATATTTCAGTCATTTGATTTTAATGAAATGAAGTTTTATTTCCATTGTATCTTTATTTTTATGTCTATTTTTGTATTTTATTACGTTCTTGCATAAATCCGGATCAATCTCCTTGAAAAAAATTTCATATTTTACACGGATCATTAAGCATTAAAATATCTCATAAACAAACAAGTTCATCAAGGATATATTTGTCGATGGTTATTATTATTCCAAGAGTTTGAATTCAAAGTCATCGTTCGACCAGGTAAAAACAATGTTGATCCCAGCCACTTATACCGACTAGAATCTCAAGAGTAGCCAACTGACGTTGATGATAATCTTCTCAACACATATTTATTCAGAGTTGAAGTAGTCCCTTTAGAGTTTTCTGAAATTGCATAATTTATACATACTGGTAAGGCACCTGAGCCCTATTTGAAAAGAATAAAAAGGCACTTGCAATCAAAGAAACATTGTTTACATTGTTAAATGGGCATTTATATAATCTTGGAATCATTGAAATACTTCGTAGATGTGTATTAGAACATGAAAGAGAAGGAATTATTGATTAAACACACAAGGGGGGGTTGAAGGTCATTTTCAAGGATAAACGACTGCACGAAAGATATTACAAGCAAGATTATGGTGGCTGATGTTATTGCACAATTGTCGAAAAAATGTTCATAAATGTGACAAATTCCAAAGACTTGGACAACCACTACCAAAGCATCAAATTCCTCTGCATTAAATTTTTCCATCACTACCTTTTGATATTTGGGCGATCGACTTCATCGATCCATTTCCAAAATGAGCCAAACGAATAGAAAAAAAATATAATAACAACAGTTGAATACCTAACGAAATGGGCAGAGGTGAATCCAGTTGAGTTGTGTAATAAATAAGTAGAAGTGAATTTCATATACGAAAATATAATAACACAATTTCGATGCCATATCATTATTATCAGTAATAGAGGGAGCCTTTTTTTTAATGGTACAATTCAAGTTTTAACGTATAAATTTATGATCGAACACTGCAAGACTACCGCATATCATCCACAAGAAAACGGTGTTGTCATATCCTTAAATAAAACTCTACACAAAGGACTAAGAAAGATATGCAATATAGACAAAGATGACTGGGATGACAAGATTACAACCATTTTATGGGCATATTGCACATCTTAGAAGAAGTCGAAGGGATCAAAACCATTCAAACTTGTTTACATATAGGAAGTAGTCGTACCATTTCAATGCTCGACAAATTCACAAACTGTATCGTCTATATTAAAATATAATAAAAAACTACAAACATAATGACTTCGACAATTACATCAACTAGAGGAAGATCAACTCTATGCTCTATATCATCAACAAATCAGTAAAGAACAAAAAAATGCATGGCATGAAATGAACCTGCAAGATAATAGTTTCCAAGTTGGTAACTTAGTTTTATTGTATGATAGTCGAGTAAAAGGAAAGCATGTAACAACCTTGGGTTAATGTTCATGTAATAAAGGATAATGAAGGAAAAATAAGCCCAAGGTCACGGGACACATATTCCGAAGTTTAATGTTGGGAAAAAAATCCTAGTGGGTGTCACTTTCAATTAATTTATGGCTAAGGAAATTGGAAAAGGCATCAATAAAGGAAAAGAGGAATTAATTGACATTTTATTTAAGAAATAAAGGAAAATGGGAGAAAAGGGAGATTAAACGTCACAAATTTACATGAGAAGGAAATTAGAGGAAAAATGAAGGAAAATGAAGAAAATAGAGGCATCGATCATAAGGGGGTTTATGAGGATCAATTGACATATTTTGGGTGGTTAATATTTTGTTGGTTCAGTTTTGGAGCTCTCCCTCTATTCTCTCATATTTTTGCATTCTTGGAGCAATCTAGAATTAGGGAAAGGAAGGAAAAGGAAGGATAGGTAAAGTAAGGAAGCAAATAAAGTTGGATCAAGCAGTTTCAACAAGAGAATTTTGTAGGTAACAGGTTGCATGTGTGATTTCCTAGCTGATGTGTGAATGCATGGTACATCCGTATTTTTATTTGGTTCATTTGGTGTCATGGGCATGGTTTTTTCCTGGTTTGACAGTGGTTTCAAGATTTCCGTGCCATTTTCTAGATATCCATGGTTGAGATTTGGATTGATGGAATGTTTTGAAACCAGGAGAGGTGGTATCAGGAAAATTCCCAAGGGTTGGGGGTGGAGGTGGTTTAATCTCCAGGAATCCCTCGATAGGTCGGTGGATACATGAAAATAACTCAAGGTAATGGTGAAGAAACTATGAGGGATCCAAGTTTGTTTGGGTTTCGTGATTTATTGATCATTTTTTGTAAGAACGGGGTAGCTTGAGGGTGGAGGTGGTTTAATATTTAGGATGCCCTGGTTGTTATCGTCTTGAGATCCTGCATTCATGCTTGTAATATGGCATGGGGCTGATTGGCTGAAAGAAATATTCAGTTCAACCCAATCTATGGTCGGGTGGTAGGTGGAAGTCCCTAACTCGGTTGGAGTTTTCATATGTTAAAAAGTGTTATTTTCCTATTGTGGTTCATGAGTAATTGTACTTGCTATTATGTGGCTTTTATGGCTGTTCTGTCATGTTTAATGTTATGGTTATAAGCATGGTTCTATAACATGTTCACACTATGACTCTTATTATGTTTTGATTAGTTGAGGAATGGTTGATGGATGCATGGGATTACAAGTGTTATTGCAGCTATTAGGAGAGGGAATCAAAACTTCTTTGTGATTCTCAGATAAGTTTTAGACCCCTATGATCATATATGCATTCATGAATTATAACTCACATATTCAATATATGGTTGAAAAAATTCTTGTCATGGTTAGGCCTCGTGAGGCCAATTTCTTGTTCAATTTTTGTATGTTTAGCATTTTCCTTATGTAATTTAAGATTATGATAAGTTACAAGAAGTTCTAGGTAGTGAGTTGAAGGTTGGCCTGGAATTATGGCTCATATCTCGAGACCGCAAGCACTGAATTGAGTAATTTAGGTCACAACTACATGGAGCAAGGCTTGTGAGTGTGGTTGGATGCCTTCAACCACATGTAGGTAGTGTCAAGGTTGTGTTTGGGAGTGTAGGTCACTGAATCAAAGTTCCAACTGAGGGATTGACCACCTGAAGTGTTTCTCTAGCTCCTAGGTGACCTGTAGTCCATGTAGGGTGTTAGTTTGTGGCCAGTAAGTCTAAGTTTTAGGCCCCACTTCCCTAATTGGAGCTAGGAGGTTGGGTCATTTCATACTGGCACTCCACTTCACATCTACCCATAAGGCTTTTAAAAATCAGGAAAATGTTGGGAGGGGCATTACAAAGTGGTATCAGAGTGGGTTTCCATTCTCTTTGGGTGATATCCAATACAACAGGGTGGTATTAGAGCATGGTTCAAATGTTTGGTTTGGATGGGATATATGCATGTCATTATGCATGTATTCTAATGGTTATGGTTATAGTGCATGAGGTCATTATATGTAGTTAGTGTTATCATGCATAATGTTGATATGTTGATATGAATATGTATTTATATGTATCATGCTAATTTGGATTGATTTTGCACACGCGATAACCTCCCTTAAATTTCACTAAGGTATGTTGATTATGTTTATATTTGGTTTATCTAACATGGTATGTTTGTAGGAAGAAGAGGATCATAGATTACTAGAATAATGGTGGATTACAGTTCACATAAACCTCATTATAAATCATATGAGAAACCAAGATATGAGTACTTTCCTGACATAGTAGATACTTTGAGAAGTTTAAAGGAAGATATCAGAAGTTGCAAGGTGGATAATGATAAAATCATTGAATCACATGAAATAATTTCCACAGAAAAAGAAAAGCAAGAAAAAGTAGATGTAGTCATCCTTCAGAGCCTATCAGATTTACAGAGACAAGGATAACCATGAATCAGTTATGGACATGAGGAAAAGACTAATGGGGCATATGGTAGCAGGTCTTATGGAGGACACAGGTCAGATAGGGATGATACAATTAGAGATGGTAGGTTCTTGGACAATCTTGATAGGAGAGGAAGTGGTTATGGGTTCTATTCTTGTTTTGGTTCAGATAGGTATCATGGCCGTCATTGCTATCATCCTTATAGGAGGAGTGAGAGGGGATAGTTTTCAGAGGATTTAAAGAAAGCGAAGGCTCCTACATTTGATGGAAAGTTGAAGAAACCAGAGGATGCAGAGGCATCATTTCTTGGGATGAAGAAGATCTTCAAGCTGCATGAATATATAGAGAACATGATGACCTAGATAGCTATTTTCAGTCTCAAGGGAAAGATAGACATTTGGTGGGAAGATGTGAAGCACATCAGGGGAATTTGGATAGAGGAGTTGAGTTTGCATGAATTCAAGAGACTTTTTAGGAAGAATTATTTGTTAGAGAGATACTATGATAGTAAGGTTAAGGAGTTCTATGAGTTGAATATGGGATCTATGACATACGAGGAGTATAATAATAAGTTCTTGGAGTTGTTGAGTTATGTGTTGTAACTTAAGGATGAGAAGAAAAATGTTCAAACATTTATCAGTGGATTGTATTTAGAATTAAAATATCAGATTGAGTATGACGAGCCTTAGTCATTGGGAATTTTAAGTAATGTTATGGGAAATCAAAGTGTAAGGCTGAAACTAAGCATGATTGGAAAGGTAATGAAAATACTAAAGGAAAATGGCCGCCAAAGAGAGCAAGACCTTAGGATGTAGGTGAGAAGGAAAATATTTCTCCTTACAAGAAGTTTAATGTGGTAGAGAAGGGACATGGACTTCAACCTGGAGAGAAGAAAAATAATGGTAGTGGTAGGGAATCGTTGTAGTGTTGGATATGTAAAAAAGTTCATCACAAGAAGGATTGTCCATTATATCAGGGTGGAAAACCTCATATCTATAGTGCTTAGGAGGTGAAAATAGTTGGGTATTTTGGGAAGAGATTTCCTTGGATCTATGCAGCATTTGATAAGAACCAAGGAGATTACCAGACATCCATTATTGAGATGGAAGGTAAGTTATGTGATCAAGTTGTTTCCATTTTAATTGAACCTAGATCTAATTATAGTCATGTTAATCCTGACCTGGTAGATAAGTGTGGTTTGAGAGAAGAAGTGCATGCAAAGTCTTGGTTGGTGCAGTTGGATACATGTAATAAGAAAAGATTTCATCATTGGGTGAGAGCTTGTGCATTTGAGTTGAATGGTATGCCTACATTATCGCATCTAAATGTGCTTCCTTTGAGTTCGTACAATATTATTTTGGGCATGGATTGGTTGTACCTTCACAAGACTAAGGCAGATTGTTATGAGAAGATTATAGAGTACTTGGATGTGATGCAATGAAGATAATATCACAAGGAAAGAATAAGCCTACATTTTTTAGAATGGTTACATCTATGCAAGCTAAGCACAATTGTAGGAAAGGATGTGTCATGTTTTCAATAAATGTCTCTAGTGACAAAGGGAGGGATGTTGAGGATGCTAAAGTCTTGAAGAGGTATCCATTTTTGTAGCAGTTTCAGGATGAATTTCTAACTCTTATTTTATATTTTCCTCCTCATAGGGAAGTGGATTTCTCTATTGAGTTGGTACCAGGAGTAACACCAACATCAAAGGCACCGTATAAGATGAGCACTTTGGAATTAGTGGAATTGAAGTTGTAGCTTAAGGAAATGCTCGATGAGGGATACATAAGGACAAGTGTGTCACCTTGGGGTGCACAAATATAATTTGTGAAGAAGAAGGACAATATTCTTAGGTTGTGTATTGATTACAGATAACTGAATAAGGTGACTATCAATAATATGTATCCTTTGCCATAGATTGATGAATTGTTTGATCAGTTGAAGGGAGATACAATGTTCTCCAAGATTGACTTGAGATTAGGATATGATAAGGTATGCATAAAAGTAGGGGATTTCTATAAGATAACATTTTGTACCAGGTATGGGAATCATGAGTTTTTTGTGGTTCCTTTTGGTTTAAGCAATGCTCCAACTACTTTCATGTGTTTGATGAATAATGTGTTGTGTCCATATCTGGACAAGTTTGTGATAATATTTATTGATTAAATATTGATATATTCTAAGAATGAGGAAGAGAATGTAGAACACCTAGTAGAAAATTTAATATTTCTAAGAGAGCATCAGTTGTATGCCAATCTTATTAAGCAGTTTCTTCCAGACATAAGTTCATTACTTGGGACATGTTGTTTCCAAGGAAGGCATAGTAGTGGATCCAAAAAATATCAAAGCTATCATGGAATGGGAAAATCCTAAGAATGTGGATGAAGTCAGATCATTCATGGGGTTAGTAGTTTATTATAGGAGGTTCATCAACAACTTCTCGTGGATTTCATATCATATTACATCCTTACAGAGGAAAGGAAAGAAGTTTAAATGGATAGAGGAATGTGCAGTTAGTTTTGAGCAGTTGAAGTAGTTGCTTACAAATTCTCTAGTTATAAATATTGTAGACACAGATAAAGAGTTTATGGTATGTATAGATTCTTGCAAAAGAGGACTTGGTGGATTATTGATGCAAGAAGGACATGTGGTATGCTACGAGTCAAGGAAACTGAATTAGCACAAGTAGAACTATGTGACTCATGATCTTGAGTTGGTAGCTATTATTCATGCCTTGAAGATGTAGAGAAATTATCTTCTTAGAAGGAGGTTTGTTTTGATGAGTGATCATAGTGCAATGAGGTACTTGTTTGACCAACCTAATCTGAATTCCTAGAAAGCTAGATGGTTGGCCATGCTTAATGAGTTTGAATTCGAGATCAGGTACATTAAGGGTAAGGAGAATAATTTTGCAGATTCTCTTAATAGAAGAGTGCAGGTAAATCACATATAAACTATGAGTTCATATGGGAAATATTTAGAGGATTAGATCTTACAAGCAGGGCATCAGGATGACAAGTACCAAAAACTTAATCATAGGTTATAGAAGAATAGTACAAGTGAACAAGATGTAGATTATCATCTCACGATAGATGTCTTAGTGAGATTTAGGGACAAGATCTATGTGCCGAACAATAGTGACCTCAAGAAGCTTATCTTAAGGGAAGTTCATGTCAAGCTATATAAGGTCACTTGGGATATCATAATAGTTTGAGAGTTGGGAAGAAGTTTTACCATCAACCAAACTTGAAAAAGGAAGTGGCTGAGTTTGTGGCTAGATGTTTGGATTTTCAACACGTAAAAGTAGTTTTCAAGCATCCAAGTGTTTTATTGCAGTCGATTATGATTCCAAAGTGGAAATGGGAGGTCATTTCCATGGAATTTATTACAGGTTTGTTGAAGACATCTAGAAAACGTGATTCCATCATGGTTGTGGTTGACAATGTAATATTCCTAATTAGCCAAGCTAATAGGAATATTCTATTTTTTTTTCATTTTCTTGTTGCAAGAATAAAATTGTAAAGGAGGATAAATTAAACTCCTAAAACAATAGAATAAATACATGCCCATGTGAACAAGGCTAAATCTGGGCTGCTTCAGCAAACCACCCTTATGTGTGAAAGGGATTAAGTCATTTGACTGGGTCAACTAGACCAAATCAACAACACTGTCTAGATACATTGAACCACCTAGATGCCCAACGCAATTTTAGTTGGAGGATAATCATGTGAATGCAGCTAAATCATTGAGATGGTTTAGGGTTTGGCAAGGATTCCATCTTATTTAAAGAGGAGGAGGAAAAAATGAGAGGGGTTGTTGATGTTATTATTTCTGAAGGTATTGTCTGCTTAGACATACCTCATTCTCTAGCCATTTAGCTGAGAATAGTGCTGCTTAGCACTTGGGTGTTCTTGATTGGGAATCCCACCTCCTTCCTTGAGAGGTCTCTTGGAGGAGTCTTGCATTTGTTGACCACTATCAGGCATTTGGCCAAGCTCTTCTTCCAAATACAACACAGATCTAGTTGAGGGTTTGGTTGTCCTTGTAATTTGCAGCAAGTGGAGGCTAGATCTATTTAGATCTAAGCCATTCTAGTGCCTCTTTTCAGTGGGAAAGCCCTCTATCCCCCTGGAAAGAGAGTATTGGATGAGGGGAGCTCATTTTCAGATCTTGGTAGCAGACCAAATCATGCTCTAGGGCCTTCAATGCAATCCATCTTCCAGAACTACGTTATTTGCAAGGAGAAAGTTGCAGGGTCTTTTGACACTTTAAGGAGGAGAGATCTCTAGTGTTTGGGAATCTTCCCTTCACTGTGGTGATCTGTGGATTACAGATCTAATCCATGTTTCATTCATATTTGATTTGAATACTGATGTATTAGCTTCATAAATTCTGAATCATTCTGCATATCAGCTGCATTAGATCTCAGATCTACTCCATGTACTACATTTTTTGCTGAAAACCCCAAGGGGCTTTTGAAGAGGAGACTCTATAGTGTACAGATCTAGTATAGATCTATATTTTTGTACACAGATCTACTCTAGATAGGAAGTGTAACTTATAGCTCTTTTTAGCTAATAAAATAACGTTGTTAAGCTTGTACAATCATATCTTATGGTTGCAGCATCTTATTTTGGGCATTTCTTCACGAAAAGTTTCCTATTTTATGTCCTGTGATGTATGGGCTTCAATATAATCTTGAAATAATATTTTAAATGACATGATTGAGCCTAAATATTGGCCTCCTACATATATTGGGCTGAACTGTGTTATTTTCTGAGCATTTTTGTCACATAGTGTTGAAGTCCCTTCTTTGGGCAATTTTCTAGTTGTACTAGGTGTGGGAGATCTGTTTAACCCACATAGAAAGATTTTTTTATGATATCCTCTTGGATTTAGGTCTTAGATACTCAGATCTAAGGTATCTAAGGGCTGATTTCAAGTGCTTTAGTATCCATTCCTGAAAAATGCATTTTTTAGGCATGCCTTGCTAGCAGTCCTGATTTTGGGATATTACAGACAAGTTGAACAAGGTAGCTCACTTCATTGCAGTAAATTCTACTAATTCAATTAGTGATGTAGGTTAGGTCTGCATTAAGGAGATAATGAGATTGCATGGTGTTCCTAAGAATATTGTATCTGATAGAGATTCCAAGTTAGGTTTTGGAAGGAGTTGTTTGTAGGTTTGGGGACAGAGTTGGATGTCAGTACAAATTATCATCCAAAAAAATATGGAAGATAGAGAGGGTCAGAATTATTCTTGAGGACATGTTGAGGATGTATGTTATTCATTAGGATTGAAAGTGGGAAGAGTATCTTCCATTGGTAGAGTTTTCTTATAATATTGGGTATCAGGAGTCCTTAAAGATGAGTTAGTTTGAGGAACTTTATAGGTGGAGTTGTAATACTCTTATTATCTAGAGTGGTCTAGTGAACATGGTGTTGATTAGAACATACATGTTTATAGAGCTGGAACAAGAAATGTAGGTTATCAAGAAGAATCTAAAGGAAACACATGATAGAAAAAATAGTTATGCAGGTCAACATAAGGTATTTAAGGAGTTTTAGGTTAGGGAGCATGTGTACTTGTGCATCAAGCCCAATAAGAGATCCTTGAGGATTGGGTCATGTGCCAAGTTGGAACCTTGATATTGTAGGCCTTTTGAGATCCTTGAGAGGATTGGAACAGTGACCTACAAATTTTCTCTACTGTCGATAGTGAAAGTCCATGATGTTTTCATTGTTTCATTACTTAAAAGATATGTGAAATATGTTGATCATGTGATTGACTATTTTGTATTGCAGTTGGAACCCGAAGGAGAATTCCAGTCAGAACCTGAATGCATATTGCAGTAGAAACAATTCATGCTCTAGAAGAGAGAAATAGAGCAGTGCAATGGAAGCACTTTGGGCCCAATGAAACTACGTGAGAGATGGTTGAATAGATGTGAGATATGTATCCTTCATTATTTTCTGGCTGAGGAAAATGAGTTTTGATATATGTACTTATATATGTTATTGAAAATGGAAACAATAAATATTGAAAATGACACCTAGGAGAAACATGGATGTTCCTTCGATGTTGTTCACATCAAAAGTTGTAGTCCTCGGATATATATTTCTAATGAGGTATTGTGCATGTTAAATGAATATCGTATGCCAAATTTACCTCCCTAGGAAGATTGATGTACCAATTTACCCAAACAGGGCCCATAGTTTTGGTGCTTCATCTCCTAGGGTTAGGTTTTTGGATGTTTAGAGTTTTCCATTATTTCTCAATAATAAATAGGCCCTCGAGCCTCATTGTAACATAGTTCAGAGGCCTATAGCCACCACATCTTTCCTCAGAGATAAGCTACCATTGCCCTAGCTAGTTTATTTCCATTCTGTCTGTAAGCATATTTCAGTTATTTGTTATTAATGAAATGAAGTTTTATTTCTGCAGCATCTCTGCTTTTATGTGTATTTATGTATTTCATTGTGTTCCTGCATAAATCTAGATTAGTGGTATTAGAGCGGTCTGCTCTTTCTCGATCCTTCTTTTCATGTCCCCAACGAGGTTGGGGGATAAGGATTTAGGGATAGATTTGGTTGAACCTTTGCAAGATCATCCTCACAAATTCTGAAGGCCACCCATGGGTGAAGAAAATAAAGATGAGGGAGTAGAAGATCCTATAAAAATATTGCTCGAGGAGGCCCTCGAGAAACAAAGGAATGCGATGATGGATGACTTTGCCTAGATCCTTCAATGGTAGCCCACCGAAGACTCATCTACATCTAGCACTCACTCTAGAGGCGCCACTCCTTTTAAGGTACAAGTAAAATTTAACATTCCCATATTTGAGGGCCAAATAGATGCCAAAGTCGTAGATAGATGGTTGAATCTATCAAAAGGATTTTTCTTGGTTCTTGACTTTTCCAATCGGGAGAAGATTATTTTTTCACTCCTCAAAGTGGTCCCCTGTGTCAAGGACTAGTGGGAATTATACTGTGAGAAAAAGGACGAGGGGGGATCTTCTGTGTTCTCGATCGTACCGACTTGGAATTCCTTTTGAGACGCCATCAAGGAAAAATATTATCTTGAGGGGAGCTATGAGGACAAGTGCATACAATGGACTACACTGCGGTAGCAAAGGGATCAAGATGTGCATGAGCTGACGAACTTGTTCCATACCCTGCACACAAAGTTGGGTATCAAATATTTGGAGAAGCATTTGGTGTTGAAGTACCAAATTTTTTTGCACAGATACATTCAGGAGGAAATGGAGTTCCTCGACATCTCCTCTCTTGGTACGACATACTGGTATGCTGCCAAGATTGAGCAAAAATTCAAACAAAAGAAGCGAGACTGTGGATCTGTGAATAAAAAGAAAGGGAAGGTGCCCCAAAACTACAGAACAAAGGAAAAATCCAAGGAATGGTAGCCCAAGATAGCTTGCCAAAGCCATAAGAAAATAACAACACCACGAAGCCAAAGAAGGACACGGGGAAGTGGTGTGAGTTCCATAAGAGCTCCACTCACAACAGAAGTGAGTGTCGGGTCAAGAAGTCACTGATGCCCGAGATGGAGGTTTCTGAATCAGATGCATGCTCCGACTTTGAATCAGAACCTGAAAAGGGGAATGAAAAAGGGAATCATATTATCGATGCAGAGCCAAATTCCATCGTTGCCACCACAAAGATCCAGAAGGAGGAACTGAAAGATCCAGAGGAGGAGGAGCGTCTCTTCCACTCCCAGATGTGGGTAAAGGGTTCCCCGCTACAGTTCATTGTTGACAATAGGAGACAAAATAACCTCATTTGAATAGAGGTCATGAAGTGGTTGGGCTTGCCGACATAGCACCCCAACATCCATACACCATCGGGTGGCTCACCAAGGACATGATCTTTTCATCAGCCAACAGTTTTGCCTTCCCTACAACATCAAGCCCTTCATAGATGAGGTATTATATGTAACATTTATCCTATTGATGTTTGTGATGTATTATTAGGCCAACCCTACTTATGGAAGAAAAATTCTGTGTATGAGTTCCAGCCTCGTGCTATTATTGTTACTTTGGGAAATAATTTGTATAGGATACTAGAGGTACCACCGCCTTCCACTATCTCTTTGGTTAATGCAGTAAGCTCATTTCTAAAACTGGGAATTTTTTTTCCTGATGATCTGCTTGTCAGGGAAATAAGAAGGTTTTGGCCATGACCTCCAGACATGGCTCATCTGCACGACAAAAAAAAATGAACAAGGTCGTAGAGGAGTATAGGGAGATCTTCATGTCACCCGCAGGGGTGTCTCTGCACTTTAAGGTTAAGCACCCCATCGATTTGACCCTGGGTGCACTGCTGCCCAATGGAACAATCTATCAGTGCTCTGTTTTGGAGAGCGATAAGATCAAGAGGCAGATTCAGGAGCTGTTGCAGAAAGGTCACATCCGGTGGAGTTCATCGCCTTGTGGGAGCCCGATCATGTTGGTGTAGAAGAAGGATGGGACTTGGAGACTCTGTATTGACTACCTGGGGCTGAACAAGATCATGGTCCAGAATAGGTACCAGATCCCACAGATTTATGATCTTTTGGACCAACTAAACAGGGCGAAATATTTGAAAAATATTGACTTGAAGTCCGGGTATCACCAAGTATCAATCGAACCCTTCGATGTGTTGAAGACTGCCTTCAAAGCCAAGTAAAGCCTTTTCAAATGGCTGGTCATGCCTTTCGGGTTAATGAATGCTTCCAGGACCTTCATGAGGCTGGTGGATGACATCTTGCAGCAATTCACCAACTCATTTGTAGTAGTGTACTGGGATGACATCCTGATATTCAGCCACACTTGGGAAGAGCACCTCCACCACATCTAACATGTCCTCCAAACACTGCGAAAACACAAGTTGTGTGCCAATTTGGATAAGTGTAATTTTGGCATGACTGAGGTTTAGTATCTGGGATACATTATTGATGAGAGAGGGGTGCATGTGGATCCAACCAAGATCCAAGTCATTTAGGATTGGCCAACCCCAACCACTCTAAAAAAGCTTCACATCTTTCTAGGTCTTGCTAATTTCTACCACAGGTTCATGTTGGGATTCTCTCCTATCACTTTGGCCTTGAGTCAAGTCACCAAGGCAAGAGCGAAAGAAAAATTATTTTAGTCGGAATCTCAATAGAAGGCATTCATAGAATCGAAACATCGTCTTTGCTCTTCCACAGTGCTCACATTACCAGAATTGCAACAACCATTTGAGGTTGAGACATATGCCTCTGAATATGTTATTTGGGTAGTTCTTACTTAACAGGGTCACCTAGTGGCATATCACAGTGAGACACTGTCCAACACAGTCAACAAGTATCCCACTTATGAAAAATAAATGTATTCCATTGTGTAGGCTTGACGACAATGGAATAATTACATTTTGGGGAAGGAAATGATCATCCACACACACCGCCAACCCCTATAGTTCATACATACACAAGGGAAGTTTCAGAATGATCGCAATCAGAAGTGGTCCACATATCTGCAACAATTTTATTTGAACATAAAGTACAAGAAGGAAAACACCAATAATGTTGCAGACTATCTCATCTAACCACTGATCATGGTGCTAACCACTTTTCTCAAGCCTTGTGGGCATGAGACTTGTGATTGGCCACTTCTCTACAAGAGCGATCCGAAATTCAACCACACATACAAGAAACTCTTGGAGGGTACGCAAGTTCCAATTTTCATCTCCAGGTTGCACTATTATGTCACTCGAGACACCTTTGTGTTCTTTCAGTTTCCTTAATTGTAGCACAATTTACTATTTTTAGCAGTTTTGTGGGTCCTGAACTTCTAGAGATGTTTTGAGGCCCTAAACAACATTTTTTGGAAAAACCGGGAGCAACATGGATGTTCTTTCAATTTTGCTCACTTAAAAAGTTGGAGTCATCAGATATATATTTCTAACGAGGTATTGTGCACGTCAAATGAATATTTTATGCCAAAATTACATCCCTGGGAAGATTGATGTACCAAATTACCCAAATGGGGCCCATAATTTTGACGCTTCATCTCCTAGGGTTAGGTTTTTGGATGTTTAGGGTTTCCCATTGTTTCTCAATAATAAATAGGCGCTCAAACCTCATTGTAACATGGTTCAGAGGCCTGTAGCTGCCACTTCTCTCCTTAGAGATAAGAAACCATTTTTTCTGTGTATTTTTGTATTTCATTGTGTTCCTGCATAAATCTGGATCAGTGGCAGCGATTATGACCTGACTTGGTACAATAAGAGATAAGGTTGAGCATAGAGATGAGACCTCTTCCAAAGACAAAGAAGAATATTTTGCATTAGTTGGAAAAGGCTAGAAAGCCAAGGGAAAGAAGTGCCAAGGAAAAGAGGGCAAGAGAGAATTTTCCAAGATCAAGTGTTTTCACTGTCACAAGTATGGGAACTATGCCATGAAATGTCCACATAAGGCAAGAAAGAAGGAGCCTATAGTTGTAGTAGTAGGTGAAGCTCTAGATTCACAATTTGAGCTTGATTTTACTCTCACTGCATGCATGGCCAACACTGTAATGGGATGCATATGGTATCTCAATAACGGTGCCTTGTTCCATAGGATAGGGAATAGATATCTCTTTAGTGACTTGGATGAGAAGGACCTCCAGCGGGACATAGATTTTGGAGATGAAGGTAGGTATAGTGAAACCGAGATAGGTACAATTAACTTTTAGTGGCAGACTAACTCCCCTATCATAATAAAAAATGTTTTGTTTGTTCCAGGACTAAATAAAAATCTTGTTTCTGTAGCGATATTGTAATACTATGGATATGATGTGATATTTAGAAAAGGAAAGGTTTTCCTTAGACACATTTCCACAGGATGGTTGAAACAGATCGATGTACGAGTCAAGAACCTGCATGCTCTTGAGGTCGAATATGCATTCAAATATTTGAGGAGAAAATCAAAGGTTAGAGACTTGGTGGTTGAGAGGGAGCATAAATTAGCTCTAAACTTGCAACTACATAAGCAGTCTCATAAAGTTGTGGAGAAACCACAATTGGGGAAGCAAAGAGGATTCCAAGTTGAGGCATCCACTCAAGTAGAGACCTCCAGCAGGGGAAATTTCAAGCGAGGTGTGCAGAGGGAGCACATGCAAGCATACCTCCAAGTGAGAGGTTGGGCAATGTGAAGTTTTCATAATCCCAAGAGAAGAAATTTGGGCAGGATCCATTGATCTCATGGATTAGTACCTGGCTACGGGGTGCCAAAAATACACAATAGTAGGATGGATTAGTAGCGTTTGATGCAGTCAGATGTCATAGTGAGAAAATTCAGATACTGGAGCACAAATCAATGTTGGAAGAAGTGAAAACGGCATAGATGTAGATTCAGTAGTAGCGTAATGTTTTTAGTAGATAGTGCAGTAGCTAGCAACAGTTAGAGACTCTGAAGACATATGCATCATACTAATTCAATTTATATGTTTTTTCAGTTATAGAAGTTGCAGGAGCAACAACACTAGAGATAAGTGTTGCATGAAAAACATTCCAAAGGTACCATATTAGGATATATTGAATTCCTTTCTTGTTAAGAGAGAGTGTTGAAAATGGCATCCATGAGGTTTCTAATTTAATTTTCCCTTCATTAAATTAGAAGTAAATTTTAATTCCACATCACCTTGAAAACTTGTAAGTTTAACTGACTCAGGAAGACTTAGTTATCTCATTTAATTTGAGTTGAGGGTCAAACTAGAGGTATGTAGGGTGTATCCTACTTTTAGGAGCCCTGGTTGAGTTATTTGTGAGTTGTAATTAGTTAACTCAATTATTTGAGTTAAAATAAGTTTAACTAGTTCTAACCGAGAGATGAGCTAGTGATAGGTCGAGTGAATTAAATCTGATTTAATTCACAATTAGCGATCAATCAGTTAACTGATAATTCACTATAAATAGCTATTTCATGTCAGTTCCAAGGAATGCCCAATTGAGATTGGGGTTAAAGGGAAGATAACTATCAGTTGTATAATTATAAAATTATACAGGTCATGCATGAGGTCATAAGGAAACTTTGAAGGTATTTCAAAATAATTAATTGGGAATTTCCTAATTAATATGGGCTCAATTAGCCCAGGGATACGTAAGAAAGGCTAGGCAAGAAGAGGAAATAAAGTGGTTAAATATTGGACCAAAATTTCTTAGATTAGCACCAGATTAGAGCAGGATCAGAGTGAGATAGTCATAAAAGTGCATAGGTTTATTAGGAAAGTAAATAACATTGTATTTTCATGATATTGACTTTATGCAAGACACAGATAGCGGGGTTTTCAGAAATTTCTTTCCCCAGATACATCTTGCGTTGTGTGATTGATAATTTATATCTCTTACTTGTTATGTGATTATGCGATCGATTTTTTTTTTCCGCAAATTGTAGATTGATTCAATATTTTTCTTTAGTACATTACAAGATCAATTTAATAAATTTAGATATTTCTACATATGTATGATTGTTATTGTAGATACCACAATGAAATGTGTTATAAATATCTAATAAGAAGTATGATTTTTTTAAATGACACCCCAAAGGTGGCTTCTAATTTAATTTTCCCTTAATTAAATTGGAAGATAAATTGTAATTTCATCTCATGACAACTTGTATTAGTTAACTAAGTTAGAATGACAGAGTTATCTTAGGAAATTTGACTTGAGGGTCATATAGTAGGCATGTAGAGTTCTCTCATGATTTAAGGGGGTCCAATTACAGTTATTTGTGAGTTGTAATTAGTTAACTCACGAAATTGAGTTAAAATCGATTTAACTAGTTCTAACTGAGAGATGAGCTAGTGAGAGGTAAAGCGAATTAAATATAATTTAATTCACAAGTAGTGATCAATAAATTAACTGATAATTCACTATAAATAGATGTTGCATGTCAGTTCTAAGGAAGGCCCAATTAAGACTATGGTTAAATGGATGATAACTATTTGTTGTATAATTAGAAAATTGTACATGCCAATTATAGAGTCATGTGGAGGCCAAGGAAGCATTGCACAATAAATTAGAAGGATTTTACTATTTAATAGGGTTTTAATTCCTTAAGGAATGCATGAGAAAGGCAGGCTGAGCAGAGGTTGAGAATTAGCTAAGTAATTGGCTGATTTTTCCTAGATTAGAGTGAGACAATTGGAAAAGTGCAGGAATTTCTCTAAGAGAGAAATCATTGTATTGTTTAATGATCTTGAATTTATACAATATATATATAGCGGGGTTTTAAGCAGTTTTCTTTCCCTAGATACATCTTGTCTTGTGTGATTTATTGTCTCTTTCTCTTACTTGTTATGTGATTGTGAGATCATGTTTTGTTTCCACAAATTATAGAAGGATTCAGTATCTTGTTTTAGTACATTACAAGATCAGTTTGAATCTTGTTGTTACACATGGTATCAAAGTGCCAAGAATCATAATAAGAAGAGAAGAACAAAGCTTGTTTTTATCAGGTTTGAATTTTCACATTTATTCTTCGGGATCCAACAACAGATCAATATGTCTTTCATTGGATTGAGACTCGAATATGCACTCGAGGGAAATTCAAATTATATTGAATGGAAGGAAAATATGGAGGTAGTGCTAAAGGAAAATAGATTGAAAGCTTTCATAGATACTGATGTCCCCAAGCCGCAACAACATATGCTCAACTTCTTGATGCGTAGAAGAATAATGTAACAAAGGTGAGGAGGATCTTGTTAGAGGGAGTTCAAGACCATATAGTCTCGATTATGCATGGGAAGGTGAATCAATATGCAACGCGGAAAGCCTTGACATATTTGTATAAGAATAACAACGACCACAAGAAGATAGAGTTGAGAGACAAGCTCAAGAAGTTCAAAAAGGAAAAGGGCGACACGATCCAAAAATACTTGACAAAGTTCACTCAGTGTCGAGATGAGCTTGGAAGCATTGGGATCACTGTTGCCTTCGATGATTTGATGAGCCTAGCTCTTCTAGGCCTTCCAAAGAGCTTCCATAGTTACTAGGGCTCTGTTAATGGGAGGGAGAAGCTGCTGGATTTGGAGTGACTATGGTCTGATCTGGAACAGGAAGAAATTCAACGGAGTACTAGAGATGGATCTTGTTCAAATACTGATGATGAGGAGAATTGTTCCTTGGTTGGAAGGCGAGGAAAGGAAAAGGGAAGGCACCCCATTCCAAATCCAAGACTGACAAGGAAGAGAAGAAGTGAGACTTGTCAAAGGTAAAATATTTCAACTATCATGAGCATGGAAACTATGCCAAAATTTTTCCACAAAATAAGAACAACAAGAGGGCCTTAGAAGGAGCAACATGTGAAGCATTGGATTCATATTTTTAGTTGGACTTCACCCTCATTGCATGCATGGTCTCATTGGTGATGGGATCTGTGTGGTACTTGGATAGTGGAGCTTCATTCCATATGACTGACAACAAATAATTCTTCAGTAGCTTGGAGGAGAAGGATATCCAGATGCACATTGAGATGGGTGACGAAGGGAGGTATAACGCTACCGGTGTAGGTACAATTACCTTTCAGAGGGAGTCAGGTAATCCAGTCAGATTAAAATATGTCACTTATGTTCCTGGTTTAAAGAAGAATTTGGTTTATGTTGCTATATTTGAAGATCGTGGCTATGATGTGATCTTTAGTGAAGGAAAGGCATTCCTTCATCACAAAGCCACGATACAGGTGAAAAATATTGGGGTTTGAGTAAAGAATCTATATAAAATGGATGTAGAGGACTGCGTAGCAATGAGAAATAAAGTAGAGAAGGTGGAAATTCGATACATCGGTGAGTTATGGCACAAGAGGATAGGCCATCTACACCACAATGCTTTAAGGATCATGCAACACACTTCTACAGGACTTTCAAAGGGTACACTTGTGTAGAGAGACACATGCAAAGGGTGTACATTGGGGAAGTATACAAAATCCACCATTCACAATAAGGAAAGATGAGTCAAGACGATCCTTGAGAGATTTCAATCAGACATGTGTGGACCGTTCTTGACAAATTCCACAACAAAGCACAATAATTATGTGATTTTTGTTGATGATTTTTCAAGAAAGTGTTGGATTTTCTTCATGCAGAAGAAAGATCAGAGGTTCTCCAAGTTTTGTGAGTTCAAAGAACTTGTTGAGAAAGATACAGGGAATAAGGTGAAGGATATGAGGAGAAACAATGGTGGAGAATACATCTCTAACAAATTCTGAGAACATATGTGCCTCAGAAGGAATTTGAAGAGAATTGATTGCACTTCATAACCCACAGTAGAATGAGGTTGTAGAAAGAAAGAAAAAAAATATTGTGGGAGAAGCACGAGACATATTGCATGATCAGGGCCTACCATTGCATCTATGGGAAGAAGCATGCAATACAAAAATATTTGTGCAAACATAAGTCCTCATCACATATTTGGGAAGAGTACACTAGAGGAGGATTTTTCAGGTAAGAGACCGGATGTGTCGTATTTTAAAATTTTTGGTTCATATGTATATTTCCATGTGACCAAATATGCCAGGAAGAAGCTAGAGCCAACAATAGAGTTGGGAAATTTTTTTGGGGTACAATGATACACCTCAAAACTATCAGGTGTACTTTCTAGCACACAGGATGATAGTGGTAAGAATATATGTAAATTTTTATGAAGAAAAATCCATGCAATTGTCCCTTGAGAGGGAGCTTGAGTTGCATGCAGTTGAGGAGCTCTTGGATCCAAAGGATGAACCTCAAGATGTGGAGCAGCCAAAATCAGAGGAATAGAGAGTGGTAGAAACCACTCATGCAAAGCCATCTACCAAAGATGGAAGGAAGCACACCAGATAGGATAACAAATTATTGTTGGATTCAAGAGATAATGTGCGAGAACCCACATCACAATGAAAGCTGAGAAGGTCCCATAGTGGTACACTGGATACATGGTTCTTATGAGTGAAGGTATTGAGATAGAGCGATCCTGCTTTGAGGAAGAAGTGTAATAACTAGTGTGTGTTAATGCCATGGTTAAGGAGTATGACTCCATCATCAAAAACAATGCATGGGAAGTTGTCCCAAGACCAGTGGGTAAGTCAGTTGTAGGATATATATGGGTCTTCAAGGTAAAACATGAAGCATATGGGAATGTGGAGAAAAACAAGGCTCTTCTCTCAGGTGGAGGGGATTGACTATGATGATACTTTTGCACCAGTTACAAAGTACTCATCTATTAGATACATCCTTGCACTCTCAGAGTAGATGGGATGGAAGATACACTATATGGATGAAAATAAAATATTTCTCAATGGAGTTATTTAGGAAGAAGTGTACATTGAGTAGCTAGAAGGTTATGAGACCTTAGAAATGGAGTTGCATGTGTGAAAACTCAAGAGAGAATTGTATGAGATGAAGTAAGCACCTTGTTCTTGGTACACCAAGATTGATATTTATTTCATCGGGTTGGGCTTCACCAAGAGTGAAGCAGATGTGAACCTATGTCATATTGTAGTTGATGGTAAGATTTTGATTATTGTACTTTATGTTGATGATATGATACTGAAAATTGATGAGTAGCTCATAAAGTCTTGCAAGGGAATTTTAGATGAAGGACATGGGGCTCTTGCACTATTTACTTCAATTGGAAATATGGAAAAGAGATGGGGAGCTATTTATATCTGAAGGAAAGTATGCCAAGGAGATTTTGAGGAAGTTCCACATGGAGGGCAGCAAACCCATGGAAACTTCTCTTGCAGGAAACTTGATGAAGGAGGATGCTACTTAGGGTGAAGTAGTGGATGCTACTTTATATAGGTAGCTTGTGGGTTCACTCATGTATTTGGTGAACACACGACCCAATATATGCAACGTAGTTAATTAGCTGAGCCAAACTACGGTTAAGATGATCAAACTCTTTTGGTAGGCAGGGAAGCATGTGTTGTGATATATCAGAGGCACCACAGAGTATGAATTATGGTACAAAAAAACATAGGGAGTGAAGCTTCAAGGCTTAACCAATGCAGATTCAGCAGGGAGTCCATCCAATAGGAAGAGCACATGAGGAGGCATTTTTAGCATAGGATCAACAACATTTTATTGGTACAATAGGAAACCAAGATCAATTGCACTCAGTTTAGTAGAGGCAGAGTACATGGCAGCCAGTCAAGAAGCATGCGAGGCCATATGGATGAGGAAGATACTTGTTGGTTTTTTTGGTCAATAGATGGATCCGACAAAGATACATTGTGATAACCAAATATGCATCAAAATATCGGTTAATACAATATTCCATGACAGGTCTGAACATATTGATATCTCGTATCACCATCTCAGAGATTGTGTTCAGAGGAAAATTATGTCATTAGAATACATTCCCACGAAGGAGCAGGATGTAGACATCTTGATGAACTTGGCGCTAGAAAGAAGAAAATATGAATTCCACAGAGACAGGATTGGGGTAGAAGAAAATCCCTTTCTTGTTGAGAGGGAGCGTTGAAATGGTACCCCAAAGGGGGATTCTGATTTAATTATCCCATAATTAAATTGGAAGATAAATTTTAATTTCATCTCATGACAATGTGTATTATTTAACTAATTCAGAATGAATGAGTTGGCTTAGGAAATTCGAGTTGACAGTTAGAGAGTAGGCATGTAGAGTTATCCCATGATTTATGGGGGTCCAGTTATAGTTATTTGTGAGTTGTAATTAGTTAACTCAAGAAATTGAGTTAAAATCAATTTAACTAGTTCTAACTGAGAGATGAGCTAGTAAGAGGTCAAGTGAAATAAATCTGATTTAATTCACAAGTAGTGATAAATTATTTAACTGATAATTCGCTATAAACAAATGTTGCACGTCAGTTCTAAGGAAGGTCTAGTTGATACTAAGGTTAAAGGGATGATAACTATCAGTTGTATAATTAGAAAATTGTACAGGTTATTTATAGAGTCATGTGAAGGCCAAGGAAGCATTGCGCAATCAATTAGAAGGATTTTCCTATTTAATATGGATTTAATTCCTCAAGGAATGCGTGAGCAAGGTAGGATGAGAAGAGGCTGAGAATTGGCTAAGTAATTGGCTGATTTTTCCTAAATCAGAGTGAGACAGTTGGCAGAGTGCAGGAATTTCTCTAAGAGAGAAAGAATTGTATTGTTTCATGATATTGGCTTTATACAATATACATATAGCGGGGTTTTAGGCAATGTGCTTTCTATAGATACACCTTGTGCTGTGTGATTGATTGTCTCTTTCTCTTACTTATTATGCGATTGTGCGATCATGTTTTGTTTTTGCAAATTGTAGAAGGAGTAAATATCTTGTTTTAGTACATTACAAGATCTGTTTTAATCTCACTGTTATATTTTCTACATGATTATCATGTTTTTTTATGTTGGTCACGGTTTGCAGAAATTATTCATTGTAAATACTACATCAATTTGAGTTATAAAGCTCCATGGGAAGTATATTTTGTTTTGAATTTTTTTTTCGTTACAGGTGTTATTGAACATCGAGGATGGTGTTCCCCTAAGGGGGAGGGGTTTTTAACAACCCTGGGATTCGGGTTAAAGTTCATCTAATAAAGGTTAATAAAGGAAAAATAAGACCAAGGTCACGGGACATGTATTTCAAGCTGAATGTTGGGAAAAATATCCTAGTTGGTATCACTTTAAGTTTATTTATGGCTAAGGAAATTGGAAAATGCATCAACAAAGGCAAAGAGGCATTAATTGGCATTTTATTTATGAAATAAAGGAAAATAGGAGAAAAGGAAGATGAAAGGTCACAAATTTGCATGAGAGGGAAAATAGAGGAAAAACGAAGGAAAATGAAGAAAATAGAGGCATCAATGATAAAAAGGCTTATGAGGACCAATTCACAACTTTTAGCTGGTTAAGATTTTGTTAATTTAGTTTTGGATCTCTCTCTCTATTCTCTCATACTTTTGCATTCTTGGAGCACTATTACAGTGGAGAAAGGAAGGAAAATGAAGGAAAAGGAAAGTAAGGATGTAAGGAAAGTTGTATCAAACAACTTCAGTAGGGGGATTTTGAAGGTAACATATTGCATGTGTGATTTCCTAGCTGATGTGTGAATGCATGGTACATGCATTGGTTTATTTGGTTCATTTTTTTCATGGGCATGTGTTTTTCCTGGTTTGATAGTGGTTTTAGCCTTGCCTTGTCATTTCTGTGATATCCATGGTGTGTTGGGATTCTTTTCTGGTTGAGCTTTGGATTGCCAGAAGGTTTTGGAACTGGGTGAGGTGGTATCAAGAAAATTCCACTTCATAGCTACCCGAAGGGATTTTAAAAAATAGGTAAATGTGGGGAGGGGAACTACAAAGCCAACGAAACTTGAAATTGCATGGTTAGGACCCTTCGTCATAGAGTATATTCGACCTTCTAGAGTTGTTCAATTGAAAACACTACAAGGACACATTTTCAAGTTACTTGTTAATGGTGCATGCCTTAAAATATATGTTTGTTAGTAACAGTTAGCATAGATTAGCCGTAGGAATACTTAGTGATAGGCTTACCGACTACTTTGTAGAGTTTTAAATTAAATCATTAAAATTATAAAATTATTAAATCCTCTCTCTTTGATAAATTTCAAACTAGTAATTTATTTAAAAACATGGTTATAAATTAACATAAAATAATAACTGACATAACAATTGGATACTCAATAAAAGCAACAAAATAATGAATTAAGTAGGCAGACTCAATAACGATATGGAACGAGAGTTCAACCTCCACAACCTTCTAAGAGCAAAGAAAAGTATGGATCGACATCAAATTAGTGAGAGAAGATGGATGGAACACATAGAAAGAAGTCGACTTGGATCGAGAAAGAGTCGTCTGACAAAACAAAGCCATAAAGTAGGATTCAACAAAATAAAGACTCAAGGAAAGAGATTTGGCCATCCGTCGAAAGGTAGTTCCTAAAAACCAATTGCTAATAAATCTCCTGCATGCGGCTCTTACAACATATCACATAAAATGAAGAAAGCTAGATTTAAGAGTCAGAGTACTCAAGTACATCCGTCTTATCCTGACACGTTGCAAAATTTGTACATCCCATCACTGTCAGAATTACAACACAAATAATCTCAAATTACTCCACAATTATTTACCCCGTCATGAAGAAGGGGTCAAGCAGATGGCATGCATAGGTCGAGTGATGTTCGATGAGAAAATAAAAATCGACAAGATGTTTCGAGAGAGAGAAACCGAGCAAAAATGACAACACAATTAATTTTATTTTATAAAAATCAATGAATTTTCAGGTTTAACAAAAATCTTGCCAGAAATATCATTCGATGGTCCTTGTGACCTTGATGATATCCCAAATATCTGAAATCCAGTAATCTTTGATTCTAAGTTCCCGGGCATCCTTCGAATTGAAGAATTACGCAACAATTTCACAATGGAAAATCATAAAGCTCACTTTGAATAGGATGAAAATAACAATCATCACAACCATGATTGAGGATGCCTATGTTGCAAAAGTTTTCATCACTAACTTGACTAGCCATACCAATCTTTTTTATAATTTTTATATTTTAAAAAAGTTTTAATTAGTAGTTTTCTTTTCCTCATAATTACAATTATAGGTTGTTTTTTCCTCTTTTATTATTTTAAATTTATGTTTCTTGCAAAAAAAAATAATTATAAATTAGTTATTTTTAATTTTATTTAATTAAACAAATTGATAATTTATAATCTCAAAATTAAAATTAATATGCCTTATCCTATCCTCCTTATCAAGTGGAGATGGCATAAGGATGCTCACTCTTAGCTAAACCTTGGGAATAAAGGAAGATATCATTTTGTAAAATAAGAATAATATTAAAAATATTATTGGGTCAACATTTAACAAGAAAATGTGGAGCAATGAATAGTTTGAGAAAAAAAAAAAAAAATTAAGATATTATAAGGAGACTAACAACTCTACTCTATTACATCAAAAGTATCTATATGTTTTTACAAGTGTAAAGAAGCAAATAAACTTTGCTAAAATAAGAATTAATTCTCATTATCTTCATAGTTAAATTGAACATTGGTCAATTCCCAAAACACTTTGGAATGAAAGAGTTTGTCACGTTTGGGATGTTAAGAGACGCTAAGAGGATTAAAGATAAAAAAAAACTTACTATTAGAATTCCCTACATACACTGGATTAGATCTCAATTTCAAAAGAATTTTCATACAACCAATCTTTGTAACCTTTTAACTCGACAAAACTATGGTGAACTTGAAACACTTATCTAATAATTCTCTTCTAGCACATAAATAAAATTCTAAAAAACTCCATAAAATCATTTATCACTTTAAAATCCAACAAACCAATTTGGTTTCGATGAATATTAATCCTCATCATATTCTTAACTAATTTAGAATGTTATATATTTAAAATCTTGTTTTTTATATTTTTTGGGATATATATAGTTAATAGAGGTAACCACATAGTGTTATTTTAAAATATTTACCACAAATCACACATATAAAAGGAGGTAGTTAAATTTACATTGTTTAATGATTCATATAAAAATGAAGTTAGAAAGTACACCCTATTAAATGGTAAAGATCAACTACAATGATTTGTTATAAAATAAAAATAACAATATATAGATAGTAATTCTTACTCTAAAATATATATAAGTTTAAAACATTATAAATATAGCTATTAGTAATAAGTTAATTTGGGCATGCTCTCTAAAATCATCTTAAAACTAATCATTAATATAGAGTAGCCCAAATATCATTTTCAATAGGTAGATTTTCTTTATCAGTAGTTTGATTTTTTTGATAGACATTATTATGATCATTCATTAGATATTTATATATATAAGTTGTTCAAAGTGATGATTTTGATTTTGATTTTTTTTAATATTTATGTTGTATGTGATTTTTTAAAATCTTATTTTTTCAAATCAATTTCTTGCATTTCATTTGAATGAGCTTTAATAGTATTAATTGTATTTTTAATACAATTTCCTTATATTGTATCTCAATGGATATGAAATTTTTTTATATTTTTATGTAAGCAACATATTAGTGTTGTACTTAATTAATGCATAGAAAAAAATAAATAAACAAAATAGGGTTAAAAAATATAAATAAAAAATGTTAAATATTGAAATATGCTTATATATATATGGCATTTGTAAATCTTACTAGAGAAAAAATGAAAAACTCAATCTTCTTCACTTGAAAATGTATCTATAAAATAATTAATGAGTCTGTAGTGTCTATGGATTTTGGTAAGTGTTTAAAATTTTTTCATTCAAACATTTTTACTAGTATATTAGTTTCTAACCACAACATTTGAAGTCAAAAATTAGTTGTGTTTCTCTTTCACATTTTCGTTAATAAGAACAAGATCATAAAATTATATTTTTCCCAATATGCAAGATGTATGCTTTTAATATCACCCATCATCTTGCTTTTAATATCACCCATAAATGTATCATTATTTAAGGTACTAGTATTAGGTATGTGTATGTATCATAGATAATAATAGTTCAATTAACTTGCAAAAATTAAAGTTGAATTATTAAAATTATTATTATTATTATTATTTCAAGTTCTAATCATTACACTTTAAATCTTTTATCAATAAAGTTTCTTCATTGAAATTGCTTTACCTTGAAGGTTGATAGCAATACACTTTAGATCTCTTACCAATAAAGTTTCTTCATTGAACTTGCTTTATCTTGAAGGTTGATAACAACAATCCTACTTGTGTGTCTGAATGAAAAAATCACAAATCTAAAAAAAGGCGATGTTATGGCATTGATAAATCCTATAACAACTTGATTGGATGTTTGATATGTATGATACCCATAATCATAAAACCAATGTTCTATGTACTATAACCATGATAGATAACTACAATAACTAGGGAATACAAATGAAAATAATAATACTCTCTATATTTTAAAGGTCTCAAGTACTCCATATGTTTTCCTCTTATATCTTGTGTGGAAAATAAATATATACAAATGAAAATAATAAATATAATAAATCAACATACTTTTATGAATGTAATTTTGTTTTTGTTAGGTTCGTTGTAGACCTTGACCTTGGATACTTGCATCTAATATCATCACAACCATTTTTATTCAACAAGATAACTATTTTCTCATGTAATCATTTGTAAACCTCGTGACTAGATAAATATGTTGGATAATGCTATAATGATATCTATGAAAACATGCTTAACATAAATAAAAATCACTTAAAAAATAAATCAACAAACTTACTTCTAAAATTCATTAGCCATGTCTTCCATTGATAATTCACTTGACCTTAAATGTGATAATATGGCCATGAATAATGCTTCATCCTTCACTCATACTTATCTCCAAGGTGTTATGGTCACATATTTTGACATATTCTTGAATTCAAAACAAATATTCTTGTTGGAGGAAACTTTTGTAGTTTTGGATCGCGTACGTAGACAAAGGAGGCAGAAAGTAGTGCGCATATGAGACAAAGTGCCTGGAAACAATACTTATGGAGAACTACGCAGTAAAAAATGGTGTAGTTGCAAAGGAGTGGCATGGTGATAAAAGACCCAGTTTAAACAAAACATCTGCTAGAATATCGTGGTAAATCAAAAATTATATGTAGGTAATAGGTTTTCACCAGAAAAAATCTTATGTAAATTTGTTAATGTAATCAGTTATAAATTAGAGAGAGCTAATTCAGCTAAGAGAATTTTGGTTGTTAGATATTTTGAGATTTTGATGTCAGAGCTTTTTGAGCTAGGGTTTTGGTCTATTAGTGTTTATGTACTATAATGAGACTTTGAGATGAAACCCTATATTGTTGCTATGAGCTATGTAAGGAGAAATTAGGTTAGTGAGCCGTGGATTTTCATAAAGTGGGAAGATGTATTAAATTAAGGCACTTTGATTTAATATAAAGAAGTAGTGGGCAAAGTTATATTACTATTTTGTTGTTGCGTGATATAATGTCTTTACTATTTTATTGTTGCTAACTGTGTTTATTATTGAGAATCAGGGATGGAAAAAGTGCTTGTTCTAATATGGGGATTTCGAGGCCCCTTTCTTTTTATTCTCACATTTTTTGTTAAGTTTTTTGGTGGATAATATGTTGTGCATGTAATAAGAGTGTGTTATAGATAATGTGTTGCACGTGCATTAAGAGTACTGAATAGGGTTGTTGGGTGTCAAGGAAATTGATATCTCGATAAAATTGTGCCAATTGAACTCCCATCCCCTTATAAGTTGCAAAAATCTGGTTCTCACAACCTCCCTTAGATGCCTTAGGTGAGAGTTCGCCTATTCCACATGCGTTGTCATAAGGGATGATACCAATAGGGACTTTGTTAGGCATGCCGCGCACAACAACTGGGTCAGAAATAGATAGTTAAGCGTGAAATATTCTCTCGTAAGCTAAAGATTTCATCAATCAAATTTATGTCCTAGTTTTAAATCCCAATTGAAATTATCCTATGCAATGTTGAATGCATCACTTTCTTTCTGACATTTATTTTCATACTTTCCTCATCAATTGGAAACCTTATTTCTATACAACATTGATTCTACAAAATTTTAGAACTAAATATTTATTTAAATTCCTTATGGATAAATATCATCCATTGAATGAATATTATGGCATCATATACTCACTATTTTTGTTATGATTTTATACTAATACCTTTGATTTTGTATGTATTAAACCAACATAAATGGTACATTTGAATATTTCAAAAATAGAGTTATACATTTTCATCCACTGTGTTCTAGCTTTTGTAGAATAATACCCCAGTTTTGATTACCAAATTAATAATGTATGTTAGTATGAGGAAAATCCAGAGAGACTAGCAATCTAATAGTTTTTAAAATTAATAATTGTTTAATTTTAGGGATATTATTATCTAATAATACTTATGATTTATTCCATTAATATTTCTATGATTTTCATTCATCATAAATAAATTACATAAAAGATATAAAAAATATAAACCAATTACACAATAGATATATCCAAACACAAGAGATGAGAATTTACCATGGGAAGATCCACACGAGGAAAAACACCCAACAACCTTTTCCATAGAGAAATTATTAAATTCAAGAGAGATAGATCAGTAAAATACAAGGTCAAAAAGACCAAAAATATAGGTTTGTCACACTTGTTCATGATTCACTCTATTAAAGTTAACAATCTTCTCTATAAAATCATCCTTTATCTGCCTAAATCAGAATTTCAGCTTGCCCATAGTTTCAACCTTCTTCTCCTTTAGGAAAGACTTGATTTTTATCCTTAGATAAATTCAAAACATCTTTCATATATTTTTCCTTTGTATGATTCAGATATATATTATTCATTGGCATCACACATGCTTATTTTCTGGCCTCAAATATGCTTCTTTTCCAGTCTCATATTCGTTCTCTTTACTTGCCTCAGGTAGATCTCTTTCGCTTGCCTCGAACCTCTTCTTCATTGACCTTAGATAGACCGAGTTGCTTTCCATATAGGAGGAAGAAATTATATATTTATATAGTCTCTTGAGAGGCCGAATGTGTGCCTCTACAAGTTTGGGCCATCTTGATTAGAGGGGAGTTGGCCTGACTTCTTTTGGAGCCAAAAAATTATAAATTTGAAAAATTCAAATTTTCTCTTTTCAAAAGGGCTTGAAGAAAATTCCTTAATATTTTTCTCTTTTGACAATAGCATAAAGAGAATGCCTTAATATTTTTCTATTTTGATATTAGCATGAAGAACATGCTTTACAAATACAACAATGACTAAAATAATAATTTTGAAGGCTGACCATAGCTACAAAATTCAACACTCCCTCTTATCTAGGGAGGTATTCATAATGACTATCTTGATGTTCTCACGTTGAAATTTTTATCTAAGGTTATAACAAATCCAAGTTCCCTAAAAAATTATAACACACAGTAATTCAATAGCATCAACAAATTACCATAATCCGGTCAAATGATTTTAACACATGGTATGTAAACAACATCAACAAGTTACCATGATTTGGGTTAGTACCTTAGACCAATGGTATATTCTCACAATAATTCAGGTCGATACTTTAGGCACATGGTACATCCTCACCATTATTTGTGTTATAGGTCAATTTGGGCATCATCTCCCATGACCTGGTCAAACTGGACATCATCCCCAGCACCAGTGAAATAGGGTCAATCATCCCCTATCATTTCAGTTGCTACATAAGAACAAATCCCATAAGAACAGATCATTCATGAATTTTATTGCAAGATTTCCAAGGTTTTAAGTATATGTTATAACACTTATGAGCTCACCAATGCTGCCTCTCAAGGGAATAACTGCATTGCATATGCAACTCCCTCCATTCAAGGGTGCACTGCAATGCACTTACTGACATTCAAGTGTGCGTCGGTCAAATGGGAGCAAAATTCTCATTGTTTCGGAATATCCACATGGCTAGTCCCTTCTAAAAGAGTCCATAGGTGTCAAAATTCGAATCCAAGTGTCCATCTAACACCTCTGAGTTTGGGAACATGTCTTTCCTATTATTAGAAAGTCATTGATTGAGAAACTACCATTAGTTTCCCTATAATTTGAGCACAGAACCTAGTACTAGGGAAGGAAGAATTTTGGTAAAGAAACGTTGTTGGATTGTCAATTGAGAGAGTGATAGAAGTGATATGCTGCTGGTGATATGTTGATTGTGATGAGGCTGGGATGATGCTAGAGCTGGTGACATCAAATCAATCATTGGTTGTAACCTCCCCCTTCTACTAATTAATAAATATTGTTGTTCATTTTCCCATATATGTATCTATTTATGGTTCTATTTCTCATGCAATGGATTCTTAAATAATATATATGTTTCATGTTCAATCGATTTAACTGGTTAAGATAAATAGCCATATTTATATTGAAATCTCTTTGTTGTTTATTGTTTATGCTTATAGGAACTAGTCTGGCGATCTAAGTTGGATTGGAAGCTACAACAAAAGCGACAGAAGGAGAATAGGAAGTAGGTCCTTTTATCTTTCTGTGTGTCTATTTACTCTTACAAAAACTGACTGCAAAGTCTTTAATTTGTTGTTATAAATGCATAGCACCACATTTATGAAATTTGTTTTATCCGTAGATCATAATTTTGCATAAAAAATTGGCAACTCTGTTGGGGAGTTTCCCTTAATTCCTGGTGTTTTTGCCTCTTCTTATCCACCTAGTAGAATCTATTGTTAGTTATTAGAGTTTTGAATCAAATAATTACATTAGAAGTGTGTTCTGCAGCTTTAATTTTGAATCTCTGCTGTGCCCAACGCACTGTTGGTCAAGACACAGTGCACTGTAGTGCACTGTCTCCCACTTAGGGGTGCATTGAAATGCACTGTCTCCCCTTAGAGACTGCATTACCCCTTAGCCAACCAAATTCCCTTTGAATTTGTCATTCCCATCATACTCAACCATTTATTTGTTGTGTTTTCAATTGTATGATACCTCTTAGAGACTAGTGGATTTGCCTGATTCTTCCTCTGAAAAGTAAGTTTGTTCAATGTATATTTAAGTGTTTTTCTTTATCATTGACAAAGAAAATTCAAAGTATTTTATTTTTGCATTAGATCCATTTTTTTTTGTAAAGGAAATTGTCATTAAATTCTTTGTTTCATGTAGGAAAAATTGTAGTTCCATTCTTTGTTTTTCCTAAAAGAGAAATTGTTGTTAAATTAATCGTTTCTCAAAGAAGAAAGAATTTATTTATTGTTGATTTGATTCATATAGTTTCCTTTTTGCATTCAAATTAAGGGGACTGAATAGAAAAACCTTCATTTTAATATAGTGAATTGTGTGTTTTGCATAGGAACAAGTTAGGAAAGCTGCATATTAGTTTGTACTCTTTGTTGTTTTCTCTCAAAAATGATTTCTCTTTCCCTTTAGTAGCTAAGATTTTCATTGAAAAAGATAAAATTAAAAATTTTGCTTATCATTTTAGTTTGCATTTTTAGGAATTTCTATCACATCATTGCAGTGAACCTTGAAAGGAAAATTAAGAAAAAAGATCAACTTAAAATTTACATCAATTTACCTAAAAAAACATTGGAACCATAATGATAACATTTATAAGGTCTAGGCTAGAGATGTGTTCCGACATTGTTAAACATAGCAGCTGTCATTAATTGTCTGTGATACATTCCGAGTGTGATATCTCACTCCACATACGTAAGTATATTGGAGCTCGACCATGTACCTTTGGGTGTACAGGGCGGTGTTCTAGTACGATAAGTATAAAGGGGTGCTCTCACTGTGCGGTTTCACATTAGACAACACTAATACATACTTGGGCCTCCACATACCTTCGAGTATATTTAGGATGAAAAATTTAGGTTTCTATCCACCCATAGTGAACCGAGTCGGCCTCCTTGTAAATTGTGATACACCGAACACAACATTTGGGGAGATTTCCTGCCCGTAATTCTTGGTTCGCCAGGAGGTATTTTGCAGTTCACAGTGTCTTGGTAAACCTTTTGCCTAGAATTACCCTTTTATTTTTTTATTTGTTTTTTGTTCATGAAATAAATAAATCATCGTGGATGAAGAACATCCCTTTCCCCTTCATTCGCCTAGAATAGCACCGAAACCACCTTTATCCACTGGAAGCTACTTCTGGTCAGTGAAGGCAACATTGCTCTACTGAAACTAGTATTATCAGTACCTTTGGTGCGACATCATCCTCACATATACTAGAGTTGGCATAGGTTGTTTCTACAAATCCTGGTTCATCTACTATTTCCGAGGCGGAGTCCTCATATCTACCCATGGTCACTATCCATCCAATCAGTGAGACCATACCTCCCGAACCTGACGTTGTTCAACTAGAATTTGATCCAGATCCTGCCCCCTTTTTGCTAGAACATCTAAATCCCGAAGTCGAACGACTGGAAGTTGTTCCTATATCAGTCGCCCCACAATCTATTCTAGCCATTGAGTCTCCCATATCACGTAGTCAACCTCCTAAAATATACTTTGGGTCTGATGGCGAAATCCTTCCACCTGGTTTAATATCGATTGAAGAAATACCACAAGACGAAACACCTTTAACTCCAACTCATTTTGGGGTGGAGCTTTACCTATACGAGTCTTTTCCTCAATCACTTGCCTCTAATTTTGTTGATCTTGTGTCTATTAGAGTTCCCATAGATCCAATAGGGATACATTTGATCGAAAAACCATGCCTGAGCCAACATCTTCGGCTGGACCATCTGTTCCAATTGCGATAGCACCTGCTCTCACTATCGCGTCGATGTTCACGACCTCAACAGAGTCACATTTATATGGTGGCCCTTCTATCCCACTTGGTTACCAATATTTATCTGGAACCTTCTCTGGTGCATCCTCAAACCCATGGAATTCACGAATGTCATTGTCTTGTAATTTATCTAGTAGAACTCTAGTGAGTACTAAATGACTTGATCCTTTATATCCATCATTAGGGAAATATCAAGCCGGTCCATCTGGGTATATTCCATCCAATAAAATTTCAACTCAACTCCCTACATTTGGAGAACAATATTTTCCATCTAATTATACTCCTCATATTGGGGGGAAACCTATGGTCACCCACTTCAAAAATACTCTGTCGTTATCTGGTCATCCTAATTTCGGAATGAATGTTTTTCAATGACAACCCACTCTACTTATCCAACCACAAATGGTTGTACACTCATATCAACCGGTTCAACCTGTTGCACCCACATCAACTCCAATTGTTAATACATCTTTACCCCTATTACAAACTCAAATTGTTGTACCTCAACCATCTCAGGTGGGTCCTTCCACCCAACACCCCCAAGTATTTGGCCCTCATACTCCAACTCCTTCGGCTAGTTTACAATAACCACCTGTTATCACCTGATTTGAACCTCAGGTTGAAAAAGGCAAATCAAGGCAACATCTAAACCATGCTCAGCCTTGTAGCTAGCCCTACAAGGTCAGGAGAGGGCTCTCTCCATGAAAGGATATAAAAAAAGTACAATTATGAACTGATATTGGGCTAGGTATAATAATGGGAAAAATGTTGTAATGAATGAATGAATTTTTCAGGGATGTGTGGGACAAATAGGACAGTTTGAATCGGGAATTAAATCATGGATATAGGGTATTTCATGGGGCAATGTAAGCAAGAAATTTTAGCAATTAAGTTTAAATGATGATGGAATGGAAAGACTAGTGAGGAGCTGAAAAGGGCATGGGAGATGGATCCTTTTCAAACAGAAGAAAACACAGAGTATTGAATGATTTCCCAAGGCAGAGCATAAAAAATAGATTCTACCTTTCTATCTTGAAAGCATTCAAATAGAGATTATTATGAATGGATGGTACACATAACAATTTACATATGAACACAAAGGAGAGAACAAATGCTAAATTTCATACCACATGGATCCCACAAATCAGAGTTGCATCTCTTTATTAATTCCCTATCCAAAACTATTACAATGGAGTGCAGAGCTTTCTCCTTGATTTTCCACACTATTCCCCTACTTCTAATTTACAGATTGATTTACAATTACATTAAATAGACTGAAATGTGGGAACATAGATCCACAGAAAAAGGGAGCTGTTTTTATAGCTGAAGAAATGAAATCCAAAGATAGAAAAGAGAACTGAAAATCTACCTAAAGAAGGAATAACATCACATTTGACCACTTTGGTAGATTCACAGTTATGCTATTGAATGAAAAATAGGCAATTCAAGGAGCAAATCCCTATTTTTTCTGTTTTAGAAATCTCTATTTTATATCAGCTCTCAGCCTTTGACTGTCACTTTTGCTTTCCATTATTCCTTTAGAGAAAATTTAATTTTAATAAAATTCTTTTGAAATAAAATAAAACGAAATTATGCCTTTAGTGAAGGGAGAAACCAATTTCGAATGAGAAAGAGGGAAGGGAAAGGAGGTGGGGTCCGCATTCGCAATCAAAATCAGAATCAATGGGGTAGAGGGGATATAATATAATCAAACATTTGAAAAATGCATGTTGCGATGGTGTCATCACAATCGGGATTGGAGGAAAGGGGGAGGTGTTACTAAGGATTTAAAAACTTCCGATGCGATTGGGATTAGTATAGTAAGGATAAGCCAAAGGGTGATGGGAGATCCCTTTAGAATAAACGAAAAATGATTTTTCACTTTATATAAAAGGGAAGAATGATTTTTATTGAAAGGGCGGAGGGCTTAAGGTGGGACCGGGGTATGAATCACAATCAGAATCGGGATATTGGGGCGGGCGCATTACATGATAAAAATTCACCGATGCGATTGGGGCGAGGCGATGAGAAAAACCTTTGTATAAATGAAATAAAAAAAAAATTGATTTTAACAAAGGGAAAGGCCCTTTTATTATGAATGGGTGGAGGTTTATGTGGTGGGTCCAAAGGTCAATCGGCATCAGGAGAGAGTGGAGACAAAATATATGGCGCAAAGGGATTTCATCAATTGCGCTGGCGTGATTGACTGTGGGCCATCTGTTCGAATGGGCAGATCGACGGCTCAGAAATAATCGAGCAGAGGAAAATCGGGAGGGACTCTTTGAAAGCGCCGATCAAGTATGGGCCGTCTGATCGAATGGGCAGATCGACGGCTAGGATAACATCTGGCAGGGTCAATCGGGGGTTTGCCATCGGAGATATGCAATTGGAAGCTCTCAATCACATCGGAGTTTTTGTGAACACGAGGGCCAATCGGAGCACACATATCAAATGTTGCGATGGTGATGGAAAGGGAAGGGAATTGGATCGGTGAGGGGTTTTCATAATATATAATTTTAAACTTTGTTATAAAGTATAAAAGGGTCATGCGGGGGAAGTGGTTTGATTATTTCAATTGCAACCGGAGGGAGGGGGTATTTATTATAAAGTTTCAAAGGCATGAGGGGAAGTGGTTTAATTGCATCAGATTTATGTATTAAAATATTTAATAATGTGATTTTCCATCGGATGGGGAAAAAGGGATTTCATAAAAGAAAACATTAAACTTTAATAACATAAATTTTAAGGGAAAGGTGGGAAAAAGGGGAAGGGTTAGGGTATAGAGGACTTTTGTTCACTTAGGCATAAATTTCATTCCAGAAATCAGTTTTGAGAGTGTAATATACTGTTGGAAATCTCTTTTTGGGCTCTTACTACTGAACATACTTAGAACATGATTTGATACTAAAAATGTTGTGGAAAAATTCTCCGAAAGGAAGGGTTATGACTTTGTGGAGATAGCAGCTTCTGAAATGTGACTTATTACATATGATGACATAAAATTACATAAATATGATAGTTAAAATTAAAGTATCGTGTTTTAACCTCAAAACATGGTTTTGAGGTGAAAATTACATCAATCTGAATAAAAAATTTCCTTAATCTTCCCAGGTGCTGTGACTTTGAGTTTATTGACTTCCTCATAACCTTGTTGATATTTATTGACATTTGACTCATTAATTTGACTATGATGAAATCCTAGAACCTAATGAGACCCATCCTATGACCTACTAACATGACTCACAAAGTGATATTAACTCATGACTAAAGACCATAGAGAGGATAATCATCAAGTTTCGCATGAGGAAAAACTGATGAAAAATCACTACCATCAATGAATCCATGACCTAGCGGAATGGTGAAAATTTATGGTATGGGACTCCTAATATGCAAATGCAAAAGAGTAGTTTTGATCACTGACGGCAGTATGACTAGACTGACACTAACATTGGCTCCAATGGGGATGGTAGTTCCTTGGAGGTGCCAAGAACACTGTAGGCCAAGTAGCCTTATCCATTGCGCATGGAGTCAAAAATGCCGAAAACTGACACAATGCAAACTGACTCTAACTCAAGACTAAGACTGAAAACTGAAATAAAACCAAACCATACACATGACATTCAAGTTTTATGGCCTTCACCTTGGGCCCCAAACTTCAATGACTGTGTACTTGAACTCTAACCAAAGAAAACATGGTGTATACAATGATGGAGACATATTTTTTGATCCATTATCATCAATAATGGTAGTGCTTCAAAATCCTACCATTCACTACTCCTCCAGGGAAATCCTAGCCATCCATTTATGAAAGAAAGAAGGAATTCTATCCCCTGTATGCTGAAATCCTGTATGGTCCTTTCCATAGGTTGTAAAACTTACCATGCTTCCCTTTGTCCTCATTCCTTGCATCCCATCTCAACACTACATCATCCAACTGGAACTTTTCTGCTTTGGTTTTTCGGTCATAGATCTTCTATATCTTCTCCTGAAACTGAATAGCGTTCTGTGACACTTCCTCTCTTGTTTTCTGAAGGTGGATCATCTGATTGATCCTTCGCTGATTATCATCGTCTTCACTACCAACTTATTGTAATAATCTCATAACTGGAACTGTAAGTGATGTAAGAAATACAACATCAGTACCATAGACCAATTCAAAAGGCGACATACCTATGGATTTCTTACTGCTAACTCTGTCTACCCACAATGCGTTGATGAGCTTTCGATCCCTATTTCTTTTGTTTTCCTCCAACATTTTCTTGATTATATTTATCAGAGATTTGTTCGATGATTCTGCCAGGCCATTGCCTTGTGGGTATTATGTTGTTGAATGGCTCAGGGAAATATTGTATTTGTCACAGAAATCAACCATATTTTTAGACTTGAACGCTCCTATGTTATTTGTTATAATTTTGTGAGGGCAGCCAAAACGAGATAAAATATTCGATTCTAGGAATTGAATAATTACCGTATTAGTCACCTACCTTGATGGGACGGCCTCAATCCATTTAGTGAAGTAATTTGTACTTGTCAAGATCCATCGATGCTATGCTGATGATGCGGGATGGATTTCTCCTATGAAATCAAATCCCCACTGCTGAAAGGGAGCATTTACTGAAACTGGTTTCAAAGGAAGAGGAAGCAATTTCTTCTTCCCTTCGAAAATTTGACATTCATGACAACTCATTACTATTTTATATAAATATGAAAATAAAGTGGGCCAATAATATCCTGCTCTCAACACTTTGTTAGCTGTAGTTTTCCAAAAAAAATGACCACCACAATCACCTTTGTGAAAGTCATGCATTACCTTCTGAGCCTCCTCTTCAACCAAACAATTGAGCAGAATACCTCCTGGATCTTTCCAATAAAGAGCACTGTTCAAAATATAGTATTTAGCAGATATAAGTTTCAGTGATCTACCTTTGATTTTAGACATCCCTGGAGGTGGTGAAAGATGCTGAAGAACATAAACAATATCTTAATACCATGGGGATTACAGAAAAATATCTAAAATTGGAACAAGAAAACCTTCATCTGCTTCTTCTGACATTGCTGTTATGAGGTTTATATCCAGGGCATGCAGATTTGATTGGGCCATTAGTTTTTCTAGGCCTTTTCCTTTGATCAAATTTGTGGGTTTGATCTCCAAATCGTACTCCAACATAGTTGCTATCCATTTACCTCTTTGACCTTTGGGATCAGTTTGCATCAACACATCCTTTACTGCGGCATTAGGAATATATGCTATAGTATGTGAATGCAGAATATAGACCCTAAAATCATTCAATGCCTTTATAAGAGCCAATTCTTGTTTTTCAATGATATTATACCTCAAGGCAGCATCTCTAATAGTCCTACTAAAAAAGGCAATTGGATTTTCAATCTGGTCTCTCTTTTGGATCAAAACAACAGCCATAATTTGCTCTAATGCAAATGAAAATATGATAGAATCTTGAGTATAATCAGGACTAATCAAGACTGGGGCATTGGACAAAGCAAACTTTACCAGATTAAATGACTTGATAGCTTCCTCACTCCATTTGACAGTGCTATCCTTCTTTAACATGTTGGTCATTTCTCTTATATGTTTAGCTAGATTGGGTATAAATATGCGTAAGAAGTTCATCTTACCATTGAATGCTTGAATCTACTTTTTGTTCTGTGAAATGTCTATGTGTTGAATTGCCTCTACTCTAGATGGATTGATGCAGATACCATCTTTAGAGATGATATGCCCCAAAAACTTGCCTTCATCCATGGCAAAGAGACTCTTCTTTGGATTAAGAGAAATACAAAACTTTCTACATCGCTGAAACACAACCCTCGAATGGTGCAAATTCTCATCATCAGAACCAGAAAATGCTGTCAGATCATCCAAATAAACAACAAGAAAAAACATATTTTTCATTGGCAAAAACAATGTCCATTCCTCATTGGAAAGTAGCTCCAGCATTCTTCAGTCCAAATGGCATTTTGGCATACTGGAAGGTTCCCTAGGGTGTTGTGAAGGCAGTTTTGTCTTTGTCTTTCTCATGCACCAAGATATGTTTATAGCCTGAGTAGCCATCAAGTAGTGACATCCTAGATGCTCCAACTACTCTTTCCAGAATATGGTCCATCTTCGGAAGTGGATAATTATCCTTTAAGGATGATTTATTTAGATTTTGAAAATCTATGCACAATATTATCTCTCCTGTCTTCTTACGTACTGGGACCAAATTTGAAATCCATTCAGAAAATCTAATTGGGACTATAATACCAACTTTGTATAATCTGTTTACCTCTTTTTCAATGGATGGCAGCAGCTTCGGATTGATTCTTCTCAGCTTCTCTCTAAATGAATTTTGATCTGGCTTGATGGGAATATTATGCTGGATTATGTTCTTTTCATACACCTTCAAATATGAATAATCCCATGCAAAGAAATCATAAAATTCAGAAAGCAATTTAACATACTTTTCCTTTACCTCAGGGGATAATGCCTTTGACAACTTCACAAACTTGGGCTTTTCAGGTGTTCCAAGATTCACATCTTCGACTCCTTTCTTAGTAGGCACCAAGCTTGTTTTCTTTGCAACATCATCCTGTTAAAAAATATCCTCTAAAGGTATGAGACCTCTAGGAATCACATTATCCTTTAGCTACAATATTTCCATCTGATTTTCTTCCATTTCTTGTTCATCAACCTCATAATCACCTTCTATTGTGGTATCTTTGAATTTTCCATCACCCAGCAAAAAAGAATTGATCTCCTTGTCATCCCAAAACACTTTCCAATACCTTAAATTGTCTGGAACAATAGGCCTTTGTTTGACATAAATCTCAAACTTTTTGCTAGAGTTCATCGGAATCTTCAAATTGCTTGCAGTAGTGGCAAAAGAATTAGCATTAATGTTCTGCATCTTGGGTACTGCTGTCAAAGTGTACTCTGGGAATGTCTTCAAGATATCCAGGACTAAATTTCTGTATGCCCTCAATGTTTAGCTTGGTATTCTCCTTTAACCTATTTGATTATCAGCTCTGAATCTCCGTAGACAGAAATCCTCTTTACATTCAACTTCTTCAAAATTTTCAGACCTGCAATCAAAGCTTCATACTCTGCCTCATTGTTAGAGCAGTCAAAAGCCAACTTATAACCACATACTCTAACATTACTGGGAACCTTTTCAGGTTGGAAAACAGGGCTCCGAATCCATATTCCAATACCAGCTCCATCCTTACCAACAGCTCCATCAAATTCCATGCGGCAAAGGCCTTCTTCTTCTTCTTGTAGATGCTGAAAATTTGCTTCTTTCTCCACTTTATCTTGAATTATTTCTGCATCTTTCTGTTGTTCACTATCTTTTTGCTGTTGGCAAGCAGGAGGCTCATAAGTGCTTGATGATATATCTTTTTCCTATTTGAGGACTTCCTTAAAATTCTCTGAAATTTCAGACATGTCATCTACTTGTACGAACTGAACATTCACATCATTCAAACCACCATCTAAATATAAGACAAAGGACTCTAAATCTGTGTGAACTGCATTAATAAGATGATTGACTGGATTTTATTTGCTAGTGATCATATATTTCATTTTCTTCTCCCTATATATTTTTCTCAACTGACCAAACACGGGAATGGTGGCATAAGAGAAGTCAAGTTGCATGGTTCCTTTAAGTTTTGCACCCCAAGACCTAGATAGAAGCATTCCAAACTGTGGTGGGACATTGGAAACAACTACATCCATCAAAAAATTATTGGCTGGGATTTGATCTAAAGACACTACCAAGTCTTTGATAAGACCAATACAATGGACCCTACCTGAGTCAAAAGAATAAAAATCATGGTATTTATGGGTAATATCAAGTCCTAACTTCTCCATAATGGCTTTGGGCATCAAATTATGTGAGGCTCCGGAGTCCAGCATAACATTATGCAAGATGAACTCATGTAATCTAAGACTCCGGTAAAAGGGAGGGACTTCACTTTCTTATGATTGATCTTCAGTAGCTGGACCAAAAATGAGTTCAGAGTAGTCATCTTCAACATTTACCATATCAGAAACAGAGTCTATTTGCAAAATTCTAGACACCTGATTTTTATAAGTGCTATTTTTCACCAACTCATTCAAGGGCATGGACACTTTCAGCTTAGAAATTTCATTCTCCAAATTAAAAGAAGGATCTTTTTCTACCTCTTTGATGGGAGGGTATTTATTTTCTACTTGCTCCTTTTTTGTGCTCTGCTGGTTCTTTTCAATTGCAGTGTTAATCGCTGAAGGTACTTTGCTAGAGGAAGGATCGGCCAGCTCTTTTCCTTTCTTCTGAGAATCATTCTTCATTTGGAGCTCTTTTCTCTTCTGAATGAGACTGATTGAAACATCTATGTTCCTCAAGTAATACTCCTTTTGTTGAGCCGATAAAGCGTTCATGTACCCTCTCTGGTAATCATCAGATTCTTCTTCTAATACTGCATCATTGGCCAAAATGAAATTTTCGTCCTTTTGAATGTCTGCAGTCGCGGTATATTCCTCATCTTCTGTGAGAAACATGGGCACACCATCAGCTGTGAAAAAGTGATTGGCTTCAATCAGAGGATCATCATCCTCATCTGTCTCTATTCCTTGAACATAATTCTGCTGTAATGGAGTTCTGATTTGTTGCTATGGTGGCGCTTGGTCCTGTGCTCTTTGTTCCCTTTGTTTAATTCTAAATTGTGGCCGCTGTCCTCTGAAATTCGGGTTGCTTATTTGAGGTTAAGGTCTATCTGAAATGGTTAATTGATCGACCATATTTTCCACTATCCAGATCAAAGTATCCATCTTGTTGTTTGAAGGAGACGGTTCTTCTTTCACCGTGACTCTCTTTTCAGCTCTGGTCCGAGCTCTTTTAGCTAGCAGATTAGTTTCTACACTTACATCTATCTTCTGCATGTCTTCAAGCATAGTGGGATCTCTCTCTCGCAGTTGATATTGCATGTCAGCATCGAAACCATCTGGAAATTTGAGCAAGGCTAATCCCACAGGAGGTTTCAGGTTAGCCAGAATAGCATTATATACAACATTGAATCTTAAACAATAATCCTGTACAATTTCACCCACATTTATTTTAATATTTTGATACTCAGACAAAATTTGGAGTGGGTTTTTATTTACCTCCCACCGATCTAAAAATTGTGTGTGTAACTCCTGTAAAGTACGAATAGAGCCTGCTGGTAAAGCTTTGAACCACTTTCTAACTTCACCTCCAAAGCTTTGGACAAACAACCTTGTAGTTACATTATCTGCCTCTACCTCATGAAGATCAAAAAAGTCATTCATCTTATCAACATGTTGTTGGGTTGTGATACTTTGAGTGGCATCAAAGATAGGAATTTTACTTTGATAATCAACAGGCATATCATTCAGAACTTGAGGTAAAACCACGGGTGCATACCAGGTATCCATGACTCTAGGTGGATTTACAATAGTGTTTGTAGTACACGGATTCAAGGGAGGTGTTGATGGGGGAGATAAAAGCTGAGAATTGACTGATGGGAATGCTGATGAATTAGGAAGAGGAAATGATGTTCTTGATGACTCTGAAGGCTTAGGGATATTAGTCACAGTGATAGATGACTAAGGAGAATTCAAAATATAATCGTCAATTGAGGAATTTTCCCTTTGAACTTCAATATCTACAAGGAATTCTGGATCTAAAAATGTGTCATCAAGTGCAGTTTCAGACGTATTTCTAAAAAAATAAAGCTCAAAAATCTCATCAAAAGAAAGATCTTCTACAAAGAACCACTCACTGGGCCAAGTATGAGATTTGAAGATAGGTCTAGGACTTAGTGATCCTTATTGTCTTCTGAAAATTCTTGGGATAATATTAGGATTTTCAAACACAGGGGGGGGATTAGGATCTGGATTACCCCTTGTGTATCTTCTTGAAGCTAGCGTGGTTAAATTTCTACTGTACAAAATTTTATTTCAGCCTAGCAAACTTTGAACATCATCTTTCAGAGTCGAGGAATTTACAGGGAAAATATTACTGGGGTGATCTGTCTTTATGCTCTGATACCAGAATTATATTATGACTTTGGAACAAGTGCTTGTAATTATATTCCCTTCCAATGTGATTTAACAATGTCCGCTTGCAATAATATTCAGACCTCTCGAACAAATCGTTATGGTTTAATGTGACATAGGGGAACAGATTTGAAAATCTTTATCGCTCCGGTCATAATATCAAAATATTATAACAATGGCCCTATTCTTTTAAAAACACCAACCTTCGAACTTATAACATAAACCCATTTAATGCAACATAAATTTCATTCAACGGGGGCCCACGCATCCATATTTCGCCTTTTTATGAATTAAATAAACATTAAATAATGTAAAACCGCCGGATCATACCTCGATTTATTGCCCGTGCACTTCACTGCGCGATTTCCGTCAGATCTAGATCAGACGATCCTTGTCAATTTCACGTTTTTTCAAAGGCCGAGGTTTAACACATGAAAGTTGCGCGATATGGGTGGTATTTGGGAGATGATGTGCCCAAATATTACTGGATCGTGTTTTTTTGGCGTGGTTTTTCTCCGGGCCAAAAGTGGCGTGACAAAGGCGGTTTTGGTTTCCGAAACCTGCTTCTGGTAAAAAAAATGTGCTTTAACTTGGGTTTCTCACTGTGGTTTGGCGCTTAAATCCATGCGTTAACTAGATGGCTGGGTCCCACTAATATTACTCCACCAGCAATAGAACCAAGCTTTTTACTTCAACAACAGATATTTGTAAGGAATCATCGCATTCTATATAACTTGGGTTTAACCTTAAGATAGAGGTTTTCAATACTTGCTCATTTACACAGGGCTTGACTATGATTTTCTTTGAAAACATAATAAGCACATTCAGTTCAAGTGCTGAGATTATGTGCTTGCAGACAGTCAGATTGTGTCCCCAGTGAGTCACCATAAATGTTATCACCTGATCTGAACCTCAGGCTGAAAAAGGAAAATCAGGGTAACATCTAAACCACGCTCAGCCTTGTAGCTAGCCCTACAAGGTCAGGAGAGGGCTCTCTCCATGAAAGGATATCAACAAAGTACAATTATGAACTGATATTAGGCTAGGTATAATAATGGGAAAAATGCTTTGATGAATGAATGATTTTTTCAGGGATGTGTGGGACAAATAGGTTAGTTTGAATCAGGAATTAAATCATGGATACAGGGCATTTCATGGGGCAAGGTAAGAAAGAAATTTTAGCAATTAAGTTTAAATGATGATGGAATGGAAAGACTGGTGAAGAGCTGAAAAGCGCATGGGAGATGGATCCTTTTCAAATAGAAGAAAACATAGAGTATTGAATGATTTCCCAAGGTAGAGCATAAAAATTGGATTCTACCTTTCTATCTTGAAAGCATTCAAACATAGATTTTTATGAATGGATGGTACACATAACAATTTACATATGAACACAAAGCAGAGAAAAAATGCTAAATTCATACCACATGGATCCCACAAATCAGAGCTGCATCTCTTTATTAATTCCCTGTCCAAAAATGTTCCAATGGAGCACAGAGATTTCTCCTTGTTTTTCCACACTATTCGCCTACTTCTGATTTACAGACTGATTTATAATTACATTAAATAGACTGAAATGTGGGAACATAGATCCACAGAAAAAGGGAGCTATTTTTACAGCTGAAGAACTGAAATCCAAAGATAGAAAAGAGAACTGAAAATTTGCCTAAAGAAGGAACAACATTACATTTGACCACTTTGGCAGATTCACATTTATGCTGTTGAATGAAAAATAGGCAATTCGAGGAGCAAATCCATATTTTTTCTGCTGTAGGAATCTCTATTTTATATCAGCTCTCGCCCTTTGACTATCTCTTTTGCTTTCCATTATTCCTTTAGGGAAAACTAACTTTTAATAAAATGCTTTTGAAATAAAATAAAACGAAATTATGCCTTTAGTGAAGGGAGAAACCAATTTCGAATGAGAAAGAGGGAAGGGAAAGGAGGTGGGGTCCGCATTCGCAATTGAAATCAGAATTGATGGGTTAGAGGGGATATAATATAATAAAACATTTGAAAAATTCATGTTGCGATGGTGTCATCGCAATCAGGATGGGAGGAAAGCGGGAGGTGTTACTAAGGATTTAAAAACTTCCGATGCGATTGGGATTAGTGTAATAAGAATAAGCCAAAGGGTAATGGGAGATCCCTTTAGAATAAAAGAAAATTGATTATTCACTTTATATAAAAGGGAAGAATGATTTTTATTGAAACAGAGGAGGGCTTAAGGTGGGACTGGGGTATGAATCGCAATCAGAATCCGGAGATCGGGGCAGGCGCATTACGTGATAAAACTTCACCGATGCGATTGGGGTGAGGCGATGGGAAAAACCTTTGTATAAATGAAATAATACAAAATTTGATTTTAACAAAGGCAAAGGCCCTTTTATTATGAATGGGTGGAGGTTTATGTGGTGGGCCCAAAGGTCAATTGGCATCGGGAGAGAGTAGAGACAAAATATATGGCGCAAAGGGATTTCACCGATTGCGATGGCGCGATTGACTGTGGGCTGTCCGATCAAATGGGTAGATCGACGGCTCAGGAATAATTAGGTGGAGGAAAATCAGGAGGAACTATTTGAAAGCGTCGATCAAGTATGGGCCGTTTGATCGAATGGGCAGATCGACGGCCAGGATAACATCGGGCGGGGTCAATCGGGGGTTTGCCATCAGAGATATGCAATCGGAAGCTCTCAATCGCATTGGAGTTTTTGTGAACACGAGGGCCAATCGGAGCGCACATATCAAATGTTGCGATGGCGATGGAAAGGGAAGGGAATTGGATCGGCAGGGGGTTTTTATAATATATAATTTTAAACTTTGTTATAAAGTTTAAAAGGGTCATGCAGGGGAAGTGGTTTTATTATTTCGATTGCAACCAGAGGGAGGGGGTATTTATAATATGAAACTTTAACTTTATTATAAAGTTTCAAAGGAATGAGGGGAAGTGGTTTAATCGCATCAGATTTATGTATTAAAGGATTTAATAATGAGATTTTCCATCGGATGGGGAAAAAGGGATTTTATAAAAGAAAACATTAAACTTTAAAAACATAAATTTTAAGGGAAAGGTGGGAAAAATGGGAAGGGTTAGGGTATAGAGGACTTTTGTTCACTTAGGCATAAATTTCAATCCAGAAGTCAGTTTTGAGAGTGTAATATACCGTTGGAAATCTCTTTCCGAGCTCTTACTGCTGAACATACTTAGAACATGAGTTGATACTGAAAATGCTGTGGAAAACTTCTCCGAAAGGCAGGGTGATGACTTTGTGGAGATAACAACTTTTGAAATGTGACTTATTACATATGATGACATAAAATTACATAAAGATGATAGTTAAAAGAAAAGTATCATGTTTTCACCTCAAAACATGGTTTTGAGGTGAAAATTACATCAAACTGAATAAAACATTTCCTTAATCTTCCCAAGTGCTGTGACTTTGAGTTTATTGACTTCCTCATAACCTTGTTGATATTTATTAACATTTGACTCATTAATTTGACCATGATGAGATCCTAGAACCTAATGAGACCCATCCTATGACCTACTGACATGAATCACAAAGTGAGATTAAATCATGACTAAAGACCATAGAGAGGAGAATAAGCAAGTTTCACATGAGGAAAAACTGATGAAAAATCACTACCATCAATGAATCCATGACCTAGCGGAATGGTGAAAATTTATGGTATGGGACTCCTAATATGAAAATAAAAAGAGCAGTTTTGATCATTGATGGCAGTATGACTAGACTGACAATAACACCACCTATATCCGGAATCATTTATTCACAAGCTAGATTACCATATTATGGGATGTCGCAGCCAGAACAAGGTTATACTTATCCTCAACCGAATCCAAGTTATCATAATTTGGGTTATAACATTGGTGGATAGACCCCTTGGAAGCCTCAATCGCAAATTCCAGAACCTTCATTTCAACAAGTAGCATACTCAGGTTTTGGTCAACAGAATCCTCAGGCATTTTCTTATCAAAACAACCCCTATCTGGGTTACCAACAACAAATTCCTTATGCTAGTGCTAAAAGTCCTGTTTCCCAAGCCATTCCATCATACCCTGGCTATGCTCAACGAAACCTCAATCGATAGTTTCCCTTTGTTGCAACTTTAGAGTTACTCGATTTAAACTGACTCACCAATGATCTAATCAACTATGCTCCTTGATGGCCAGTGATACCTCATAAATTACCCTAGGATATTCCTAAGTTTAATGGAAACCCTGGGGAAGACCCGTCAACTCATGTTATGAATTATCATTTATGGTGTTCATATAACTCCCTAAATTACGACTCTGTTCGACTACGTCTTTTCCAATGTACACTCACTGGTCTGGCTGAAAAATGGTACATTAAGTTATCAAGAGATTCTTTTGATAATTTCATTTCCCTAGCTATTGTCTTTTTGAACCACTTCCAATTACCCATACGATATGAAACTGGAACGTAACTCTTGAATAATTTTAAATATACTAATGCTAATCACATTTCTGATCATATTCATGAGTGGCGTCGTCATCGTAGAATGGTTAAGACATTTGTTCTTGATCAACTCCTTGCTAAGTGGTTCATTAAGTCCCTGTTACAATATATAACTAAGGATGTGGCTAAGGGTGGTGTCGTCACTAAAGAGCAAGTTATTTCTCATGCCCAATATTTAGAATTGATTTACACTCAGTCTGGCATGCTCTAAGAGAAAATTCCTAACATGCCACGATCTAATTTTTTGTTCTTACTCCATCAAAGGAATCTCATGTTGGAGATATTATGATCGGTACTGCAAGCACACATCACTCTAATACATATGATTCTGCGCCTTCTTCCGAAATCCATGCCATGTCATTTGACAAAGGCAAAAGTGACAAGCAACCCGGAAGTAAGAAAAAAGGGAAATCAAAGAAAAAATAGACTTCTACCCCACAGGAAAGATCATCTAATCAATCGACTGGAAATCGAAAACCTCGTTACCCTTGCATAATCTGTAATTAGGAATAGTTTTTTTGAGAATTTCCTCACTGCGCTGAAGTCTCAAAAATGGTTAATACCTCACATGTGTCAGCTGTGTTCACAAATCCATTTCCGAATCTAGACACAAATTTGATTGCTACGGATCCGGCTTCTAGTTCACAAGTACTTATGTTGTCTGTCACGAAGCCATCGACTGATATTTTGGTGTAAACGCATAATAAATATTATGGTAATCAGGCTACTAATCAACCTACTATCTCGACCATGAATCTGTCTACGAAATCAATACAACCACCTTCTATTCCTGAATTGGAAGTCAAGTCAGTGAAGGGAGTCGTTCATAAATTGACATTTAATCCCCAAGCCAGAGTTGCTCAAAATTATAATATAGTTGAATATTTGGCTCAATCCCCTTCAACTATGTCAGCGCTTAAGGTGCTACAAAATTTTCCCTCCTAGAAATAGGCTTCGTTGTCGGCAATTGGTGGAATTTATCCGATAGATTCCAATCTCATAGTCTTTAATCATACAGGATATGTGCCGCAATTACTAGCAGAATTGGCATTCTCCATCTAAGTAAATGTTCTCAATCACCTTGTTCATCGTACTATTATTGATGAGGGATAATCTACATGCATTATGTCTCTAAACTGTTCGAAATCACTTGGCATGTCGCGCCTATCTCAATCGCCAACGATGTTGAAAGCTTTCGACAAAAGTAAATATAAGCCTTGTGGTATTATCAATAACCTGCATGTTGAACTAGGGGGGAAAATACTGAATGCTGAAGTTGAGGTCGTTGATGGACCCCCTGACTAAAATATTTTACTTGGAAGGCCATGGGTATATTCTATGAATGCGATCATCTCTACATATTTTAGAATGATCTCCTTTCCACATAAAGGTGTCATCACAGTCATCAATAAAATATCCTTCTTTGCCTCTAGTTCCCAGGTAACTGGAAGTGTTTTGTTATTTCACACACCCCAACTCACACTTCAGAACATTGGTGTAGGACACTTAAATAATTCCACTCTCATGGGAACCTTTTCATTACTATTGCCTCGACGTCGGCAAAAATTGAAAGTATAGAGACTTGCTACATGATCTCTTCCACTCCATCTGGTTTAAGGAAGAGTATGGGTGATTCTGAAGTTGTTACATTGGATGAGTTTCTATCGCCCAACCCAATTGAGCTGGCATAGAAATTAATCTATCTGGCTTGGGTGGCGAATCTTAAATCATCTTTGCCGCTCGTTTGGGTTGATCATTCACTAGATTTTGGTACTCCATCTGATCCTTTTTCCTCAACTTTGTTGACATATGAGAATATTCAGGAAACCATGATGTCAGAAAGAGAACCATTGGAAGATCATCATCATCGCTCCCATATTCCATATTATGAAGAAGATAAACTTAGTGAGCTATATCACCCATGGATCAATACATTATTTTCGAATTCTTTTCCTATTAATGCAATCGATTTCGAGCGAAATTTATCAAATATTGAAGAAACCATTTCTATTGATATTTCAACCAAAATCGGCGTTGTAGAAAACATTCATGTCAACATGTATTGTTCTCCATCAGAACTCGAAACATATCACTCTCTCTTTCATGAATTTCATGATGTATTTGCTTGGTCTTATGAGAAAATTCCAGGCATAGATACTAGTATATGTTATCACCAAAATTGGACCCTGATAGGCTGCTGATCAGACTACCTCAGTGTAACTATTTCAAACCAACCTTTTAGCTGAGGCTTAGCCTCCTCAGCTTGAGAGGGCTCTCTCAAGGGTTTATGATATTGATTAATGATAATATAGATGGCTAACTCTATCTTGGTTTTGTGTGTTTTTAGGTTGAAATATGAAGGCTTGCTACCATTGGGCTATGGAGTCAATAAATCAGTAGATTCAGTGGCAAGGTTTCTTGACATGGAAGCTGAGGCAAATGGGGTTTTTAAACAAAGATAATTCACTCAAGAACATAGGTCAACACAGTAATTCCATTACTAAAGGAATTCAGAGCATAGGGTTATGAATTCTGAGTAATAGCAATGGAATCTACTGCTAATGGTTCAAAGGTAATTTACTCACAAAATGCAGAAAAACACAGTCATCTCATTACTAAAGGAAGTCAGAGCACCTGGTTGTGAATTCTGAGTAATAGAAAATAATATCTACTGCTAAACACAATAATTCCATTACTAAAGGAAGTCAGAGCACATGATTGTGAATTCTGAGTAATAGAAATGAAATTTACTGCTAGGGTTTCAAAGGTAGTTTACTCACAAGATATAGAAAAAACATAGTCATCCCATTACTAAAGGAAGTCAAAGAATAAGATTATGAATTCTGAGTAATATCAATAAGATCTACTGCAAATGATTCAAAGTAACATATAAATCAATAAAACATTAACCCCATGAGAACTCAGATCTGTTTAGGAAGACCTCTTTGCATTACTGATTATCTTTCATAGCATAAAGTAGCAGCTGGGCCAAAAAGTCTTCAACCCCATTCTAATTCGACCTCTTGCTTCATATATATCTTTTACAATATTGGATTCTATGATCCATCATCAAGAGAATTCGAATTTCTATTATTGACACCTATTCTAACCATAAAACAGGCTTATTAATTACAAAATGACAGCTTGATTGTCTTTGAAGAGTCCTAATTCAAATAGGACTAAAACTCCTAAATATACTTATAACAACCTTATCTAGTCTTCAATTCATCCTTTTCCACCTAAAACCTCATGAGGTATAATTTGGTGATGCCTCCAGCCTTGTTATGAACCCTGTTGTTCCATGACCTAACTGCCCTAGAAACAAGGAAACATATTTTGCTGAATTTTAGCCTTTACCTCCATGCTTGATCTTCGAACACTTTTTGCTGGAAATATAGACATTTTAAGATAAGTGACATGTATTATCACTTCCATGGAACCATGCCTTTCCACCTGTATAGAAACTAAGCCTTTGAAAAAGTAAAAGGAGAGATGGTATGGTTGCACTACGAAATGAGTAACTCTTTTCGTAGCGCATAATTTGTATCTTTGTAAACCATGATCAACCATTCTTTTTGTTTTTCCTTGAGACCTGGGATTTTATTTATGAACCATTTCCAACCACCAGTAGCAAAAAATTTTTTAAATGAAGCTTTTTTACCTCTCAAAACCCTTATAAAAATGTTCAAAAATGCACCTACAGTAGTTTCATAGTGCGCTACGAAACTACTGTGTATGTCCCTTTTATACAGTTTTTTCACAATATTATGATTTTAAGAGTATTTTCACCTTTTAAGGATTTCCTTGTTGTTAATAAACCTTAACCATCAAAATAATTCAACTTTTCAAAGTCCTAAAAAAGTGATGTCTTTCCCAAAAACAAGATTGTATTAAGGATTTGTCACTTACTGCACTTTTTCATCTAAAAAATAGATTTTGACACAGAGCTTTTATCTTCTCACCCATAATGTATTTTGAAAACTGAAGGAGGCTTTTGGATACCAATTCGTTTTGAACAAAACCCTTTATTTTTTTTTTGAAATACCTCTCCTACTGCCCAGAAACTGTCTTTGAACAACCTGTGTAAAACTGGAAAATTATGATTTCTGAAAATATGGCTTAAAAGAAAGCCTCATATCTCCCAACTGGTAACACTTATGAAAAATGTGTGATAGGTTATTTTAGTTGGAGATTTTATGAAGAGAAAAGTCCTTCATAATTCCAAAATACTTTTTCATGTGGCCAGAAAATGTTCTTGAAAAAGACTGCTAAAACCAGAAAATAGAGTTTTTCTCTCAATGACTTTCAACAGTTTCGTAGCGCAAGTTAAACCATCAATTTATCCCACCTCATAATGAATTTGAAGAAACTGAAAGGGAATTTTGTGGTTCAGTATTTTTTGAAGAAAAACTTCTTTCAGTTTTCAAAAATGAGTTTTCAGTTGCTCAGGAACTTCTCTGGAAAAAGTAGAAAAACGGGGTTTTTTGTTGAAAAAGGTTGTTTTAGCCATTTCGTAGTGCGCTATAAAAATAGCAGCTTTTTCATAGCACAAAAGCGTTTTTTTACACTGTTTACGCTACAAAAACATGGTTTCATGGCTTAACCCAAATTTTTTCAAAATGATTAAAAAATTTGACTTTCTAAACATGGTATGAGACTGTCAAGGTATGAAATAAGGATGTTAGACTTATTTTGTGAATGAAAATGAGACTCTAACCCTATAACTTAACCCCTAAAAACATGAAATGACCTAAAACCCATCTAAGAACATGAATAAAACAAGGTAAAATTTCAGAGCTTATTGATCATGGAGTGGACCTAAAAGACTTTATTTGAACTTGAAATATGACCTACCCTTTACCAAGACTTAAAATGACTTCTAAACCTCCTTGAAATCATGACCAAAAATAGAGTTGACACAATGACGTTTTGAACATTTTTGGGTGATAATAGTGGATCCACTTGGGATAGTGTGCCCCTGTGGTACACTAAGAACTGGTAGCTCCAGTGCTGCTATCCATCCTTTATAATAAAACTCTGAAATTTTGCCAAGATTTTCCTCAAGCTTTAATGGCCTTCACCTCAGGCTCAAGCTTGATGATCACTGCATAAGAAACCAATCTGTACCTACTAAAAATATGCTTAGTCAACTTTGAGCTTATTCACACGCTCCTACCTACCCTATTAGCTGCAATCTCCATTTGTAGCTCAAGGAACATGAAACATCCAATGAAGCCAATCATTGATCTGATCTGACACTTGAATCTCTTGACTGTGCTTACATGATACTGAAATAACTGAGGAAACATGAGATATATTTGATCTTCATAATGGAAATATAGCTGGAAATCTAGACTATAGAACCTTTCCATGTAGCCAGCTATAGGATCAAAGGAGACATGGTTAGTTTGATGTTTCTTATGATATTCTGCAACTTTGGACAACTCACCAACACCAATACTTTGATCATCTACATAAGGCTTCAGCTGTGTGCTCTCAAACTGCTCCTCAAATTGATTTTCAAAAACAATGTATTCTTCCTCAATCTCAAAAGAGAAAGGAATCAACACCCTCTCTTTGTATTCTGCCATAGAAATATTTTGAAAAGTATGATCATGATCATGAAGACTATATGATTAAATTTGACCTTGTAAACCTTCAATGTCTTTTTCAATGTTCTTAGCAACTTCATCCAAAAATTTAATCTTATCTTCTGTCTTGCACTCAAATGATTTTAGATAATAAGACAAGGACAATGAAAAATTTTCATCTATTTCTTCATTAATATGATCATCATTCGATTGTTTGAAACCTTGAATTGAAGGAGAGTTTTCCACCAACTCTGTTTGGTCTATCCATTCCTCCAAAAACATAAGCCAACTTAATAGATCTGACAGGAAAACTTTCAATCCACTATTTACATTTCCCTTGAAATTAATCATAGAACAACATAATGCAAACATCTTCATGTTTAACTCTAAGAAGCTTGGTAAACTCACAGAAATCTGATATATGCTTCAAAGTCAAACTCAAATAATCTCCATTGAATTTTGGACCATTCCTTAGAAAATAGGTATCCTTGGGAAATGATTTGGGAAACCATGAATTCCTGAAAAATTTATGCATGCATACCTTGAAATAAGAATGGCAGCATCCAAGTTCTTCATAACTCCAGTGGAATCACCATGAATCTATGAATTTTGAATTCTTCAACAATGGATTCACCAAGGTAGTTTTGCAGCCTCGAAAATATTTCTGAGCTCCTGCTACCTTCAAGAGTTCAACTTCATGATTTTCCGGGAGATGTATATCTTCAGACTCTCGGCAGACGCACCAAAATGTTATCACCAAAATAGGACCTTGATAGGCTACTGATCAGACTACCTCATTGTAACTATTTCAAACCAACCTTTTAGCTGAGGCTTAGCCTCCTTAGCCTAAGAGGGCTCTCTCAAGGGTTTATGATATTGATTAATGATAATATAGATGGCTAAATCTATCTTGGTTTTGTGTGTTTGTAGGTTGAAAGATGAAGGCTTGCTACCATTGGGCTATGGAGTCAATAAGTCAGTAGATTCAGTGGCAAGGTTTCTGGACATGGAAGCTGAGGAAAATGGGGTTTTTAAACAAATATAATTCACTCAAGAACATAGGTCAACACAATAATTCCATTACTAAAGGAAGTCAGAGCATAGGGTTATGAATTATGAGTAATAGCAATGGAATCTACTGCTAATGGTTTAAAGGTAATTTACTCACAAAATGTAGAAAAGCACAGTCATCTCATTACTAAAGGAAGTCAGAGCACATGGTTGTCAATTCTGAGTAATAGAAAATAATATCTACTACTAAACAAAATAATTCCATTACTAAAGGAATTCAGAGCACATGATTGTGAATTTTGAGTAATAGCAATGAAATTTACTGCTAGGGTTTCAAAGGTAGTTTACTCACAAGATACAGAAAAAACAAAGTCATCCCATTACTAAAGGAAGTCAGAGAATAAGATTATGAATTTTGAGTAATAGCAATAAGATATACTGTAAATGATTCAAAGCAACATATAAATCAATAAAACATTAACCCCATGAGAACTTTTATCTGTTTAGGAAAACCTCTCTGCATTATTGATTATATTTCATAGCATAAAGCAGCAGCTGGGCCAAAAAGTCTTCAACCCCCATCTAATTAGACCTATTTCTTCATATATAGCTTTTACAATATTGGATTCTCTGATCCATCATCAAGATAATTCGAATTTCTATTATTGACACCTATTCTAACCATAAAATAAGCTTATTAATTACAAAATGACAGCTTGACTGTCTTTGAAGAGTCCTAATTCAAATAAGACTAAAAATCCTAAATATAATTATAACAACCTTATCTAGTCTTCAATTCATCCTTTGCCACCTGCAACCTCATGAGGTCAAATTTGGTGATGCCTCCAGCCTTGTTATGAACCCTATCGTTCCATGACCTAACTGCCCTATAAACCAGGAAACAGATTTTGCTAAAATTTATCCTTTACCTCCATGCTTGATCTTCGAACCCTTTTTGCTAGCAATATGGACCTTTTAAGATAAGTGACATGTATTATCACTTCCATGGAAACATGCCTTTCCACCTGTACAGAAACTAAGTCTTTGAAAAAGTAAAAGGAGAGATGGTATGGTTGCGCTACGAAATGAGCAACTATTTTCGTAGTGCGGAATTTGTATATTTGCAAACCACTATCAACCATTATTTTTATTTTTCCTTTGTTGGGAAAAATACTGAGAGGGGAGGGTGAATTAGTATTTAGAGCTGACTGAAATTTTTTTACTTTTTCTTTGACCAGATTTCCATATGCGGTTTTTATGAACTGAACTAGCGCATGCACGCGGAAATATAGAAGGAAACTAGCGTATACTGATTTATCTTTCAGATTTAGAGAATCAGTCTTTTAAACAGACTTATCAGTTATGAATAAGGCTAGATAATTAGAAGTTATGAGCTGTAAACAACAGTATAAAGCATCACACACATGAACACCAAGATTTAAGGTGGAAACCCAAAATGGGAGAAAACCACTGCTGTTGTCGTCTCTGTCTTCAGTCTTTATTATATAGAAAACCTTTTACAACATTGTACTGATGCAGACTTATACCAGTACGTAGGCTTCTACCTGCAGAAGGCTGCAACCTTCTCTCGTTTCTCCAGCTACAACTGGAAGGGAGCTCCAACCCCCTGATCTCGTTTACCAGCCTCTCCTGGAAGGGAGGTTCAACCCCCTGATTTCAACACCAGCTTCTACTAGCTAAAAGCTTCTACTGCCATACTGAAGGCTTCAACCTTCAGACCCACTGCAGACCACGTTTCATCAATTTTCATACTGGATCAAACAGTTTCAACACAACCCTTCACTTAACATCAACAAACATATTTTGCCCAATACTTCAAACAGAACAGTGAGACCACTGTAACCAGAATATCAGAAATAACCCAGACTTCAGAATAGATATGTAGATACAAACTCAACCCTGAACATTCATTAATTCAAATAGCATACGCTACTTTTATTCATTGAAGTCACGTGTATATGTGCTTTCCTGGTCACCAACCTACGTATGCCTCTGTGCATATTGTTTTTCATAACATGAAATGCATACGCCACTTCTATTCACCGAAGCTGCGTGTAAACGTGCTTTTCTTCGTATCAAACTGCGTATACTTATGAGAATACTGATTTTCAGAATGTGATCAATCTCAGATTCAGATCTGAGTCTTTCAGTCAGACACCTTCTCAGCAATGTAGAACCTTTAGACAGTCAGTCAGATTTAACTATGTTTTCTCACTCATTGATTAGATTTGTTCATTATCAGATCAATAGCATACTCCATATTCAATCAACCCAGAACTTCAAGTAGACTTCATTGACTGACAGCAGAGAGAAAACATAAATCACAGAAGTAATATCTGTAAATAATTTTCGGAAACCCTAACTTCCATACGCGCTTTTAATGAAGCGAACCTGCGTATATACACGCTTTTACCGAGACAAACTAGCGTATATATCTGTAAAAGATAAATTTTTCAGAACAGACCAGATCTATAAACTTACCCAGATTTCTTCAATTTCTTCATCAGACTTGCGCTAGGTCTCCATCATTTCTTTTGCAAATCATCCTAGAGATTCATCATTTCTAGATCTAGAGATCTTGAACCTTCATCATATCCATAGGTGCATCATAGATTCAGATCTATCAATTAAGAACAGATTTCAACCATGCAGATATTTGTTAGAGGAATTTATTCATCAACAACCCTTACACATGCACACCTTGCACTATGATTCTCTTCTCCTTATATAGTTTTAGCCTTTACCAATACCATGAGCCAAAACCACACAACTTCCGATGGTATTCTTGGACGGAATCAAATAAACCATACAAATCTCAATACTGTGTGACAAAACCATGGTAATGCCCCTTGGTATTATAATTTTGGAGCGCAAAAGGGCATACGCGACTTGGGACGTACTTATCCGCGTGCATACATGACTTGGCCTTTAAAAACTCGCGTATTCATTGTGACATATTATATTTATCATTTCTCTGACATTTACTGGAATTCTTTTCTCAGTCACATCTGAACTGAACTGTAGATACATCATTCTTACATCTATAATACATAGGTTTCTATCCAAAGACAACTCAGCAAGTCAATTTCCATCAAGGACAACTTCATCAAGTAGGTTTCCATCAAGGACAACTCATTGCATCATATTGCCAACAATCTCCCCCTTTGGACTTGATCGCAACCATGACCAGAAATACATTCAACAACAACATTCTCCCCCTTTGACATCAAGGGCAAAGGGTATATCAAGATCCTTTGTACCGACAATACCATGCTCCCCCTAAGATCATGCTGCATCTTCAAACATAATTTTTCAATGAAGTACATGACTCTATGACCTTTCCTATCACCAAGAACTCATACTTACATCAATGATCCAACCAAGTGGATTTACATATGTGACTCAAGTACCCAACCAAGTGGGTTTACACATTTGAACAAGTCCTTACATGACTGAATATTACAATTTTACATCATAGGTCTCAACATGACCTCTTTCATCAAATTACAGAAATGAATTATACGATCAAGATCAAATATTCTCAAGCATGAGATCAGACTACAACAAATAAATAGAATGCCAACAATGCATCCTTTTCACATGACCAATGCTCCCCCTTAGCCTGTGCATCCTGAACAAAAAATCATCAAGGCATATTCATCAGAAGCATTAGAGAATGAAACAGAAGTATGAGAGCTGGAACATCACCAGAGATACCCAACAGCACCATAGTTGTGCTGAAGAATGCTGACCCAAAATTTTTTTGTCAACAAACACCCATACGCGGTTTTCTGTGTATAAACTCACGTATATACGCGATTGTCCTTTAGGAAATCCGCGTATCCAATTTAATCTTCTGAATTTAAGCAGATCTGATCTTCTGAGAGGCAGAGACAACTCCCAGCTTCTGTCTGAGATATTCGAATGCTTCCCTAGGTAAAGGTTTAGTAAATATATCAACAACTTGTTCTTTGGAGGGAACATACTCTAACTTCACCTTTTGTTCAAGCACTTGTTCACGTAAGAAGTGATACTTTATGGGAATGTTCTTGGTCTTGGAATTCATAACAGGATTCTTTGAGATACTGATGGCACTTGTATTATCACACATAATGGAGATAGGAGGTTAACATTTGATTTGAATGTCTTGTAAGGTTTGCATCATCCAAAGAAGTTGAGTTTAACATGATGCGGCAGCCACATATTCTGCTTCTGCTATAGATAAGGCAATAGAGCTTTGCTTCTTGCTGAACCAAGATACCAACCGGGGCCCCATATAGAGTGCACCACCACTAGTGCTTTTTCGATCATCAACATTTCCATCCCAATCTGCATCAGTGTAAGCATGAAGAGTGAGATCAACATTATTTGGATACCATAGTCCAAAGTCTTGAGTTCCTTGTAGATATTTGAATATTCTTTTGACAGCCTGAAGGTGAGACTCTTTTGGATTAGCTTGGAATCGTCCAACAATCCCAACTGCATGCATAATGTCTGGTCTAGTCCCAGTGAGATAAAGTAGACTTCATATCATTGATCTGTATTCTGGTTGATTCACCGTGGGAGAATCATCATGAGAACTGAGATTGCATCCGGTTATCATTGGTGTACTTACAGGTTTGCATTCTTCCATGCCATACTTCTTCAGAATTTGCTTAAGATATTTTGCTTGTGATAGGAATATACCATCTGCAGTTTGATGCACTTGTAAGCCAAGAAAGAATGTTAGTTCCCAAAGTAAGGACATTTCAAATTCTTGCTGCATGACAGAAGCAAATTTTTGACTCATAGATTCTTCGTTACTCCCAAAAATGATATCATCAACATATACAACCACAATCAATAGTTTATCATTTTCAACTTTTGTGTATAAGTTGCTATCAGCAGACCCCTTTGAAAAACCTTGCTGATGAAGATATTTGTCAAGACGATAATACCATGCCCTTGGAGCTTGTTTGAGACCATATAGAGCCTTTTTAAGTCTACAAACAAGATTTTCATCATTTCCCAAAATGAATCCTTCCGGTTGTTCTATATATACTTCTTCTTCTAGATCACCATTAAGAAAAGCAGATTTAACATCCATTTGATAAATTTTGATTTGTTGATAACTTGAAAAAGCAAGAAACATTCTTATGGCTTCAAGTCTAGCTACAGGAGCAAAAGTTTCTTCAAAGTCTATACCTTCTTGTTGAGTATACCCCTTGCAAACCAGTCTAGCTTTTTTTCTTATAACATCCCCATTCTCATTTAACTTGTTCTTGAATATCCATTTAGTTCCAATGACATTTTTATCATGTGGTCTTGGTACCAATTCCCAAGTGTGATTCTTTTCAATTTGATCAAGCTCTTCATTCATGGCTTGAATCCAACATTCATCTTTTCTAGCTTGATTGACATTATGTGGTTCAATAGTGGATAGAAATTCCAGATAGCTAGAAGATCCCACAAGAGTCCTTCTTGTTTGTACACCTGATTCCTTTTCTCCCAAAATTTGAGATTCTGGGTGATTCTTTTGAACATATCTGGATGGAGCTTTTTCAGATAAATCATCTCCGGGTTCTTCATTGGGTTCACTGTCTATATCATTTCTATTTGATGTAGAAGGATATGTGTCATCTTCATCTTCATCTGTTGTTTGTTTTTCTTCTTTTGGAGTTGCAGGAGACTCATCAATAACAACATCAATACATTCAACAATATTCCGAAGTCTTTTATTGTAACATTTATATGCTCTACTCCTAGAGGAGTAACCAAGAAGTATTCCTTCATCTGCTCTGGGTTCAAACTTGGCAAGTTTTTCATCATTATTTTTGATAAAGCATTTGCTTCCAAACACTCTAAAATGCTTCACAGTGGGAGGATTACCATACCAGAGTTCATATGGAGTTTTATCACTATTTACACGAACATGTGCCTTGTTAAGAATATTTACCGCTGTATGTGCTGCTTCTCCCCAAAATGTGTCAGGTGTTTCGGAATCATCAAGCATAGCTCTAGCCATTTGTTGAACTGTTCTATTCATTCTTTCTGCTACGCCATTTTGTTGTGGAGTGCTAGCTACAGAAAACTATCTTTTTATGCCATGTTGTTCACAAAATTCAAGGAACTCATTAGATGTATATTCTCCTCCTCGATCAGATCTAAGACATTTGATTTTTAGATCTAATTCATTTTCAACCAGTGCTTTGAAGATCTGAAATTTCTCAAATGCTTCATCTTTGTGTTTAATCAACCCAATCCAACACATTCTAGAGAAATCATCAATAAATAAGATATAATATTGTTCACCACGTGGTGACTTTTTCCTCACAGGTCCACATATGTTAGTATGAATGAGTTCAAGAGGCTTACTTGATGATCCTTCCTTGGCATTAAATTGCACTCTGGTTTGCTTACCGAATTGGCAAGATTTGCATATGATACTTTCAGGTAGAGTAATATTGGGAAGATCACGAACAGCTTTAAGTCTGCTTGATTTTTTGATTTGAGAGAAGCTGAGATGCCCCAACCTTCTATGCCATAGCCAGTTTTCTGAAGATTTACTCAAGTAACATTGTTCTTTGCAGTTCTTCAATACAGGTTGCTTGGAGTTCTTTTTCCTTTTACAATTGTTTTACCTGTATCAAGATCACGTACCACACATTCTTTTGAAATAAAGACAACTTCAGTTCCTTGATCACACATTTGACTTACACTTAACAGGTTATGCCTTAATCCATCCACATACATGACATTATTATCTTTCACCTTTTATTTTAGAAAAATAGACCCTTTTCCCTTAATGACAGCAGGAGTATCATTTCCAAATGTAACATTCTTTTCCTTTTCTAGAGCACTATATGCAAGAAGTTTGTTTTTGTCACCTGTCATATGTTTTGAGCATCCACTATCAATGTACCATTGATTTTATTCACCTTCTAAAAATAAAGCTATGCCACAATTTTCAACATATAATTCCTTTTTTTTCCACACTTTGGAGCTTGAAGGAAACTGCTCTTTTGGCTGGACTTTGCTCCTGCATTCAGATTCTTCATGGCAAAAGTTATTGAAATAAGCACATTCATCTTCATTTTGAAGAGGAGAAAAGTTGTTATAGGTATTATTATTTGTTCCAATATCAATCCTTTTCTTTCTTGCTTTTCTTGTCATGATAGTTTTATATGCAACACATTGAACAACTTTATGACCAAAATTGTGACATGAGAAACATTGTCCATTGAAGAAGAAATTTCTGCCATCATGAAATATTCTACTTGAATTTACCTGTTGATTGGTGTTTCTTTGAAAGGTATTCCTGTTAGTGTTCTTTGAATTGATATGGTCATGCTTTACCTATGAAGATTATTTATTCCCTTGCTGAGTGGCAGAATGTTGTATACTAGTTGTAGCTGCTTTTAGATAATTTGGTGCTGAAGCCTGAGAAGATTCTCTGATATATTCAAGACTTGTCTTTATAAGAGGAGACCATTGTACCTTGATAATCTCATCTAAGGTTTCAGATCCTTTAGCAAATCTAAGATTCAAAGTCTTCACTTTCTCAATTTCTTTTCTTAGACTTACTATTTCACATTCTAATTTCTCATTGTGTTTCTCCTTTTCTTCAAGCTGATTTTTCAGAGTTTCTATGGATATTTTACTTTCTTCTATGCATATTTTACTTTCTTCTAAGAATTTTTTGAGTTGATTGAATTCATCAAGAAAATAATTGTCCTCTAAAGCATCCATAAAAGTATCTTTTTCTTCTCTGGATTCTTTTTCAAATGCCATGAGAAGTCTAAGATCTTGTTCACATTCTTCCTCATTGTCAGATAACCCATCACTATCTTCATGAGTATAGTAACTTTTTCTAGTGCTAAACCGATTCTTATTTCTTCTTGCTACTTCCTTCCCTTTTTCATGTGTTTCTTTATGAGGACACTTAGCAGCATAATGACCAACTCTTCCACAAGTAAAACATTTCAAAGGAAGCTTACCTCTGAACCGTCCTGTGCCAAGTTGGAGTTTCTTTACAAAATTTACCTCATCTTCTTCTGAGATGTACCCCGATCCTTCTGTCTCTTGTACTTCTTTTCCTTTTGTAGAAGCTCGAAAGACGGCTTCTTTGACTTCATATGGTCCTCCTCTTCTCATTTCATATGCAGTTAGTATGCCATGAAGTTGCACCACAGTAAGAGTTTGAAGATCCTACTTTTCTTCAAGAGCAGAAACTTTTGACTCAAATTTTGCCGTTAGTGATCTGAAAAATTTCTCAACCAAAGTAGATTCGGTTATTGTTTCTCCCAGATTTCTCATACGATTTAAAATATCATCAAGATGTAAAAATAAATTGGCAATGCTCTCCTCATTATGCATTTTTAGATTCTCATATTGAATTATGAGAGTTTGGAGTTTAGCACTTTTTATCTTTGCATCACCTTCATAACTTAGAATGATTTTGTCCCATATTTCCTTTGTTGTATCCAGCTGCATGACTTTGACAAATTCTGATTCAGTTAGACTTCCCAATAGAGCATTGACCGCCTTTGCATTTGTTTCATAATTATTTCTTTCCGTCAGATCTGTTGGTGTTGCGGCTGGATATTGATATCCTCCTTCAACAATAGCCCATACATCTGCTCCCAGAGACTGAAGATAGGATCTCATCCTTGTTTTCCAGAAGATTAAATTTTTTCTGTTGAAGAGCAGAGGCCTGATAGATGCTATTCCATCTTGATTGCTCATCTTGTTTGTTCTTCCTTCTAGCGGCTAAGATTTTTCAGAAGGACCTGCTCTGAAACCAATTGTTGGGAAAAATACTGAGAGGGGGGGTGAATCAGTATTTAGAGCTGACTGAAAAATTTTTACTTTTTCTTTGAGCAGATTTCCATACGCGGTTTTTATGAACTGAACTAGCGTATGCACGTGGAAATATAGAAGGAAACTAGCGTATACTGATTTATCTTTCAGATTTAGAGAATCAGTCTTTTAAACAGATTTATCAGTTATGAATAAGGCTAGATAATCAGAATTTATGAGCAATAAACAACAATATAAAGCATCACACACATGAATACCAAGATTTAAGGTGGAAACCCAAAACGGGAGAAAAACACTGCTGCTGTCGTCTCTGTCTTCAATATTTATTATATAGAAAACCTTTTACAACATTGTACTGATGCAGATTTATACCAGTATGCAGGCTTCTACTTGTAGAAGGCTGCAACCTTCTCTCGTTTTTCCAGCTACAATTGGAAGGGAGCTCCAACCCCCTGATCACGTTTACCAGCCTCTCCTGGAAGGGAGCTTCAACCCCCTGATTTCAACACCAGCTTCTACTGGCTGAAAGCTTCTACTGCCATACTGAAGGCTTCAACCTTCAGACCCACTGCAGACCACATTTCATCAATTTTCATACTGGATCAAACAGTTTCAACACAACCCTTCACTTAGCATCAACAAACATATTTTTCCCAATACTTCAAACAGAACAGTGAGACCACTGTAACTAGAATATCAGAAATAACCCAGACTTCAGAATAGATATGTAGATACAAACTCAACCCTGAACATTCATTAATTCAAATGGCATACACTACTTTTATTCACTGAAGCCACGTGTATACGCACTTTCCTGCTCACCAACCTGCGTATGCCTCTGTGCATATTGTTTTTCATAACATGAAATGCATACACCACTTCTATTCACCGAAGCTGTGTGTATACGCACTTTTCTTCGTATCAACCTGCATATACTTCTGAGAATACTGATGTTTAGAATGTGTGTTGAGTCTCAAATCTGCATCTTTTCCATACACTTTTCTATACCTTTTTCACCCACCTGAACCTCCCAAATTGTCAATATCATTGTATATTAATTGCAAAAGAGAATCTAACATGGTTTTTAACTATATTTTTGTGTCTGCTGTTTGATTTAGATTTTGTTCATTTAGCTACGGAATCTTGCCACTTTCCGCAGCTGCTGCAACTTTCCGCAGCCATTTTGTGAAACTCTATGTTACAGGTGTCTACAGGAAAAACGAGCCACATGGGCAAGTCAGAAATGATGTGGACATGGATCGTGTCCTATTGGCTTGAGCAAATTCATCTAAAGAGGCTGCGGTCAAAGGTGTCCAAATGGAAGTCAACCGTAGAGTCCCACGGTGACAGGACTCTGTTTCGTGTCACGTGAAGGTTCATATGGCCGTTTCTGAATTGCGGGAGACAAATCAACATTTGTACACGGCTCCATAGCCGAATTCAAACATCCACTCCTCATAGATTTACTCTTCAATACGGCCATGATCCTAGATCTGTGGATGTAATGGTCTACGTGTTCTCCATCAGCATAAAATTTAGGAGTCAGTTATATTTCTTTTGTTATAAATAACGCGTTTGTATACGCATATTAGATTAGTATCGATTAGTCTGGAGATATCTCTGTAATGTAATTACGTTGCCACTGTGTCGTAATATCACCTTTCTGTTATGACTGCATTTTAATATAAGAAGACTGTTTCCAAACATAATTCGTACTTGAAGATTGTTGCCAAGGCTGGTGTAGAGGGCCCCTGCACTTGTCAAGGTTCTGTGTATTATTGTATAGTTCTTGTTTTATTTCTTTAAAGCTCATTGTGCCATAATCCATTCACATGTTTATACATTGCATCTTTCATGGTATATATGCTTCATTTCTGTTTATAATCTTTCATGCTTTCCATGTTACTTCTGTCTTTCATGTTTTATGTTATTAATCACTGATCAGTGTTCTTGTTTCAGGTTATAAATAGGCAGCCCGGGCATTTGCATAACTTTTTGACTAATGACATGGAATTAATATTGTTCTGCTGCTAATTTGCTTTTCTTAGTTTCTGTTTAATTTCAGTACTGCTTTGTTTAATTCAGTTTTGCTCATTTGCTTTAGTAGTTAAATTTAGATATATTAAACTGCTCATAACATCTTCAGTTGCCTCCGAAAGCCACAGCTGGACTGATGGTGAGGGATTGTATTATGAAATGTGTAGTTTGATATTAGTTTCCTTTTTGCAAGTTAGATATATTAAATTGCTCATAACATCTTCAGTTGCCTCCGAAAGCCACAGCTGGACTGATGGTGAGGGATTGAATTATGGATGTGTAATTTGATATTAGTTTCCTTTCTGCAAGTTAGAAATATTAAATTGTGCATGACATCTTGAGTTACCTCCGAAAGCCACAGCTGGACTGATGGTGAGGGATTGAATTATGAATGTGTGGTTTGATATTAGTTTACTTTCTGCAAGTTAGATATCATTTACTCAAGTTGTTTATGGTTACTTCCGAAAATCATAGCTGGACTAATGATGAGGGATCAGAAGACAAGTTGATGTAATTTGATTTAGATTTGCTTTATTGCAACTTTTGGATTTCTTTCAGCATAGTTTCTTTTGTGTTTAGACAGCAGCAAGAATAGTTTGGTTTCATGCTCACTAGTTCACTGTTTTGATTTATTAGACTAGCAACACCTTTTCATTTCAGCAACACATTTTCATTTCCTTTCAAGTTTTGTCATTGTATGTTTCAAATTCATTTTTAAGTTTCAAGTTGGTAAATCATTATAGAGGATATCATTTCCTTGAAAAATCATAACCATACTTGTTTTTATTTTAGAATTTCCATCTCACATTAGAAAACCAAAAATGACAAAAAGTTAAGAAATAGGTTATCTTGCACATATAGTGCGCCGCACTTCATCAGCTTACGAATCCCGGATTGATAAATTAATGTAGCAATTTAGGACACACTAAATTGACCAAACATTTTGGCGCCGTTGCCGGGGAAGTGTAAATAGGTAGCCAATTTCTTAAAAAAAAAAACATAAAATCATAAAAGAAGGGAAAACTTGATAACTTCTTGAAGTATGCTCTCCTCTTGCACCTAGTGTGATCTGGAGGATCGGAAAAGAGAGTTATTGGTTTAGTAATTTCTTAAGTATGCTCTCTTCTTGCACCTAGTGTGACCTGGAAGATCAGAAAGAGAATTATTAGCCCAATTTTTTAAAAAATAAAAAAAATGACATGCATAGAGCAAGAGATTCTAGGGGAAGGTTTATAGCTAAAGCCAAGAGTTCGATTTTCACAACTCCATCTTCTTCAAGGCATAGACCAGATTCACCACCATCTACCCCTAGCCTTAAGATTTTTGGAATTCAAGAAACATATGAATTAGAGGATTCTCCTATACCACCTACTAAATCCCATTTAGAAAACAAAGAGACTCTCTCTCATCCTCCCTTGATAGAAAAACTAGAGGACTTTAAGGACTCTAAAGAAACTATCATGGCAGAGGAAATAATAGATGGATTTGGAGGGAGAGGTAGAGGTAGAGGAGGAGGAAACAATGGAGACAACAATGGTGAAGATAATAATGGAAGAAATAGGGAAGGAGATAACTTGTTTGGATTCCCTATAGTTGATGAGGAAACTCATACAAAAATGAAAAATATCTCACCATCTGTCCTTCCTAACTTTTATGGATTGCGAAGTGAGGATCCTGAAACATTTCTGT